>BOPP01000006.1:5367937-5426621 GCA_017312745.1 Gryllus bimaculatus
TTCGCACCATACCCAGCGGGTCGCCTGGCGTCACCCCCGCGAGGGCGCAATACGGGCTCGCACAGAGAGCCCCCATACATCAGCCCACTGACAGGTACGAGGCGATCGAGCATCGGCAACGCTGGTGTCGGAGCAGCGGCGACGGCGGCCGCGACGCAGCAGACACTATGGCCGTGGATTCAGGGGAGGCAAAGTTGACGGCGAAGACAATGTTGAGTGTATAGTGACAATGGGAGTAGTGGGGAGAGTATCAGTGACAATGGCGGACAGAGACGACACAATGGCATGGTAACTAGTTGATCAGGTAGCTAGGGAGACAGTGTTCTAGCGTTAAGTATTGTCAGTACTAGAGGCGGTGGTGGTGATTTCAGTGGAGGTCGTAGAAATCGTTGAAGTGCTTGAGTGGGATGACGAGGTCGAAGCGGATGACATTCGTGGTACTGGAGAAAATCTAAATTGTGATAAAGGTAGAAGGGTAAATATTTATGGGAAGGATATTTATTTCAAATACGTGAACATTTTAAAAAATAAAATTACTTGACACTAACATATTTAATTAAGTAAGGTGTACCCCAAGGTAGAATATTTGAATCAATCGATCTCAAAAATATTTCTGAGCACATCCTTTTATATACTTCAATTTGTTGATTAAACAAAAGGGGATAGTATCAGATTCGTCAGCGGAAGTCTATTCAACAACGGCCGAAGGTAGTGGTAACGGCTGACGTTGGCTGTGACAGTGGCAATGGTCTGCAGCAGCGGCTGGCGCCGCGCCGTCGCAGTCGGCGAGGATATGTTACACGATGCGAGGTGACGTGCATCGACGCGTGGCTTCGCCTGACGGGATCGCGCTGACGTATGGAGATGGAGAAACGCGAAGAGGAGTCGTTCGCTCCCGCAGGATCAACGAACGGATCCCGAAAGACCTAGCTCTATGGCTTTTTTTCGAGGCATCTCACATATGTAAAACATTGTGTGACTTATGTCCATTCATTTTCTAGCTTCTTTTTTACGAGTGATCTTAATATATTTTATGTGATACTTAGTTCAGAAAAATATCTATGTAGAGTCATCGTGTCCTATACTGTTCATTTTAATATACCTGTTTTTATGTTCCTGTTTCTCAAAATATATGATCCTGTTTTTCAAAATTATTGTTCATTTAATATTGATAAAAAACAAGAATATTTACATTAATAGTTGCATCCATTATAACTACTTTAAAACAACAACAAAATTTCACAAAAATAATTTTAAGAATTATAACAAGAAACAAATAACAATTTGTTTTAGCAGGTTATATTAATTTGTTATTTACATGAAGAAACCTGATTAAGTACTTTAACTGTTCATATTGAAACGCAGTATATTAATATGTTTGTAACTGCTTCTGTAGTGGTTCTGAGAATGTATCTTTAAATTATTGTAATATTATTATAAGAATTCTTTTAGATTATAAGTCATTATTATTTATGAGATTTGTAAGATATATTTCTTCTTTAGTAATTTATTATAGTGATTGATATATGATAGGTGATTATAATCAATCTCGTTTTATTATTTTGGTATTGATATTTGTGTTATCTATAATGTTTTTAATAATTGTTTTTACTAACAATATTTCAACGTGGTACAAATATAAAAAATAACGAAAACACGCAACTAACTACTCGCAAAAACGAGCGAAAATTCAAATAAACCTCAAAATAAGGAATTGATAGAGCATGAGCCATTTTAAATCAAACGTCTTGACAAATATGAACAAAACCACAGCCTCCTAGGAGAATTAGTTTCAAAGGTATGTTCGTTCAAATCTTGTGAGACAATCATTTTTACTGATGAAAGCAAACAATAACATATAAAAACGTGCTGTTACAAGATACATTATAGCTTACACATCTAAATGTTCAAAAATAAGAAAATTAAAGACAACTAAAAATGCAAAATGGCATTATTTAGATACTTCATATAGGTAAGAAACGAAATTTGTGCTATGAGATTGAAGTGTGAGCTTGCCAGTCTGATACACGTTAGAGATACTATTACTTATATAGCGTGACATAGTTTCGTAATATAGAAAATTCCAAGGATTTCCATTTTGAGAACTGAAAATCTATTAATACAGATGTACGTATTTCAATCGCAGATTTAAGAATTAATCAAACTTGTGAAAATGATAGTAGAATTATTTAAACTTGTTGAAATTGAAATAATATTTCTAGTGTCAAATTTCAAAACCCAATTTCATTCAGTATTAGCAGATAGTAAGATTCTGAATATCCCTCAATAATAGAAGAAATTGAAACTTACAGCGAGTATACGGAAGACGACTTGGCCATGCTGATTGTCGTCTCTGCTGAATTAGGGCGACCTGCAAAAAAAGAGTGTGTGTTAATGCTAATAGCTCATTCGCTCATTTCTTTTAAAAAGTAAAAATTATACCTGTGTACCCTTGTTTTTTTAAATAATCATGAATCAAAATATGACATCACAATCACTAAAGTAATTATTATTAATAGGGTATTATTTAAAATATTTAGAATGAGACACAGTACTATATAAAAGCTTGTGGAGACTGAAGCAACGTATGATGATTTCCAAAAATAACATTAATTACACTATTTCAAAAAAATATGCCAATAATAATAAATAAATGTAGTAAATGAAACATTTTACAAAACTGGTAGGAAATGTAATATAATATTTTCTTCATAACACCAATTTATTTTCAATCTTTTAATTATAAACTTGTAAGTATTCCAGATTTACAAATTACTTAGTTGATGGTTATGATTCAGTAAAGCAGAATGGTCTGTTCTAAATGTTAAAATCTTCACAACTGTTCATTGTACCGACATATTCTTGAATTCACAAAATCAGAAGTGGCGAGATTTTGATTTTTTAACCTAATTCATCAACACGTTTTTCTCAAGGGGGTAATAGGTCATAATTTAATTACTAATACTGAAGTTCGGTAATTTTCTGTACACATGATAAATCAAATGAAAATAAATATCATAACACAAATTACTACAAACGTGGAATTTTTTAGCCCGAAAATATGTGATTCGCTAATGGTTATTCAATTCCACCTGTTTGAGTATACCACAAAAGTAGGTCAACAAAAAACGCCGAAGTATATTACTGTGACCTAATTTTGCCGCTTTGTTCAAAACCGTCCCGCAGACCGAATTCACAAACCCAAAAGCCCCACATTAAACTAGCCAATACCCCAGAGGAGGCGTATGGAAACGACCCAAACTAAAACGTGCCACAAAATCGCCAACTCGTCCGCCCGTCCAGTGCGACCGCACCGAGGTCACGTGAGTGTGCCATGGCGGGAGGGAGGGAGGCGAGCCCAAAATGCTGGTGAGCGAGGCTGCACACGAGAGTTATTTCCCATGCCTCACCCTTCCACCCTGAACTGGCGCAATCGCTACATTTCACCCGAGGCACGCGTGCTTGCGGTTTGGCGCGCGCGCGCAACAGTTGTGTTAAATATCGAAATACCCCGGCGGAAAGGTGCGCTCGAAATGACGATCCGCGCGACCCCCGTCGGAAATTTGTGCCTTTTTAGGGTTCCGGAACGCTTGCGAACGGCGATATACACAGGTTATCCGGACAAAGGGCGTGCGCTATCGTTGTACAGAGCCAAATCGATGCGTACGCTAGGCAGGATTGTTTGTAGTTTTGAGAATTTGCAGTGTAATATTCAGCCAATGCGTTTGAACTTCCCCGCCGACACCCTGTGCGGTAGCGCAGTCGTATGGTTGGGCACTGAGCCGGGGCTGCAGGCAGGGGACACGTGACGACAGCGCGCGCCAGTCACTCTAGGCGGCCAGAACTGTTTAAGTTTATTTTCGTCAGAAAACAGTAGAGTACGGATGCGACGTTTGCGCGAGAATTATAAACCGCACATGTTTTCTTGGGTTCCATAATCTCGTTTCCACCCTTTTACTATACTTAGACAAATGTTAAAATAACAGTAGCAACAAAAAGAGGTGAGCAAAATTAGAAAAACTAGAAATTATTGCTACTGAATCACAGAAAACTCATTGGCTTTCTTGAACGAACTACATATTTCATTTTACGGTATTGCTAACGAAATAACAATACCCGTCAGGCCCACTCCTACCACCACTAGGAAGAAGGGAAAAAAACGTTTGCATCGTGTAGCTACAAGTACATTTGTGATCAGAAGCAAAACAAGGGTCCATCTCAGTATTTGCTCAATGGATCGGGGAAAGTGAACGTAACTCTGATGGAGATGAGGGTTGCTGCAACTTAGAAGTTGAATATTTCTTGTAAGAGGTATATTTAGTCTTTTTGGAATTATACAGTAAAAATATTAAATAAATCATTAAATATCTTTTTAAATAAACATTATTTTTCTTTCTGATGTGTCAGTAGCCTTTAATCGTACAGAAACAGTTATGCAAAAAATAATATTTTATTTGGCACTTGAACTTGCGTATCGATTTTAATACATCTTAGTGACTTCTGGCATCTTAATGACTTCTGTGTTGCAAATTAGCTTTTATGTATTATATGAAGATTTCTTATCGTGAGCTATTGATATTGAGCACTTTATATAAGAACTTGATGAATGAGATTTCTTTGTCGGGCGTTACAATTATATCTGAATTATAATATATATGC
The DNA here is from genome assembly GCA_017312745.1 of Gryllus bimaculatus. NCBI lineage: Eukaryota > Metazoa > Arthropoda > Insecta > Orthoptera > Gryllidae > Gryllus > Gryllus bimaculatus. The sequence goes on from BOPP01000006.1 coordinate 5,372,597, forward strand.
AGTAACCATTAAAATGGTTATTGCATATTACTCATTTTCACTGACCCCTTGCAATTGCGTATTTGAAAAGCAAAACCATATAGGAACAGTTTGTCTTACGTTTAGAATTTTTTTATTAGGAAAACAATTTGAAACCTCTGAAATGGCACTGATTTTTGTTTCATATTTAGGAAGAACATTCGATTCATTAAAAACATAACTGTTTATCTATTTCTAATAGACAATGGTATATAGTGTGCATATAAAAAACAGAGGACAGGGCCTACGATGGAACCATGTGGGACCCCATGCCCAATTGGAAAACAATGAGAAACGAAGGTCAATAATAATATTTATCGACTACGGACTTTCTACTCTGAGCTGTCGATCTAGATACTACGAAGACATTGAATATAATTAATAATTTTTGTGTTTCCAGGATTGTCAACTGCTATGGTCATTAGACTTCTTAAATACAGATCTTGTTTTATCACGAGAAGTGGCGGTTTTCTTCCTAAATTAGATCCAGGGCCGACCAAGAGGTCGGCTTGAGAATTTTTCTCCATTCAGGTGTCCAACCAACGGGACACTGCTCCAGACGGGACAAACTCCGAACTCCCGATTGGTGTCCGGACGTATGTGGTAATGAGTGTATGTATGTAAGATAAGGGTGATGGTAGGACAAGGAGAAGGAAAGGTGGTGCGTGGTCCCTGGCCCGTTTCTTAGGGAACTGCTCTCAAATTCGCCTGGCATTCATCGGAAAAACGACGGAAAACTACTGATCAGAGCAACCGGTCGCTAGAATTCTCCTTCAGGCAGCGGCTGAATTTGACATGCATATCTAGCTAGTCTCGAAAGTCTTGCCACCGTCGGGAACCCATAGCTTCCTGGCCATAAGTATTGCGGTGGCATTAATTGATGCCATGAGGATTTCATTAGATATCACCTTGGCCAGTGATATCAAACCTTGTGCAAAACCACGAATTGGATTTGAAGCCAATTTTAAAAGCAAAATAGTGTGGTCAATGATCAATGATTTAATCGATTTACGAGCTGAAGGAAGGCTGGCTGAATTTGAAAGAATTCTGAATGAGTAAAATAATGCAATTATTTTAATCTTTAATTCATTAAAATAGTTATTGCATATTGTTAATTTTCAATGACCCCTTGCAATTGCGTATTTGAAAAGTCAAACTATGTAGAAACAGTTTTTCTTGCGTTTACTACTGTTTTATTAGGAAACCAATTTGAAACATCTGAAATGGCACTGATTTTGATTTCATATTTCGGAAGAACATTCGTTACATTAACAAACAGAACTGTTTATTTCTAGTAGGCAATGGTATATAGTTTGCATATCCAAAACAGAAGATAGAGCCTAGGGTGGAACCATATAGGACAGCTAATTAAATAAGCCACATATTTCATAAAAGAATAATGGTCTATCCATATATTTTCATTTTAAAACCATATGTTGAGTTTGAAAATGCTTCGGTTTTCTTGAGAAATTTTTCATTGGTATACAGAAAAGAGTCTAATATATTTTTGAAAAGTGACAAAAGAGAAAGTGGCAGATACTTTTGGTATTTTTGCATTTTTTAAAACGTGTAATTTTTGCTGTAACGACAATGTATGAAAATATTCCTGAAGTGTTGAAAATGTGAGTTAACGGATTTGTAAAGCACGCGCACAAGTTTTTAATAAACAATCAGGAAATTCCTCCAGACCAACCGAATATTTGTATATTAGTTTACTGAAAAATCTGAGGTTTTTACTGGTTCACCAGTTTTGGAAACAAAAGACGAGTCGCATTTTGGGAAGAGAAGGTGTATTATATTGAATTTTGAAGTTTTAGTAACTTCGTGAGATTATCGAAAGATAATTCTTGGAAAGTGTTTGTTGAAGAGACTTGAAACGTTTACTGTGCCGCCCACTTCTCTACACATTATCTTTAAAAAAACATTGTTCTCAAAGTTTCGAGTTTTTTTATGGTTGTACCTTTGACAATATTCCACATTGCTTTAGTTTTGTGTTTGCCTACAAAATATGTTGATGATTTTACATTATTTTTGGCATTGCTATGGTTATTAAAATGCTTTTATATCCTTACAATATTCTTTAACAGTGCTTATGTAATTTTAAAACGCATTAGACAGTAGTCAATTATTCACGACCTGCCACACCTCAGTCACGACTTTGTGCCATTTTACGACTGCGAAATTTTGTCTAGTGTGCGATGTCAATGTCGATATAAATACAATGATTAATCACAGATTAATCAGAGCTAAACTTGTTTCTGGAAATGTAATTGAAATTTTTGTACAAAACTAGATATGTACATTTATGTTTGTAGAAGAGCAAATCACAGAATCTTGCTATTTACTTAAACTCAAAAAAAGTAAAGCATCACATAACTATAACAACTGGACTATTTGGTAAAAGGACACGTGTAAGACGATTACTGAACATTACGTTTAGATACACACTAATTTTTGCATTTGAAAACGCTATCTTCTCTTCACTAACCACATCACACGCTTGGCAACGATATGTCGACTGCATTTGGTAGATCAATTGCAACTTACACAAGTAAACAACTAAGGAAAAATACACGATTGTAATTGCTCGTGGAAAAGACGTAATGAACAAATGGCGGCAATTAAATGTTCATTCTATTAATTTAAGATATTATTAAAAAATTAGCGTTTGTATTATAAACTTGGTCAATAATATAAAAGGATAATACATCTGGAATCAGATCGGTTTCATTTAAAGTAAAAACCACGAAATTTGGTAGAAAAGAAATCTCAAATTTCTTTCTAAATGAAACTCTTTAGCATAATAAATATATATAAATAGGATGACGAATAATTATCTAACAACTGTAACAATGTGATTACATCAAACTTATTGCAATGCTTAAATTCATTTAGCTTATATAGAACAAATAACGGACCCAAATGGAGTTTGTAAAACTAGGCGATAGCAGAGTCTAGATTTAGATATATTTAGTCAAAAAAAATAGTACAAACTGTATGTGACATATGAGATAGATCATCTGCCCACGTATGTTTATTATCTCGTACGTTATTTGTAGTCTCGTTATTTGAATTATCGGCCGTGTGTCGCTGAATAATATTCGTAATACCTTCATTTTAAGAAAAATTAACATAACTTCTTTTGTATTGATCTTGTTTATTACCTTATACTACAAGTAGGTCTATAAAATTCTTAACGGACACCTGCCTATTAATAGTTACTATTCATTTCTGTGATTGGTTGTGATATGTCAATAAAACAGTTCAGCATTACGAAAAACAAAATAAGCTAATACCATGAGTGTTTATTACTAAATATAACGACATAAATAGCCAGTCTATTTCAATCTATATTTAACACTCTTTGGGTAATTAACACATTCTACAATAATTTACCAATAATACACACAAAAACCAATGTTTAAACGAATATTGAAATCACATTGTTGAAACTAATCTATTATCCTGCAACTCTCTTACAATACACTTTAAATTCACATAGACTACACTTCTCATCTTGATAAAAAATATCACAATTCTCAATACTCATCTAATATACTGAATATTTTCATATATGAATATGTATGTTTCTTGACCAGCACCAGTCACAAGTCATTCAGTTTATAATTAATTTCAATATACTTGTCTCTCTACCAATTAATAGGTAATTAAATATCTATTTCTCTTTACACACCAACATGTTAACCATTTTCTCATGCTCCTGCTGGTATTTCTGTATTATCTCATCACCAGCCAATACATTGAATGCTATGCATCAGTCTTTCACTTATTGACTTACAGGGAATTTTATGACACTGAATTTTCAATTTCTTCATCCTCATTTTTAACCATTCACTATACCAAATAAAGTGAACCCCATTGATATTCCATATAACTTCCTTATTCCACTGTTACTTACTGCTCTTGCTGGCTATGTATATGACCTCCTTAACCAACTTTCACCCCAACTTGATGGGTCAACTTACTTTCCACCTTCTCTCTAGTTTATTTAAATATTTAAAACTACTCTCAATATTTATACACATTGCATCTCCTCGATAACAGCTTTTATAAAAAATTCTTCACTTTTACAAACACTTCTTGCAATTAGATTGCACCAGAAACAACTTTACCCTCACTATATTCAGTTAGATACTAGTTCAAAAACTTATTGTAATTCAAGTTGCTATTACATATGCATATAAGATCTGTAACTTTACCTCTGTGTGAGTTTGCAATGCTTGATTCAGTCCCCTGCACTTTTAATACCAATCATTCAATTCATAGACTCTGCATTACGCATTTTGCCTTAATTCTTACACATTGTCCAAATCCTCCTCTTAATCTTTAATTGTACATACATTCATTCATATTTGTTATCCTCTCACCCTTATTTCCCTTATACCTTCTAATTCTTTCTAAAATAAATCTTCTGCCTCTAAATTTCTATTCAGACGCCTAATTAGATTGCACTTACAATATTTCGTTACCAGCTCACACTACACTTACTTTTCTAGTTGCATAATGTAAACATGTTCATAACCTCCCCCCTCTCTCCGCGCATTTGTCTTAATTTGCTTGACTTTTACAACTACTTTCTCTCAGTTCACTGTACTTTCGACATTCTTTTCCTCCTTTACATACATTTCCATAAACTTTTTCGAATTTTCGAAATAATTAACGTTTATACATACTTGCACCTGCTACTTGACACACTTACTTGCTACTTGATTGTTTGTAATCAACGTTCCCTTCCAAAACACTTCACGCGGACCTGCTCTCAGCTTTCTGCGTCCGTTCTTCTTTCTTCAGATCTCTAATTTCTCGTCACATCCACATATCTTTAACTTTTATTCGTCGTTTATTCACTAAAACATCACAGTTCATGATCACGTTGTATCTCTGACAATGAATCTGCAAGTCAGCAGACCCGTTCTCTCGTATTCAAAACTTCGACTGGCAGAGCGATCTAGTTCCGACTCTTTAAGCTCGGATCCAATTCGGCAAATCGAAAGCACTTAAATATATGGACCAGCGAGCTTAAATTGTATGGAGTTTGAAGAACAAATTACAACACCCATTACGTTGTCAGGTCTAGACTAATTACTAAATTTGGACTTTTCACTAATCCTGCCTCGTTCACGAATCAACTCCCGACGTCACGAGATCGGAGGACGAAATCGAAGAACGATGGTCTAGCTCGAAGTCACAAGGAATTTTCTGTTCTATAGTAGGCCGATCCGGTGGCCGAGATCGCTAAGGCGGTGCTGTAGCGATCTCGTACCGAAAGATCGCGGGTTCGAGTCCCGCCTTGGGCATGGTTGTATTGTGTTTGTCCTTTCACCCCTCATCATCATCATCATATCAGGGAAGGCAACGGGAAACCACCCTGAATAATTAATCCCAAGAAATCCCGTTATGGGTCACCTAACTTCCGTATATGGAAGATAGGACAAAAGAAAAAGTATGAATATGCGTGGTTTCTCGTAAATGGGATTGTTTAATTTAAAAGTTCTTCAAGATGGCAATATTGTGCTCAACGAAATAATGTATGAGAAGATTCTTGCAATGAACATTACTTTGCGAGTTCAGAATTTGTAAGAGATGTGCAATTTATAAGAGACTGCAAATACTCTTTTTGAGCTATTTTAGAACCAATTGATCAGTATAATCACTTATAACAACATTATAAGTCTATTTCGTTTAAAATTCTGGTTAGTCGCTTTCTGATTTTTTCTTTTATCCCTAGTTTGGAAACAGATTATTTTGTAATCAAATGACTTGAAAATTACCTTCTGTACAGGCTCAAATGTGTTTCATTTTAATCGCCGTGGCCAAAGAACTCTGCTTCGTCATGACTTTAGACACTGGTAGCAAAGCGCCAACCGCGTTCTACAAGTATCATATGCAAGTAGCTTATGACACTTATAAAAGGTCGTTTTGTTCGCAGGGTGGGATTGTTTCCATTGTTCTCGGGTTAGTGAAACTATTCCTTGATGCGAGAACGATTAAAGGCAAAAGCGCGAAATCACTATCAAGTGATCCACACAGTACGTATACACTACACACAGATATCATAAACTTATATATCACTGAGGATAATACAATATCGGTCCAACCTGACATTTAAAAACATTTCAAACAACATGAAACGCGTTCATCACTTTGAGAACTCTATGCCTTTCAATGCACACACGTCCTTTAGATATGCGTTATAGAATTGATAAATAGAGCTAAACAGAATCTGAAGTTTACCAAAAAACGGATGCGGTACTGCATTACGCCAGATTGTACATAGTACCACCAACCGGCAAGTGCTTCACTTAACATTACGGTGTGCTAGTCCAACACCACAGAACCTCGGTGTGTGATGGTAACAGTGGCGGAGGACTCTAGCGGTCCCCCAGCGCCACGGACATCTCCCCCGGCTATTGTGGCGCCCGTGGCAGTGGCGGGTACACGCTGCAGGGCGCCCGGGGGAGGAGAACAGTGGGGGGAGAGGCGTTGGTGGAGAGGGGTTATTCAGACTGTCAGGAGCACGTCAGTGTGACAAGACTGGTTTTTCACGTTAGAAAAAAAAACACCATCCAGTAACCGAACATTTTAATATAACTTACATTTGATTTATTTGCAGGCAGATTTAATTTAATATTCTATAAATCGATATATTGTAGCAATAAAGTCACCTACCTTTTCTTAAAACCTAAGTTACCCACGACGAAATAATAATTTATATCCAAATTAAGTAAAATTTTTACAAAAATTGAGTAAATTCATTAAGAGTATTATTGTCAACCTGTAAGCCAGCGTTTGCCAACTGTAGGATAAATGCCAGCCAAGGGGGTGGGGGGGAGGGACAGTGGGCCATTGCCTGTGTTTCAGACAACATAAGACCCATTTAAACTTGTTAATTTTCTTTTGATTTGGGAAGAAATGTTTCTTTTTGTAAATACCGTAACAATGATGAGTGTTTAGCGTCTTCAAAAGTACTGCAGTATGTTGAAAAGTTTAACATACAGAGGCATAACTCAGCTTTGCAGTCCAGAGAAACCCGTGAGGTGAAAATAATTTCTGAGAATCGACAGCCTGCAATTATGAGCCTGCCTCTTTTTTCAATTTTTTATACAGTTATAAAAATGTAAATTATAATTACCATTTAAAAAGTTAATTATCTAGCGAACCTTTCATCACACGTCACAATGCTGCACGCCCACCGCGTCTGAAACTTCCTTTGCACCGCGACTCGGTTCGCAGCAAGAGAGCAGATTTATGTGACGTCACAGAGCACTGAGTAGGCCAACACTGCTCCAAGCTGTTTAGTTTATGATTTACAATCCGTAAGCTAAAAATTAAAGTCGTTTTCTATTGGAAATGTAACGTTAACTATCATTGAATTATCTTAAGACAAACATTGGAGGAGGAAGAGGCTTGCATCCATTCTACGGTGCAAACTTACTCTTCACATTGCGGGAGCGAGATACCGTGCGATTATGAAATGCAGTACATCAACAGTCGCATGCATTGTGTTAGTTAGTTAGGGTTTGGTGTCGGAATATACTTTCCACAGCAAACATGTGAAAATGAACTTTTAGGCAGTAATAGGTGACATGAGAGGAATGTCAATGAAGTGCGACTAAGTACAAGTATAATGGATAGTCATACTATTGTAAAATAAGACGTTAGGTATTAGATTTTAGGCAATGATAATGGGTATATTAAAAACTATAAACAAAATATGACTGATGTACGTGTTCTGAAGAACTTTTCATATGCTATTTTTTTGAGTTGAGATCAACATTTCTTGTATTACGATCTACTGTCGGGGTGGTAGATCAGACCTGCCACTTAATGAATCAGCTCAGTCGGCAATTCAGCAGGCGGATTCACAGTAGTTCATATGGAAATTTGGGGCGGTCAGGGACGTGGGCTCAGCACTTTTATTAGAAAAACACTCAAATTAAACCCTTTTACAAATATATACTACAATATTTCTTAAATTAATGAAAGCACTTTACACAACATACACTGTACATAATAGTTCTTCCTGAAAGAGAAACCTTACTACCACTACTACCTCCGTAATTCTCACCCATTTTCAGTTTTATACCGTAAAATATTAATGTATTGTATGGCTTTAATACAATTGAAAGAAAAACTCATTTAGGTTCTTTTTGATCTTATGGTTTTATAATATGATCTATGGAATTTGTGCACATACTCACATTAAAAGAAATTAATAAAAAATAATGATGAGCTGAATTCCACAAGTAGGTAGCCTAACATTGCACTAATTTTAACCTATTGACTAATTTAATACTCTACACTAAGAAAGAACTGGTTTACACATAGAGTTCAATTCAAAATAAATTTTAAACTCATTTCCATTTCTACACAACGCAGGATTTGAGAAACATACGTTGAGTAATCACTGAAAGAAAGGATTAATCCTCTCACTTCACACTTTTGTTTACAATTCAATTTACGCAACTGTGAGTTAAATGTTTTGCAACAGCAATAATCATTTAACACAATAGTGTTTTCTTTTTAAAGAAAAATTGATTTTGATTTCTTTAAATTTTAATCTGGAAACCAATGTCAAATCTCGTTGAATATTTCATTACGTTAATGTCTCTGCCAAGAGTTTTGACGAACGGGATACACGGGGGAAGATAAATCGGAGGAATTCAATTCATAACGGATCCCACAGCATGCTGCACGTCTGCCTTTGATTCTCCTGGTCATCTCACACCAGCAAGGTGAATGGGCCGAGTTGAAACTCACTGCCTCGTACGTACTTGTATGTTAAGTAAGTACTCTAAACTATACAATGAAACAAACAGAACGCACGACTATAAATTCCTACTCTCATTTGGTTATATCTGCACGCATTCTTCTTTTCAACTTGCAACATAATTTAAAAAGTGCTACACAGCTTCTGATAAGTCAAAAACTTCACAATTAACTCAAGCATAAATTCAGTTACCACTTCTCATGTCTGTAGTGAAGAGATTGTTCCCTTAGGAGACGTACAGAAATATGGCACTGGCGTACACGTACATTGTAATATTACAATATCTCCACCACTATCCAACCATCCTCATCACTGTTCTCCTTGGAAAACGAACGGATTTTTGAGCTGCAATGGATCGTGCAACACCTGCGTTTTACACTAGCGAAGTCTATCATTGAACTAGCGAACTTTGATTACTACCGTAGCCGCCATGGAGCGCGCATTTCAAATTACATGCGTGCGCACTCAGCAAATGCATGCTCACACAGCAATGAAATGTGACACGTTTTTCATGCCTTGAAAATCAGGTGGTGGCAGTATGTAGGTGTAATAATTATAGATGCATCTTTGGTATAGTTACGTTTTCAGAATTTTGTATTTATTTTAGTAATAGTATATAAAAAATTGAATTGTTTTTTATTCCATTTTTATTCCGTTTTTTACAGATATGTTTTCGATTGATTTGCGCAACTCACACTTAATGATGAGACGATAAGATGAACGCAAACTTCTTAATTGTTGACTATTTTAGCAGTTGGGCATGAGGTGTCTCTTCTTTTTAATACTGAAGAGTAATTCTATTATTTTACAACAATATTTTTAAATACTCGTCTATAGAGACTTGTCAGGGGAATTCGATCTCAAGACTCTCCAATTTAGAGACCCGGCCCCTCTCTTCGTGACGCAAGACTTTTAATCACTACCACCCTAGATCGATATTAAAGAAGTTTATCCTCATATGTCAGGGCCATAGAATGAAAGCCGCACTATTCAATGTTCCAGAACTTCATTTCAGCATGTATGGCGCGTTACTCCAATTATTTTCATAATATCCGGTACTACGCTAAATTATACAGTTTGTCCGGCAATTATGGTGATTTGAGATAACCCATCCATGGCGGACGATCAACAGCTCCGGAGTATCAGAGGCAACATCTCCCTTGCCCATTATGGTTACGGCAATGTGCTGTAGGAAGCGGTTGATAGCTAAGCAATTTTAGAGACTAAATAAAGATTTTTTGTATATTATTTTATTTACATTAATACACCATTACTATTTATAAAAACAAACTTATTTTTATTTTAATATTAATTACTTTAAATATTTTATGAAATTGAAATGATTTCAATGAATAATAAGACATTTTCTGTAACTAGTTTTAATAAAGTTCAATACAAAAAAAAAGATTTACAAACGTTTGTAGATTCACAAACCACAAAGAAATACATTATAATTATTTAACATATCGTCATCAGGCGTGAGCACTTATTCCTTCCTTAACTGCCTGTGCCAGAGCCTTCGTGAGATTTTCTCGAAAGACGCTGACCTTACCCTTTCGTAATTCTCCTTCCTTGTTGCAAATTTGCGTTTTGGCTCGTGCGAGATCCGTTTGGTCAGAGTTGATATGTTTACAAATTATTCGTAGTTACCGAGAAAGATGCAGAGAAAGGGCTTAAGGTGCCAACATGATTGTGTGAGGTATAGTGGACAGAATTGCAAACTTAGTGGAGAATAAACGAAGTACTTAACGTAAAAGACAGATTAAAGGGAACGGGAAAGCGGTGAGGGTAGTTAACTCACAGGAGACAGCAAACAAGTGAATAGTGGTGACCACCAGGAAGAGACTGCTGCACCACGGGAGGGAGTCGCAATGCTCAGCGATCAGCGTGTAATTGGCGCAATTAGGACGCATGGGGGTACACGTTCATACTGCAGAACGCTGCGGGGACGGCGACATACTGGAACTCGCCGGAGGTTGACTGCGGGAGGACGTCGAGGGACGCCAGCCAGGCTTATTGCCGGCGGCAGAGAGGCGAGGGCAGTGGCTGGCGAGTATTGGACAACGCAGCGAGAGCGGGGCAGCACTGGATTTGCAGGGACCGCGGGGTGCAGGCGATGAAGTGTTGGATGGGAGCGGGGCTGGCGGAGCCCGGTGGCGGTGGCGGGGAGGGCGGACTGTCGAGGAGTGGAGGGAGAGGAGGGGTCGGGCAGCGCGCCTCACGTGTTATTTTTTGCGAGTGCTTTCCTTGGGTAGTTTATTTCTCCGCCGAGTGGCGGGCCGCTTGCTCCGGGCTGACGCGGGGCGTCGGGAGAATGGATGGTAGGCCCTCGGGGACAGATTATAAGTTTTATCAAGCTCGAGGCAGAGAACGACCACGCCACGCACGCTTTCGGGACGCGGTCGTCCTCGGCGTGAGCGCCGTCCTCGCCGCCCTCACCGACTCCGCCCGCTCTGCTGCTGCTGCTGGTTTTGAGTCCTCGCCCGGCCACCGCGCTTGCCGCTTCTATTGTAAACGTCACATCCGCCAGCGTGGCCCACCCTGCCTCACATCATTCTCGCTTTCACGCCATACATGTTTCGCAGTTTTTCGCGTGGTCCCTCTTAGCTTCTGTCGCAATCCTGTTCTCGTTTTGAACGTTGCGTTTAAGTAAACCATATCTCCTTCACCAACTGTCATTCTCTCTTCTTCCAACATAACTTTTCCCTCTCCTTCCACATTTGATTTCTCTTTTCTTTCCACCATCGCTTTCCTTTCTCTTTCCACCAGTGTCTTCTAGTCTTCTTATACCATCGCCTTCTCTCTTCCACCTCCGCCTTTCTCCTTCCTTCTACCACTGCTTTCCTTGTCATCACGACTATTTTAGATACCCATGCACTCCCTGTTCTCAAAGCATCATCATACTAACACTTGCAGCTCTCACCCTATCATCGACATAGATTACTATTACGGACATCTCCGTTGCCAAAGTTCATCTCCGCCCCCTTCTCCCCACTGTCTCTGCTATCTTTACCGTCGCCGAAATCCTATCCGCCATATACGTGGCTACCGTCCTCGCTGCCCTGGCCATTCCCGCTGTCCCCATTTCCCTTATGTTCTGCACCTACTCGTCGTCCCAGCCGCCCCCATAGTCTCTTTGACCGAGTCGAACTTGCCTGCCCGCCCGCCATACCCACCGTTCCCGAAACCCAGCTGTTGTCGTCACCTCCGCCCCAACATCATCACACTGGTCTCTTTCTAAAACTAATCGGTAACGTCTACCCCCTCTTTATCGCCGCGTGGGCCGACCCCCACCATCAAAGACCAACCCCACCTCCCACGCCGATCCCCAACTTCTACACAGTTCTCAACGCCCTCACTGACCTTTCCGATCCCGCTTTTCCATCGCGCCCCCTACCCCACTCCCTTCGTCATCCCTTCCAATGCGACCAGTCGCCCACATCCCCTCCCTTTTCCAATCCCCCACCCTCCTCCGCCACCCGGGTTTATCCGCTGTTCCCGCCGACCCTCTTCTCCCAGCCACTTGAGCCCTCTGCTTCAGTCCCAACTGTTCGCCCACCAGCGCGAGGGGCGGGGCCAATCTACCGTCGCCTTTGTTCTGTCTCCGCCGTGTCAATATCGCTTCCCCATCCCCTCCCCCCTCCCCCGCCCCTCGGTCGCAGCGGGCGCGTGGGCGGGCGCTGGGCGCAAGGGCGCCGCGCGGCCGCCTCCAAGCCGCTCTGACGATGCAACCAGCACGAGGCGCAAGTGCAGCATGCGCCTTACACCCACTCAAAATAGATATGTATTAAATTAGTGTTTTGGAAAGATTTCAGCTCTTAGAATGGATTAGTATTTGCATAATGTGTAGATTCTAAGTGTAGGTGCTAGAGTAGGATGAAGCCTCTATCTTTTCCAAGTAATCGCAGTGCTCTTCTACAGAATAACAAGGTCTGGTTGGGTCGAGAGGAATGAAAGATGATGATGATTTATGAGTTATTATTGTATTAGTTTTGTGATGTCATTGCCTAAGCCTTACGCCCAAGTCGCGTCAGGTGATAATGAATACACAATCTAAATGGTGGTGACCACTGGTGGAAGACAAGAGACAAGAGAAACGGGAGAATTGAGGGAAAAATTGACGCGAACGCACTTTGTCAATCGTAAATCGATCTTATGCATCAACAAGGATTTGAATCTCCATTCCAGGGAGGGACGGCGAGTGGGCTGACCACTACATGACAGGTCGTTACAGATGAAGTATAAGAGGGAATGGTGACTAAAAAATTCTCAGTGTGCCGATCGACAGAATAAATATTCTGGTTCACACTACATACGCCAGCTACTGAGGTCATTAGTCCAGTAAGTGTAATGCGTGTTGTATGAAGAGTTAAAGAGGGTCCTCCGCTGAAACTTTAATTTCGGCGCTAACCTCCAGGTCGTTTTCCCATCCAAGTATTTTCCCCAGCGTGGCACTGTTTTGATCTAGACCATATCTACGTTCCTGATATGTGTGGCATTTCAGTACCTATAAGTGTAGGTGTACATGTGTATGTGTAATGTGTAGTGACAAGGGTGAGGAAGGAAAGATCACGCGCATTCCTTCCCTATGTTCTTAAGGCACCTTTCCAGCAATCGGTATTAATCGGAGAAAACATGAACTAATCAAAGCAGGCGGCCGCTAAAATTCCCACCACAGAGTGATTGCATTCGACGCAGCTATGTTGCTATTGTCAAAACTTCACACCGTTGGGACGCCAATCCTGGGATATTCCGGTGCACTGAAAATTGAGAAAATTAGGGAAGAGGTTTTGCAATGAAATTTACCAAAAAGATATTTATACTTTGTAGAGGAAATCACACGCAAAAGCTGTGCCTTTTGAATACATAAATTTTAATATCCTGAACAGGAAATACATGAAAGTTTAATGGAGTTAGTAATTAGTGGTGTCATCTGGCCCACAATGTATTTCAATTCTTTTTCTGTTGAGATTTCTCAAGAAAAATATACACACAACAGTGGAAACTTAGTAAGATAAGGCACAATTCATTTACCTGCAGCAGAAAAAGGATTGCCGCGGAGTGGCATGTCGAAACACGCCCTCATATTTTTTTTTCATGGAATTTACATGATCTTCTTATACGACGATGTAAATTTTGTCTTATAATACATACTGCCAATGAATTTAAAAATTACCAAGTCTGTCAACATTTTCGTACTATTTTTCGTTTCTACAGAGAACTTGGACAGCCCTCGCAAGCCAAGCGACGAGCTAGCGGGCGCCGAGGTTGGCGCTGTAGAGGTTGCTTCCTCAAGGTAAAATGACATTCGGTGGAAGCAGGCCATTCCCAATGCACTCAATGCTTTTCTCATTGTGAAAGTCCATTTTATTTGAGATATTTTATTTCCTTACCAAAGAAAGTTTGTTACTTTTTTTCATTATGAATATCGTCAATATGCATTCACATTAAATATTGAAAACATATCATATAATTACTGTATCACTTTGAATTATGTAAAGAAGAGTTTTAAGAGTTGTTTTATGAATCAAATTCACATGTCATGGGCTGATTTTGGTTTTTATTTCGCGCAAATTACCGTTTTTTAATTTGTGCTATTTGTGTCGATAAATTATTCAATTTATGGACGCAACATTTATGATTACAATCTTGGCAAAATTTCAAACGAATTTCAAAAGTAATTAAATGTTATGTTACAAGTATGAGTATTGTTGTATAAATATCTGTAAATCATAAATAAATAGATACTTATGCGCAAATTTAGTATACCAAATGTGTTCACGATTTTTTAAAACTATTTTGTATTTGAGGGCTTCTTTCTAAAAACGGTATAGTTTACGTTCTTAGAAGACTATTTCCATATACGTTGCCCTTCAGTATTTTAAGCCGCTATATTCAATATTTTCCTCCCACACGCCCCCCAAGTGTAGGAAAAGTACACACCACAGCAGAGTTAATTAAGTCGCTATTATACGAGAAAACCACTTGTCATCCATTCCTGCCACATGTCCCTTTTGCTTCTCTCCCAGAATCATGCCTTTCATGCCGGTTTTTCACCCTTCACCTTTCGCCGGTTTCGGCCGCGCGTCGCCTCGGCTTGTGGGGGCAGGCCGGCTCACCAGCGCCGAGGGGGCGTGGCCGAGCAGCGGGGCAGTGCAACGCGGCGCAAGACGCAATCACAGGCGCGTCGCCCGTCGCAGCCGATAATTGATAGGGCAATTACCAGGCGAATTAAACGGCTGGGCCGAGGTATCGAGTGGCGACCGCTCGCTGCCCACGCGAGCCCATCGCCCGCCTCGCCCTTCCTGCCCGTTCTGCCCGCCGCAACCACCGACCATCCCTCCAAATCCGCCCGCCCCGCCCTTCTCGCCCGTTCCACCTTCCTCAACCACCCCGCATGCCTCGCGCTTCCCGGCCATTCCTCCTGTCAACGCTCAACCCGCCAAACTCTCTCGCTAGCCTTCCCTGATCGTCTTTTCCAGACAACCACTCACCCCGCCTATCATCACCACCCGTCCTCTCTAACCGACTTCGCCTTCTGCTCCCGCTTACTGTTTTTCGCGTCCCCTACGCCCGGCCCCACTGCACCTTCCCATCCATACTCGAACCGTCTACATTGTTCACCTCGGCCAACCGTCCCCGCAGCTCATCCCTGCCCTCCGTCACCATGGCCCGTCCCTGCCACCCGTCCTCGCCGCTTGCCGACCGCCACGGTGCCACCTGGCGCCTACCAGCCCTGTTCCGCTCCGGACACGGCCGGTCTCCCCACCCAGCGGTGCCCCGCCCATCACCAACACTTCCCCCACCTCTCGCTCACACCTCGGCGCCCGCCGTCCACCGCATGCCAATTGCCACCGGCCGCCGCACCCGCCGCGCCCGACTCCGCTCGCCCCCCTCCGGTCGCATCTAGTCTTGTCATCCGCCGAATGCCACCTGCCCTGAACCCACAGTCCGCCCCCTCCCTCATCACCCGCAGCCACCCTCCACCTCCCGACACACAACGCTTATCGGCCCGCTGTCTGCTCTCCGCTGTTCGCTTAGCTTCGTACGAGCCCAATCCCGTGACTAAGTACAAAGGATCATGAGACATGCTGTACTAGGTGCATCACAAAGAGCAATACGAAAGCTAAACACTGAACGGACAAAGAGCAAAACGCTGAACGCCGGTTGCCAATTACCCCAATGGTGACAATCAACACCAGAAGAGCACCGAATGACTAATGACTTTCCTCACCTTTGTTTTTAATGTGTTGCAGATCTGCTATACATCTATACGACAATAGGGAGGGCCACGAACCAGTCAGTGTGACAACTTCGTACCAAGTAGTCACACACACATATTCTGCATAGCTCAACTCGCTGCTGGCTGGCTGTTGCCTCCACCCTGGCCCATATGTCCACATTCTGTCACCAACACGGGGTTTGTACTGTTCGACGTTCTAGAATCCTTCCTATGACTGTTTTCCAATATTCGTCAATCAGCGCTAGCTGAGCGCTCAGCTGTTTATTGCTTGTTCCTTGGACGCGTCTCACCCACGCCGGCGTCTCGTTCGACAAGCGGCCTATAGCTTACTGTACATCGGATGACCGTTCCCGTTTGTAGCCCTCACGTCTCCTTCTCCCGGATTTCCAATAACAGCGATGCTATCACCATTAGTTCTCCTGTTCACAGGATTTATCGCTTGAACGAATACTATCAAGCATCGTATTTCACGGGAAGTGATTTATTGTGACAGGCACCGTCTTTGTTGGTGAAGTCCTTATAAAATACTTATAAATTGAACACTTCTCAATAAGTAAACCTCCCGACGCATTTTCGTCAGTATCGTCAGTCGTATTTGTTTCATCATGTGTGAATCATTGGTAAGACTCATTTTAACAATCTTTCATCCAAAATACTAAAAATAGTCTAAAATACTTTCATATACTCGTCAGGTTAGCTCATCAGTCATAACTAATTTTTCGATGTAGAGCAAACACTAGACAGAAAATTAATACCAAGAATGTGTATACCAGTTTCGTAGTAAGACGTAGCAGCTTCTCTATTTTATAGAAATGTGCCCTTAAAAGCTTTTATTTTTTACTTACAGGCTGTTGTTTGTTATTACTTTTGATATGGAGTTCAATAAACAACTCATAGCGACGACCGTCGTTACGAGTGCAATATGAAAACACTTCTATTTGCTCATGCTCTCATGCTACATGCTTTCTTATGGAAGGAATTATGAAAGAAAATTAAGGAAGGGCAATATGAAATGTCACACCGAGTCAAGTTAACAGTAGTTAATTAGTAAATAAGTCATTTTTTTCATGTATCTATCACGGGCATTAACTGGTTCTAATGATCTAGAATGACAGATTCCTTTCTCATTCTTCGTGGATCTAGGAACCTAGGAATGTACCCTCAATTAGGATCTCTCATTCCAACATAAAACGTTTGCAGAGAAACACCATCACCTCCCAAGATACAGCGCATATCGCACTTACGGGAATAATGACCATAGAATTTGACGCTCCTGTTAACACTAAATATCCGATCAATTAGTCTTCTCTCAAGTTTTCCGGTTGATGAGATAAGAGATATTAATACTATTGTATTGTCGTCTCATCTACTTGTATGACGTTTCGTGTCGGTATTACTAAGACTGAGACTTTAGGAAACAGGAAAGCTTGCTTGAAATGTATAGTGCGTGGTATTTCTTGAAGATATCTGGTAATTCAAGTCTACCATTCATTTAAAAAGAATGAATTGTAATGAATGTTTACACTCATTAAACGAGTTTTTTCCATTAAATTCAGGTTGAATTACAGAGACATCAAAATTAAAGAAAATTCGTTTTAATGTGACAAATTGACACATAAGAACGTTGCATTGAAAAAAATAAAAAAATAAAAAAAAACAATTCGAAGATAATCAAATAAGTCAAAATTTCAACTCCTTGTTTTCACGGGTTATTGTTGCTGAGAATTTTATTTTTACAATTATATTAATTATTGCAATCTCAATTGACTAAGATGTGAAGCAGGAATATTTTAGCTTCCTTTTTTAACGACCATGCTGAATATTTTACGTTCCAATTAACATTTTAGTGGCAGAATAAATTTACAAGCAAAATAAGATATTTTTCTCTCCATTATATAGAATAATGAGCAGATTGAATTGAATGGCCAAGTAAGAGCTACTCTTTAAGTTTTTCAGATGAATGATACTACGAAAGTTCCATTCAAAAAAAGAAAGTATCAAGTAATCAAAAGAATATTACTTTCCAGACCAGGAATAATACACAAAAATAAATCAATTGTAACTTTCATATAGATAAAATTAATCTCATCCTTGTACACATTTGATTTTAATTTTTTCATTTCTGTGTTTGTGGTGGATAGTATTAAACCGACTTAATTTTAGCATCGTACAAAGCAAGACTAACAGTGTGTCATAGAAGCGCAGTTCCCCGGATGGGAAATATATTCAAATGAGTGCGATGTGGCAGCAGCGTGCCCGCCGTTGCCGCTGTTTCCTCCGCCGGCACTGCCCCGCGGAGCACTCACCCGGCGCAATTACACCAGAAATGCCGCGGCAGCGCCAGGCATTCTTGGCGGCAACGGCGGCGGCAAGGGTGGCGGAGAGGGCAGCGGAGAGGGCGGCGGCGAGGGCAGCAGAGAGAGCGGCGGCGAGGGTGGCGGCGAGGACGGCGGCGAGGACGGCGGTGAGGGCGGCGGTGAGGGTGGCGGCGAGGGCGGCGGGAGAGCGGTGGCGGTGAGGCGGCGGTGAGGGGCGGTGAGGGTGCGGGTGAGGGCGCGGCGAGGGTGGCGGGACGAGGCTGCGGCGAGGCTGGCCGAGCGAGGAGCGGCGGCGAGGGTGGCGGCGGGGTGGCGAGGGTGGCGAGAGAGGCAGCGGAGAGGGCGGCGGCGAGGTCTATGGCGAATGCGGCGCCTGCAGGCAGAGTTGGTGGACGAGCACGGAGGGTGGCGTTGGGAGGTCAGGAAGCGGCCGATGCAAGTATTGCAAGACAGCAGGGAAAAAAATGTAACAGGGTGGTAGGGAGGCGGAGAGACAGTGGACGTTAAGGTGACAGCGGTGACTGGAGAATAGGAGCGGGTGGACGCGCAGGGGAGGGAGGGGAGACAGCGGCGCCAGAGACGTGGGGAGCAGTGGGGACGGCGGTAGGATTGACAGGGATGGCTAAGACTGTGAGTGTGACGTGGATGCAGGGGCTTCAAGAGCGACAGGGGTTATCAGAGACGGCAGAGGCCACAGGAGTGACAGGGGTAATAGGGACAAAGGGCGTCGGGTACTAGGAGCGGCAGGGCGGATGGGGCTGGGAAGATGTCCTGGTAGTATCGCTAGTATGGGTGGCGACGGCCTCCTATTGGTGAGGGGCAAGGCCCTTGCTGACGAGACGTGGGAGCGCGGGCGACACTTTGTGACAGTTCTTGTCGACGTAGGTGGCGGTAACTAGGGGGAAGTTGCGTGTTATGAGGTTGCAGCTGAGGTCACGTAACGCTGATTATGATGATGGTGCTAATAATGATTATGTTAATCAATTTCCATGCCAGTGATGGTCAGTTTATCATATCCATTAGCGCTGAGTGTCATAAGTATCATCAGTGGATATTAATCACTAATGCGTTTGTGTAGCATTAATGGATGCTGATAATATGTATATTCGAAAATAATATACTGAAAATTAAAAAGCCTTAAAGGCATTTGAAAAAGTGCAATTAATTCAAATTCGACATTTTGTATTTATTGAACATATATTGTCTAATGTACCACATTTGCTGTGGGACATGTAAAATTATTGTATGAGTTCATTGGCGCAACGGTTACTCATTTAAGTATTCAGGACAAATATTTCTGTAACGTAAAAACAATCGCTTGTACTTTGCTGAAACATTATTTCCATAATTTTTGCAACGCTCACGGACACTCATATGTTTTTTTAAGTGACTTGGTTTTGTTTGATAAGTGCATTGATCTCCGTCAATGTTACTACCATTGCCATTAACTGAACTTTCCAACCCAACTACCTTTCTCATCTCAAATACAAGGATATATTTAACTGAAAGGTTCTACATATTCCTAAGGCTTTCTTGCCTCGTACTCTTCGCCTTAGCTGCACATCTACTCTAGTACAAAAGACTTCCTCTTATTGCAAAAACGTAGTGTTTTCCAGCTCTCTTCTGCCACTAACGCTATATACTGTTAATTTTGTTCTCTATTATCTAATTTATTTATTTTTTCGGATCTTCTATGTATTTTAGTTTGAGAGTTTGAAGATGGAAAAACACCTAGGATACCTTCGTCGATAATTTCGGGTTCACCTTGTAATCCGCATGGACTAACCGGTTTTTAATCCTTTCGCTGACAACGAATACCATACTTTTTCTGCTAGGCTTCACTCCCAGAGTGCGGCTTAGCTGGATTGCATCGTGGCAGTGCAGCCCACCCTATGAAGTTTCATAACCCATAGGGTAAGCTGGAGCAGAAGGAAGGGCGCTGGAGAGTTCGTTCGCCCGCACTATTAGCACTGACAATGAATATTCGCTGTACATCTACGAAACTTCTCCCAATCTACGCCTACGACTAGCGCCTCTATAACCACCACCTCATTGATAGTATTATCACGATAGTATTACCCACGTCCTTCCTGTATTATCTTCCCCCGCCGCCACCGACACCCTGTGGCTCCCGTTCCTCGCCCACCCCGGTCTATCCGCTTTCCCCACCGCCATTGTTACCCTTGCCACCCCACCACCCCGTCACCCTCGCGTCTACACCTCCCCGCCACACTCTACCTCGCCACCCTCCTCCACCACCAGTTCCGGCCACCATACGCCGTGCCACCCTACGTCCACGCCACCCTCCCCACCGCCACCCATCCCCGCACTCCCACTTCCCCGCTGTCCTCTCACCCCGTCACTCTCCTCCTCACCAGCCCTCCTCTCCGCTACCCTGCTTCCCCAGCACACCACCACGCCCATTCCCCACGACTTACCATCGTCTTCGGCCCCGTCAGCTCCATCACCCTCGGCGTTTCTTCACGACCCGCCGGCCACGCCGCCACCGAATGACTCCGGCGCTCCACGCCTTCAAACCTCCACGACTCCGACGCTGTCACAGACGCCTCCGCCGCCAGCGGTTCCCCGCCGCTCCCACCGCATTACCCAATCTCATCGCCATTTCCACCTCCTAGACCCCCGCAGCTCCCTCCGTCCCAACCACTCCTGTCAGGCCTAACCCCCCCTCCCGTCCTACCCTCCGCCGTCGGTTCTGCTGTCTCTGCGCTGCGGTGGAAGCAACTTTCGGAGAAGTTGTGTGGCGGCAGCGTGGGCGGCGACGCGACGCGACGCTGTGGACATTCCTCCTCAAGAGCTGCAACGCGCAGAAATAAGCGGCGTCTCCTCGCCTTCGGTTGACGGGGAGGGGGTGCTACGGCGAGGCTGCGGAGAACGCTGCGAAGGCAAATGATGGAGCGCAGTCTGGGCGAATATAGGTAAAAAGCACATTTAACTGCAATTGAATACAACTCGGTGGCACTGATTTTCAAAAAGTTAAAAATATGAATATAATAATAATAATAATAATAATAATAATAATAATAATAATAATAATAATAATAATAAACATCTCAAAAAGCTCTTAATATTTCACAGTACAGCACTAAAATGCTCATTGGACATAAAGTGGACGTAAAGTGTTTAAGTTGCTTAATCTATTAGTAAACAAATAACTTCAATATGCTTCCAAGACTACGAACATGGCGAAGAATACATTTGAAAATGTGTGCTGGCACACTGTCAAAGCCAAGGTAATTAATTCAGTCATTGTGAGTAATATCAATCAATTTCATATAATTCCTATTGAATTTGACCTAAGATATTAATTAAACTGAATATTTCACTCCAACTACCTATTTTCCTAATTTCTATTATGAGTTGGTCAAAGTAATAATAATAGTTCTTGTTGCTGTTTCCTTATGGCGTGCAGTTAACACTTCGCTAAGCGTGGTGAACTCGGCTTCCGCCTTCGGTTAACACGATTAATACAAGACATCTTTAGAGTCTGCCATCACAAAACGCCTTTTGAGTCAACGTATTTGTCCGGCCGAAGTGTATGAGGGCAGTAACTGATGTCACTGCAGTGCCACGAATGTCCTACGGTTCGAATCCGACGGTGGCAGGTTTTTCGCCACTAGCTAGAGTGCTAAGGCGAATCCAAAAAGGAGAATTCTATCAGTTAGGTGCTTTGACCGGTAGTTTTCTATTATTTCTCCGAACACTTTTAGGTGAATGCTGGAGCAGTGCCCTAAGAAACGACCCACAGACAACGCACGATTTTTTTATCTTCCTTGTCATCCTCTCTTCTCTTACTCAAACACAGTTACACTTGCCTGCATTACGCTACCACACATCTCGGGAGTTCGGTCAGGGGCTTAGAGTTTCTCTTGGCTGGGGTGGAGCCTCGCTGCTGAGAGATACCGAGTTAGGAAATCCCCGCAAGCCGGCGAGTACGTAAGCGCTGGATCTAGCCATCCAGTCAAGAAAGAACGCCACGTCACGTGATGAACATGAACTACACTTACGGGACTAATTAACGTGGCCGGTGACGAAATAATCAATCTCAACGCATTTTATGGCAAATTATACTTGGATGAAACCATGTGTAAGGAAAATTAAAAAAATAAAAACTGTCACAAAGTTGTACTGGCTATGGGAGTAGTAGTTGTGAATGAAGTGGTGGCTATGAAAGTGGTAAAGGCACTGGATGTTGGGACGGTGACTGCGGTGAGAGGAAAATTGACAATGATGGTAATGGTGGAGGGGTAAAAGTATCAGTGACAGTGGATTTGGTGATGACGGAAAAACTGGTAGTGGCTACTGAAGTAATGATGACCTTCGGAGTGGTGGTGGGAGCTTTGCGAGTAATGATGGCAGTTGAAATAATGATGTTATCAGCAATGGTGAGGGTGCTGGTAGAATTTTGTTGGTGGCGGAAATAGTGATAGCGACAGCGTGGGTGGAGGAGGCGGCGGAAGTTGTACGAGCGGCAGGGCAGTGGAGCCAATTGAAACGAGGGCGGCGAGTGAGGGTGTGGCGGCGGGAACGGCAGCGGCGGAGGGGTGGCGGACAGCAAGGGAAGAGGCCTGTAGGGATTCCAAGTACCGTTAGCTTGTGCACCATTCGTCTGGGCTATTCACTTCCGATGTTCTACTTTATATCGTTGATTTTTGCCTCTCGTTTTTTTTTTGATCTTTTTTCCACTTCATCTTGACATCTCATCCCAACGGACGTCCCGCTCACATTTGCGCTTGAGAAATTGTTTTTCTCACTGCTGTTCAAAAACGTTGGGGTTCATAAGGACTGCAGTCGCTGGGCATCTAACAGTGGGATGTAGAAGTGACGTATAATTTGAGCAGTAAAGGAGGGTATTTCACTTCCAATGCGCATTTTATCTTAATTACGCTCCGTTGAACTACTAGTAACATCAGGTTTAAAGGTTATCATAAAGGTCTTCATTATTCATTAAGCTTAAATAATATTGTTCGACGAGCGAAGTTTTTAAACACAAGAGATTTTAACAATAGTAAGTATAATATGGAATGTATTTAAACGTTTAAATTTCAAACGTTTAAATTTCTATGTTCAATGAAATAGAAACGTGGCAATATCCACGTAACTAACCTGCTATCAGTATCGGTTTAATTTTTGATACGAAAAGAGAATTGTAAAGAGCGTTGTTCTGATTTTCATGTACTATCCACTTCTATCCGATTATGATCATGATTTTCAAAAGGTAAAGGGCGAGCTGTTTTGTTTTTAGTACATTCGATCACCGTTGTTCGGGACTCCCTCTCTCACACATACACACTAAGCATATCCGCTTTTCTGTAATCTGCCCTAATTTTGAGCATCAATGTTTATTAACAATAAATCATCCTCCGCTCAGTTAATAGCCCCAGAAACTACAATTTACCTGTAAAATTAGTCCTGAAATCACATATTTCCGACAACAATATTTAGCCACGCACACCATGTAGGCCTTCAATAACAGCATCAAAATCCCTGAGAAATCCCTTCTCGCCGGAGTGATTATGGTTAAAGAGATGAACGCGCCGAAGCTTATTACGCCAGCATCCTAGCTTATCCCGATTTCTGGACGAGGGCTTGTTGTGGATTGTATGAACGCAGCTGGCAAAGTTGTCAGTTGCTCCGGCCTCTAAGACCACGAGGAAAGTATAACATTGCGAGAAATGCATCTCCATGAGTGTAGGAAATAAGCCATTACTAACCGCATGATGGGTAAGGACCCTGTTGAGAGAGAACTTTAAATATTGGCAGAGAGAGTATTATTTACTTCCAAAACTTCCTAACTAGTGGTGTATAGAGATCACGTACTTTCCCGCCCGTATTTTCACGCAAACATACGCGAAAAGTACACAACTTTTCAAAATGTTGCCTATATCAATATTTCAAAAAATCTCTTTAGGGAAGATTTCCTTAAGGAAAAAATCTATATTCATAGTCGTAGTTGTAGAATGGCGCCAAAAATATTTTCAGCGTGTGCAATTTTCGAAAAATCATGGTTTTCAAAAAACAACACACTGCATCATTCTCGTAAACGTCCTTATACTATCCAACAACAAAATTTAGTCAAAACGATTTAGCAATTTCTTTTTAATTTTTAAAAATTCTCAGGGACTACTTGAAAAAGTACTCTCAAAATTAAAATATCATTTTCAAATTCAAGGGGCCGCGACATCAGTTAGATCGATTGGGGAATATCAATTTTGGAGAAAATCTGTTTACCGGTTTAGCTGCTTGCGTTGTTCGCAGACGGTGAGGCACAGTGACTGTCAGAGAGATGTTTTGCCGCCAATCGATTTTTCGGTATCAAAAACCCACTAAACATGAATTCTGGCTAGGCCACGTGTTAGATTATTTTTTCTAAATTTAGAAACTGGTGTTACGTGCTCAATGAAATTGTTCATGCCAAGCTCAATGAAGAGAGGCTTGCAGGGATCACGAGGGTGGCGTTTTTGTATTGTTCGAATAGTTTTCTTTTGCAACCTAAAGGTCTGAGTAGTACAGGATGAGCATCTTCAGAATATTATTCACTTTCTCAGGAGGAAATGTACATTTGCAAAATACACGCAACGAGCTGCATGAAGGTTGACAGAAAATGAAAGAATCCTGAATGCGTAACATCTTGTACTTCATTTAGTACATAATTCTGCTATATGTACATTCCATTTGAGTTTTAACATCTTTCTCTGTGATAGTAGGTTTAAGAGGAGTATAAATGTATTGAATATGACAGTACTTTCACAAAATAGTGATGAGAAATAAATGTAATTAAATAGCTTCCAACTAGAAAGATAGAAATTTAGATGCGTACTGAGTAGATAACAAAAAATAGTGGTGCTACAGAATGGTACAGACTTTCCCGTATTCGTTTTCTATTTCCTTTGGTCTCGGCTTGCCACTGAGAATTGCCACATACTCTTTCCAGCTGTTATCTATCCTCGCTCAAAGAACACTTCGTGTCAATATTTCACGTATTAGTCTAAGATAATATTTTATAAAAAAAAGAAGAAGAAAAGCAATATGCATAGTGAAAATGATAAGTGCCGTAAACAAAATGTGAGTAAAATTTCAGAGTACTAGTAGAAGAACATGAACGGTGTAAATATGAAGATGTGAAGAACTTTGTTAACAGGTTGTATCATGTTTTTTAATGGGTCTTGTCACAATATCACATACTGTCGTTTACGAGGCACGCGCGAGTGATTATTTTATGGAAATACTTCAAAATGTTTTATAGTAGATTTACGATATTCTTTGTCATTTCAATGTCAAGAAAAAACAGAAGATAATTGGAAGTCGACGTGAATCTTTAGGAATATTCCTCACTTCGGCAACAATATATCTTAACAAATTGTAAAAACATATTGCAAGATAGCTTAATGATGCTTTGCAAATAAATTATTAACAAAATTAACATTAAATTTGATGGCATGTAAATAATAGTTTAAAAAACAAAATGTAAATATAATCATGAAGTTGCAACAAATAATAATGAAATTGTGTTACTGACGAAGCATGATGATTGTTATTAATAGATAGATTCCGCACATCAAACATCTTGCGTTTTTCTCAAAAGAATAAATTTTCAGCAATTACCTATCATAGTCCGAACTGGATGGCAGGTGTGCAAACCTAAGTAATATTTAATTATAATAGAACGTGGAAGTCGGACATTAATAAATAAGTAAAGATAAATATTTTAACCACATAGATTTAAAATAGTTTCAAATTGGTTTTTACAAAGTCCAGCATTTTATGAGCAAATTTGCACTTATAAGTTCAGAATTGCAACACATTTCAGATTGGTTTGCACAATGTCGGGCATTTGGTAAAGTTAAATATTACGATTTTAAAATCATTTCAATAAAGAAAATTTGTATCTTCTATCTTAATTCTGCAACTCGCTATTTTGTTTTCCGTTGCATGAATTGTGAATCAATCAATTAAAGTAATATATTTAATTGTTCATAAATTAAAAGGAATGTTTATTACTTAAAGAGGTTATTTAAAGTGGATATTTCATTTTAAACTACCACAACTAGTATAGTTGCTAGGCTGTTCTCAAAGACCAAAGGATGTTACATTTGTTTTAATTTATTTGTGTAAACAAAACATAAAAAAATGATTCATTTTGACATTGACGGTATATCAATCTACCCTAGGCTAGTGCCAACCTACCCAATAGCCTGTACCAATCAACTTCTCAAGTGGGGTTGGTTGGCACATCTTGTCTCGATACCTCTCAACAATTCTGTAAGATTGACAATCATTCAATATTAAAAAATAACTCTAAGTAGTCTAATAAATGTCGTTTTCTTTAATGCAATAAAAGTGATCAAAAATGTCCTGGTATTGACCAATTTCTTTTGGAAATCTGGTTTCAATCAGAGGTATATAAAAACTGCAAACTTACTATAATTTATAGATTGACTATTTTTATACAGGTGTTTTACGTTTACCACTTACATAACCATTTATAAGACAGCACTAAAGTTAAAAATAATTTTCATAGAAATACTCGTTCTAAACCACGAGTAACCTGTTTAAATTATTTATCTGCAAATGATAGTTGACATTCTCTTGAATTTTATCACGTTATTTTCTTTCAATTGTGTGAAGTTTTCACCCACTCTCAATGCTTTAGTCGTATATTCTTTATAACATATATTCTGAAATAATGTGTTTCAACGTTTCTATTCAGACAGTAGAGCTGCAATGTTAATTAAGATAATACAATTTAGATTAAGCCGAGGAATTTCACATATTTGCCCGCTAATTATCCCATTATAGTTGGGTTTCATGTGCAATAAATCTCGGATGTAATTTGTATTTACGTTGACTAAACATGGGTCTCTTCTGTCCCGCCTGTATCAAGGGCACTTAATATCAACGCTCCCACGACGAATTTATTTATGGCAAAACAAAAAAAAAAATACTTCCAGCTCAAGAGAAGAAATATATCCCAACGCACAAAAAAGGTCCCCTAAAGGGTCGTAAATTTTACCAATGCTACATTAGGATAAACGCATGGTAATCTGAGATCCAGCGTTATCTTCCATTCCAAACAAGGGACCTCGTTAGATACGAGTAATTTTCCCCCGCAATGTTTCATGCATGGACTTTTCCAAGTTGTTGATCTAAGTTCCGGAAAAACAGGCGAGTTTTTTTCATTTTACATTGTGAGTTAGAAACTATCTCGATGTTTACATAATTCAACCTTCATAATATTTGTGTTCACATGTCATTCATTTACACAACTGACTTTTGTACAGAATTATTCGAAATGTTTCCTCTGTAATACATAGTAATCAAACAATTTATCTATGAAATGCAATAAAATTCAATGCATCTTATTTTATCCAGGTTATAACAATATTTATCTCTCCATGACATCTGACAAAAAATATTATTGAATATAAAAGCAATGTAAATCAGTGTGCCAATTGTTACAGTCTTCAAAATGTGCTACATAATGCATCCATTAGCAAGGGTCATTAATTATTCAGGTTGTTCTACACGTGTATTTTGTGTCGACATCATGTGATCATCATGCAAATGTTCGAATGCGTTGGAGCAATATTAAATAATCCTTGGATGATAAGTGCCATACTAATGTTACTTTTGAAACAAATTAAAAAACATACTCCCAGTTTTACTTCTTTCTTTACTTGCTCTGTTTATTCTTCTTAATCCAAAGTACACAACTGTTAGAGGAGGATTTGAATTATGTATCAGAATCCATTTGTAAATCATTGCTATATAATATTGCTTTATAATAAATAATTGGCTAGGATTAACAAGGATATTTCGAAGAGTAAGGGAGTAATAGCAGTTAAAGGAGAGAATACAAAATAAAACAAGAATGTGGATGGAACACATTTTCAATGAAAAGAGAATAATAAAAATATATAGAAAGATCAATTGCTGGGAAAAGAAAAAAGAAAGGATGATAATACAAATATTGAACGAGGTATTAGAATGGAGTAACTGTAGAAAACTAAATATCAATGATGCACAGAATTAAAAGAAGAAATCGTGGATTTCGTAATTAATATGGAGACGTCTTTGAAAACTGAGATTAAAAAACCCTCCCAACGTATACCACTTAAAACATTTCAATCAAATAATGTGTGCTATTCTAATGTGAAGCTGCGAATTCAGACTTACAACTTCATAGACTACCGCAGCCCTTATTGAAATCAATAAAAAATTGAATTTTAAAGTGAATTACAAATAATAATTACAGATATTTACAAACGAAAACAAAATTACATGGTATAAATAATAAATAATATAACAAAATATTATTTAAATCATGTGGAGATAACAAACACAAATTACGATCTGTATCAACTGGAATTCTAGAATAGAATAAAACTCCAGATTTTTATGAAAATTTGCAAACACAAAGGATTGGGTTGAACCGCGATTGTTTAATTATTTCGTGTTTTTAGTTTGGTGAAATAAACGTGCTATTAGTCACGACTTTTTGGTGCAAGTTTGCTTGTTATATTTTGGCGTTGTGCCTCCCTGATACAACCTTTGATCTGACGCCGACATTCACGTCTGTTTGAGGGGGGTTCCCCGCCCAGATGTCCCCGCAAGCGTGACTCCGCACCGCCCCAAGCACAAGCTCTTAGTTCCCCGGTAATCCCCCGATATACTATAGATAGTGTAGTGCACATACATAAGTGTATGTGCACTATGGAAGGGAAGATGGAAAGGTCGTACGAGGCCCGTCGCCCGTTTGTTTCGGTGTTGCTCTGCCAGTCGCCTAGTAATCATCAGGGACAGCGCGGAAAATTACCGATCTGATCAGGTGGGTGCTAGATTTCTCCTTCAGTCAGCGAGTGTTTTCGACTAATGTCAAAAATTCGGAACCCAAACTCTAAAACCTCCAGATAAATGATACTGCAGTGATA
Source organism: Gryllus bimaculatus (assembly GCA_017312745.1). Classification (NCBI taxonomy): domain Eukaryota; kingdom Metazoa; phylum Arthropoda; class Insecta; order Orthoptera; family Gryllidae; genus Gryllus; species Gryllus bimaculatus. The sequence goes on from BOPP01000006.1 coordinate 5,401,916, forward strand.
ATAAGAAGATTATGTTATAGTATCTTTGGAAAAGACATTATAAATTTTACAGGAGAGGCTAAAACCTTACGCGTAATTCCATGTTTGCCAATAGGTTGCTGAATATTCACATAAAACGTTACTTTCGCGAAAAGTTCCTAAGAATAAAGTTCATATCATTGAACAATGTGCTAAAAAAGCAATTAAAATTTCTGGTGCTGACGTTGTTGCCTTGAGCTACCTCTAGCAGTTAGAACCCCGAAAACCAGGAACAAATCCATGCGTTTGGAACACGGGCGGAGCCGGGAGTGGCCGACGGCGCTGGACGCTCTCTGGCGGCGAAGACGAGTGGCGACGCGCATTTCTCAGCTGTCACCTGCACCGCTCGCGACGCGACGCGACGCGACGCGACGCGCCCGGCGGTGGCGCCCCAGGGGCATCCCGAGCCAGACGACAGACGGCCCGGTCGCCGCGCCGGTGAATCGCGCAGACGGATGCCGGGAGGGGAAAGAGCACGGTGTGGTTGACGAAGGAGCGCCGGCGAGGGGAATGTCAGGACGCGGAAGTGGGATTCGTCTGGTGAAAGAGAGGAAATTCACAAGATTGCAAGAGCACTAGAAGAATGCTTCCGAGTGTCTCTAGGTTCGAGTCCTAACGGTAGCAGGATTTTCGCCACTAGTTAGGTCGAGTTCTAACGCTGTGTGCAGGACAATCGGAAGCTTTGATTGGTAGTTTTCCGTGGTTACTCCTATCAACACCAGGCGAATGCCGGGGCAGTACCTTAACAAATGGGTCATGGATCGCGCACGATCTTTCCTTTCACTTGCCTGTCCTATCCTCACCCCTTACAGTCACATTCACTACACTACCTCACATGCAAGGAGACCGATCGGGAGCTCAGAGTTTGTCCCGACCGGGGCGGTGACACGCTGGTGGGAGATATCTGGTTAAGGAAAAACCCGCTCGCCGACAGTAGGACGGCGCCGAATCTCGCCATCCAGAAGGATATCACCACCTCCAGAGAACAAACACATGCACTACGGGAATAACACCCTTATCAATGCACTCTCCAGGTGTAAGTAATCTATCAAAAAAGGACGCTTTCGCTTCCAATATCCCCATATTTTTTCAAAAGGTACAATAGCTTTTGAGCTATGAGGTGATGATCATGATTCTGACTGAGAAGATGATTGCAATTATCATTACTGCGGTGTCGTTTCTTCCTACAGTTGCGCTACTGCTACCTAATGTTGGTGCAGTGGGGGGGGGGGCGAAGTAGTATTAGTAGGGGAGGGAATAGAGAGAAATATAAAGGCATTCTCGTCGCTCCGGGACCAGTGCCTTCTTCTTTGTGAAGTACTCGTCTATTAGAACATTTAGCTTGAATTTATTTCAGTTATACTTTTCTGTTCAAAACCAAGCTTTTCTCTTAACAACGAACTTATGGAACAAGAATTTAATTGATGTGTTTACTTCTCTCTCCCGGAAAAATCTTGTTGTTTAAGAGTGCTTTATTGAAATTGAAAACGAGGCATTGGATGGCCAACATTTATTTTAACACAAAACAGATAGTATACAGTTCATGATTGTTATTCTGAGTAATAAGCGATGACGATTTTGTTTTACACTGACCTGTAATATGGAATTGATGCTTTTGGAATAATAAAGCCTGGTCGAATCATTATAATAATCGAATTCATTATAAGAACATAAAATATTCACGGATCTTCATTCAATTTTCCCACTTTTGGTTACAGCAGCGTTAGGTAGGCTTGCGGACTTTGTTCACTTTGCACCGTTCCCATAAACGTCTTGCTTTATTCGCCCCGGACATGTGCTATATGTGGCCCGCACCGTTGTCATTTGCGTAATATTTTGCTATATTTTCAGCTTATCTTGCGCGGCCAAGACCGACATTTGAGTATGTGTTGTTTTTATACACTTTCTTTAAGATTTTACATACAAATATTGTCGAAAATGCACTTGATATTACTTAAAACGATCTACCTTAACACAATATATGCACAAACACACGAAACAGTACTCATGACAGTCATGTTTTACCCGGAATTGACATGTGCGAGAGCGACAGTTTTGGCCAATCAGCGCTGTGCGCACTCGCTGCCAACCCACGCGCAAGGGCGGGATCTCATTGTCGTGTCAGGGAACTGAACATACAAGTATGTGGTAAGAAACGACATCATATTTACCTCTCTGGGTAAGATGATATTAACATTTTTAATATGGTACAAATACTATTATAGTACATACCCGTCTGTGTCTGTGTAATTTTAACGAGTTTTACATCAAAACACATTATCATGAATTAGTTAATTGAGAATGGAAAATGTGTTTATTTATTTCTTATTAATTTTTTTCATTATACAAGTATTATACGATTTTCACTTGTAAACTCAACAAAATCCATCTCATTTGATTTATTATACAAGCTTAGCGTGACGATCCCGTTGTTGTTTTCAAATAGTTTTATTTGTGCTTTGCAAGTTCATAATTAAAATAAATTTTAAACATATTATAATTCCCACAGCTCATCCATTTTAGAGTACAGATAGTTGCATACAAATTATCAATTGTAAAACTTTTTAAAATTAATGTTTCATTACAAAATTAGCTTTAATTATCAGCAAAATGATGAATCAAAAAGGAACGATTCATGTAAATGTTGGAAAGAGAGGTTGGCAATTTCTAAGCATTTTATAAATTCGTAGTTACGAGTAAACTGAAACTATCAATTCACCTGTTTAGATAGAATTCTACCAGAATATCATGGAGGGAACCGACTAAGAAATTTGTGGTGAGCCACCTTCCGAAAGCTGCCTGACTTCGGTGCATTTTGTCGAGAGGAATACAATGATCTATTGATCACCTCTGTTGGTGCCTTCAGTGGCCCAAAACGCGTTTCAGTTTCTTAAAAAACACAGTTTTTAGAGAAATTTCTTAGAATCACATAGATATATCCGAAAAAACTTTCTCACTGGGATATAGATGAGCGTCGAATGACATGTCATTTATCTCGATTGGTGGACCGAAAGGAGACTAAGTATGAGTGATAGACGGCACTGATTACTGGATTTCTATAAAAATGGCATTTCTAGCGCAGCCTCATGGGCACAGTAGCTAGCTTTGGCAGCTAGCTTTTCCGAGTTTGATACCCGGGCGCGACAAAAATTCAACTGTCGCTTTCCATTATATTCGTCCCAGTGGGTGACGAAAGAAAAGGTCAGGGAGGCCAAGTACACTAGATACGATGGAAAGAATACGTCATATTCGCCTCCCTTAATCCCAAACTAAGATAATAAATGAAAGGGCTATATATATATATATATATATATATATATATATATATATATATATATATATATATACATATGGACATTCGCGCATGTGTATATACATACATGCGTACATACTCCATACTTGCCAAATACATAATACATTTATACTGCATACATAAATGTATACATATACACATAATACATTAATGCATTATACATACATGCATAGATACTACATACATACTCACATACATACATACATTCATACATATATGCTTACATACATACATACATGCATACATTCATACGTACTTTCCTAGAAGCTTCTGACCTAGAATTCATGAAGCCCTCCCTGACGAAAACCCCCTCCCCCGCTTGCAGATATTGGGGCCACGTGTCCCGTGCGCTTGTAATGATATCCGCGTCGCCATCGACGGCCCACGAGTGACATGAAACCCGCGAAGCGATTGCAGCGCGGTGCGCGTTGGGACAGAAATTAGGTCAGCCAGCGATGCAATCGCTTCCTCTCATTTGCAGTTCCGAGGTTTCTGCCGCACTATAAAGAGAGATATCTTTATCGCAATAATATAAGCGTCTCTAAGAAACATATTGTGTAAGTATTTTATGTCCTTTTCAGTATTCTATGTTAAATTAATGAATTTATTTTTCTAAAATTAAATGAATGTCCTTTTTATCCTCTGGCTCGATAGCCCAATACGGGCCTTGGCCGACCATTGGTGACCCTGCGTCTCGACCATGGGATAAGGAGTTTGTGTGGTTAGTACAAAGGTATCCCTTCACCGTATATACTGGTCTCCATAACCATGGAGTGGACTTTCTCATCGCCACGCAGCAAGAGATACTGAGACATTTGTAAGGAAAGCGCACAGTTATAATTTTGCACGGGGTGGGAATCGAACGTGTTGCGCCGTGGAAGGCGATCACGCTAACCAAGGAGCCACCGAGGGCCTTAAATGAATGTTATAGTAGTAAATAATGAAAATTAAATTTCATTTAATGCACATTGACTCAATTTTTGAAAGATTGTAAAATGAATAACGTTGATACGAAGCGTGAGATTATGAAAGAAGACTGTGTAATAAAATTATATCTTTCACAATTCTCAATAACCATCGCTAATAAAGTGCTATTTTTCTACAGAAATTACTAACGACTTTGATGTTAAAAACTCACCTAAAATAAATGAATTAAAAAAGAATATTTTAGAGTATTATACTATTAAAAACTTCTATCACTTTTCCACTCTCTCTATCACTTTGTCTGTCTCGCTTCTCTCTGTACTTCTCTTATTTTTTCAAAACGAATTTCAATTATTCAGAGTAGCCCAGTTAAGATTCAAATCGATATCAACGAAATTTCTGCATCACGTGTTCTGTGAAATAATATTTTAGAAATATTTCAACAAGTTAACATCGAAATTATTCACTAATTTGTCTAACGAGCAGAAACAATACACTGTCAGAAGATGAGTCATTTCATTTCTTGACAGTTTCGTTGACCCCTTTTGTTTCATTGATCTTTTCAATTCAAATGCGTCACGACTTTGTCACATTAATGAAAAGGAATACCAATGCTTTTCTAATATTCTTTATTGAAACTGTAGTCGCACTCGGCAGCTCTCTCTTTCCCTTTATTTTTAATTTAAAATTTTAACGATGTAATTAAAGGTTATCAGTGTTCCGAGTAAATAAAGCTACGGTCACATTCATTTCGGCCTAAGACATAAGTATTCACGCCTCGATAAATACAACTAAAGCCAGCCAATTTTACAGTTGGAATTCCTGTGGAAATGGAGGCGTATCTCAGGGTCCTCTCGCGGCGCCAGTTTTTGCTGTCAGTGGCCTGAGAGCCCCCAGGGCGGGCGCGCGGCAGCGGGAGGACGGAGACGAGGCGGAGGACGGCGAGGACGGTGAGGACGGCGCCGGGATCGCGCGGTTGGCGCCTGCGGCGGAGACGGAGGCAGCGACGTGACGACGGCGACGCTCACTGGGCCGAAATGGCCGAACAAAAAGGAAAAAAGAAAGTGGTGTAATCCGTTTATTTGTAAGAGCGTAATACTTGCGAGGAATACTAAAATTATGTTTGTGTTGGATGAATGTTATGAATGAATTTTATTTTACAACATAGTAAATACAACAGTGGAATAACAACTTGCATGTACATAATACACGCAAACAATACTCTATACTAAGTGTGCAATAATACGCTACATACTAAGACATTTCCTGTATTTATCAAACACAATGATCATTTCGCCTTTGTTCTTTACATTTATCTCATTTTTTTCTGAATATTCCTCCTTTCCCGCATTCTTCCTTCCTAAAAAACAGTCATATCTCTGAAATATGTTACCAATCTTCTTTTTTCATCTCATAGATCCTATATTTTTTCTCATTATTCCGTCAATATTTACTCGCTTCCATACCATTACCTAATCTATATATTGCTAAGTCTGTCACTTCTCTTTAGATTTACCATTTACATAGCTGGGAATATATCCTATCAGAATAATTTCTATTTATTAAAATTGGAATTCCTCATCTTTTTGAAATCTTCCTGCAATAACTGATATTTATCTCATTGGATCAATCTCTTCACGATATGGAATTATTCAATGTAGATAAACAAAATTTGTATAATGATAGTTTTCTTACCTTACGATCACAACTAAAATCGTGACCACAGTCATAATTTCACTTGTGATCTTGAGATATCAAATACAGTAATATTAAATATCGTACATCACCAAATAAAACGGGAAGAAAATGAGGTGTCGGTGAAAATGGCAAAGAAGACAGTTTGGTGTTTAGGTGTTTCGGTGTACTTCGATTTTTCAATAAAAGGGAAGGAACGGTGTAGGAAAATCCGAAACAAGAAAGTAAAGAGTTATGGCCGGGTAATAATGGAACCCTACAAAGAAAGGAACGAATAAAAATATGGTTGAAGACGGTGGTGGGGATGGTGGTGCGAAAAGTGGCTGTAGTAAGGCTAAGACGACTGTAGTAGTACTGAGGGGTGATACTGATGGTACTGGTACGATGGTGATTCTGGAAAAAAGAAGGGATTCACGTGTGAATTGGTGACGAAACACTTGTGGCAGCACCTAAGGAGATAGCATTTGCCAGTGTTGAAGATGAGGCAATGCTAATGAAAATTGAGGTGGGGGGGGGGGGGTGCGCAGAGAGATACAGCTGTGGCAGTTAGGACCAAGCGAGACCGTGGCTAGTCACGGACGAGTTGTGGAAGAGGGATGGGCAAGGTGTGAGTGAACGAGAGCTAAACATGGGCGGTGTGTGGGACAAGTAAGGAGAGACGAGGCGAGGTGAGGACGATGTGTTGAGAAAAGGAGAGTGTGAGGGTTTGTAATGAAAGACGCGGGACAGTGCGGGAGAGGCAGAGGTGGGTGGAGGATAGACGGGGGAGAAACAATGGAGAGTTGGAGGAAAGAAAGTAGAGACGCGTGGGAATGGCGGGGAAACGTGAGGAGAGGCGTGTCTTTGAAGAGCGGTGAAGGAAAGGTGAGGAGATGGAGATGCGGAGAGTTACAGCGGAGAAGCGGGAAGAAGCGAGAGAAACGAGAGGCAGGGTAAAGGCGTATGTGCGGGGAGGGGTGGAGGAGAGGCGGGATATAGGCGGGAGTTGGGAGAGACAGAAGTTTAGGAGAGGGGATGGGGGGTAGGGAGAGGCGATGAATAGGTGACGAGAAGGCGGAGAAAGGCGCGGAAGAGGCGGGGGACGAAGGGGAAGAAACGAGGGAACAGGCGAAGTGAGGGTGTGTAGCGTCGGGGGAGCCGTGGAACAGCCAGGGGGAGGCGGAGGAGAGACGGGAAAAAGAGAAGTGGAGGCGTGGGCGTGGCGAGGCAAGGGGTAGGTAGAGCCCGGGAGCAGCGGGGCGAGGGGGCGCCACCGCAGGCGGCGGCGACCGGAGCTCTCCAGGGCTCTTCAATGCGCATCGTCCCTTCGCAGCGGCCAAGAATTTGCATCTCTGACCCGCGCCGGCGGAATGAATTCCAGCCAAGTGCGCCCCCCCCCCACGTGCTCTCAGCGCCCTCGCTGCTCGCTCTGTCCCTTTCGCCTGCTCTCGTTGGCGGAGTCAGACACGGACTTGGAAGGGCACTGCAAGTTCGGGGCGCGAAATATTGCTTCTAAGTGCATTATAAATGCGATGTTAACGATTTATTCCATTGTAAAGATCCGTAATTTCCATGGGACATTGTGACAATCGGTATTATCAAGAAGTAAACTATTATTCCAACGAAGCATCCAAGGGAACTGAATAAAATATCTACAGTACAAATGAATGGCTTGCGATTCACATATTTACCTTGAGAATTTCTTTTCGCAATGCAACATAATTTGTACATTCTCAGTCAAGGAATAGAGAGTTATTTCATTTACCAATATATACTTAAAGTATCGTTTTCATTAACCTGCAAACTTTGCTTTTTTAAGTGCTTTCATGAACTCTTATAGATTTTTAAACCTATGTAATGAGTACTGTGAGTTATGGCCATGGATGTTTATTAGAACATTTGTTTTGAACAATTTTTCGTGACTACAAAACTGATAATTTTTGTTATTTAGCCATGATTTATAGAACTCTTGTGTTGTATCACAAGCCATTTGTAAAACTTCACTTTAGATGACCAAAATGGAAAAACTAATAAATATAGACTCTCAACTTTCTGTTGTCTCGTCTCTGGTTTGGATTTCTCCGATTAGAGCTGGGTCAAATGTTGGTACGTTGTCACGTTTTGAATTTGCATAGTAATTTAAAAACTGTCAGTAATTAAAAATGCCTCATTTACATCGGCAGTTTCTTTATTGAAGAAGGTCCATTACCGCATTTTGTATGAAATTGTTCATTTTATATAAAATACATGTACATTATATATAAAATTGTATGTTATAATAAAACAACTATTATTCCTTATACTATAGGAATTACAGTATCTTTCTTTAAACACGTAGCCTGAATTATGACCCATCAATACTTAACATTTCAGCAAATACCTATACAAAATTGGTTTAGCCATTACTGCCTGAGCAACTAGACAGATCGAAAGTCACTGTCAGACCGAAAGAGAGACAAAAGTTTCATAAACCTAATAGAATAGATTTTTATATCGTATAAATAACAAATATTCGAATATCAATTCGGATTTTACAGCCAAACACTTCAATTTTACGTACGTTATTATTACTACAATTTTACGTACAATACATTCCTAATAGGCCTGTAATGTGTTGTCGTTGCCTTACACATCAAAATCAGCAGAAATCATCAAACATTCGTTTCAATCGAACCCTCAAACCCAACAAAAACAACGCCCCTCCGTCCACCCTGTTTAGGTCAGCAATACCGATACAGAGTTAAAAGTTGATAAGGACACGAGGTGTTAGAAAAAAATAGGCCGAATGATAATCTCGCCCAATTAGTTTGGTGAAAATCTGGTGCTCACACGAGCTGCCGCCACCGCACTCTCTCCCCTCGTCGGCCTAATGATCATTGTGGGACCGACGCGACGAGGCGAGGCGCGGCGTACGTGCTGTTAGCTGTTATGGTCGCGCGCCCAGGATGGCACACGCGTGGGCGGAGTGGGGGGGGCGTGCAGCACAGGCGCCGCGGGAGCGGTCGCGGCCGCAGTAAAGTCCGGCCGACGCCCGAGAGGATGCGCTGTTGGCGCACGTTCAAAATGTCTCCATTCAAGATGGCGGAAGGGTGATGGAACTTCGCGTCAAATACAATATCAATGTATCTCCAATGTTGTTTATTAAAATTACAGTTTTTTTGTTCAATTCTAAAAATAATGCTTGCTCACGCTTAAAAATAAAATCTCGTTTAAGCGCCTTTCTTTTTAAGCATTTAAGCGGTTTAATTTTGATTGTCATATTTCAAGGTCAATGTTAATTGTGATTTCAATGTTTTGAAATTAACATTTTAATTCTACTTCCGAAGCTTCTTTTCTGTTTTTGGTTACTTTGGATTATTTACGTTTTTTGAAAGGATAAAAATTGATTGCCATTTATAAGTAGAATGAAATATCTCGGAAGCACAATGCATTTCAACAGCATACATGCATAATATGTAAAGTTCGTATACTGGAGAATGCAATGTGCTTTGTGAAATAAGAAAATATGTATAAAAATCGACTTTAAAACTGAGTGACAGGTTGTATAGTTCATATTCTTGCATCTAACTGACAGGGCACTTGCGTTACCATCCATTGCTCATTTAGGATCCACGGTTTAAATGAAATTTCCTGCTTTTTATCTTCAGAGAAATAATTATGTAAAGTATAATTAACATTCACATTATTTCATTACTAAAATATTTCAATACTACTTTCAATATTACTTGGAGATTTTTAAACGCTTTTTTTTTGTGCTTTATGATATACTGAATAACTTCATCTACTTGTCGCTGTATGGCAAGAAAGAATTGTGCTTTGTGGAAAAGTATTGTAAGGAATTAGTTTTTAATATATATAAAATGTTCCGATGTACTATGTTTTCTTGACAGCAGTCTGTTGGATCTCATCTCATAGCCTCTAAGGAGCTCTCTCCCGAAACAGAGGTGATCAAAATTGTAATGGTTGTCGAACGTTGGTGTTGCGACCACGAGCTTGCTGTCTAAGACTATTTAAATTTTCCAACGATATATTATGCTAATACGTCTTCAAGCCTCTCCAAAAAACCTTTTTGAGAACCTTAAATTCAAGAATTTAAATATTCTTGAATTCGGGTTACTGAACCTGTGCAAGACTGCCTTGTATTTCTTAGTTCGGTTTGAGCTACTGACTGTAAATGCATTCAAACACTGACAGTGGTAACTGTAGTTTGAACTTAATATTTCAGTTGGATATTTGCAACAACAAAGCGCGAGTGTACCAACAAAAGTACTTTCAAAATAAGTATATGTATATTATTCCGATGTCGCCAAACTCTCTGAAAAATAAATGTGGCAGTAAAATGAATGCAAATGTAAGAAAGCCTAGAGAAGGAAATTATATAGGTTACTGCCTCTCGAGATAGCAACGAGGGTAAGAAAAGTCGGATAGGTAACAGCCACGCAGTCATTGAAGGCACTGATACAACATACATGGAGACGTCGATGCGAACAGAGGCAAAGGCGGGGTATGCTACGTCTAACAGGGGACGTAGAGGTGATTTGTGCTCTGCAAAGGTGGTGGTGCAAAGTTTACATCAAAAGCGAGCGTAACGCTTCAGAAACAAGACAGGTTACGGCAACACTATTATAACACGTAACATGCATGCAAAGGAGCATCTGTGAGGGACTGGAGGGACGGGCTTTAGCGGAGACGAGTGCACAAGGAAACGCAAAAGCGACAGGGGTCTGTGAGAATGACTGAGTTTGGAGGAAGAGGGGTAGAGACGACAGCAACCCTGATTCGTAGAGTGATCTCGTTGCAGCTGTAAGGCGGCCTTGGCGGTGATGGGACAACGGGGAGAATCACAGTGATCAGCGGTGTGGAAGGGAATAACGACAGGTTGGGTAACGGCAGGTTGGTAGCAGTGAAGGTCGTAATAGTATTGGTGATGTTGTGATAATGGTAGGACTGGTAGTAATGATTGTAGGAAAGGTTGTGATGGAAGTGGATGTGATGTTTGAGAAATAGATGGTCGTCATGGTGATTGAGGTATGGGAGATGACTGTAGGGATAAAGAGGGTTGTTCTAGTGATGGTAGAAGTGATAGCGATAGTGATGGTAGTGGTAGTGGTGATGTTAGTAGTACTGATCATAGAAGTGGCAGTGCTTGTAGTGATAACGGTGGTAGTGATAGTGACGATGGGAGCTTTTGCGGTAATAGTAATGAAGATGATATTGGTAGAGGTACTTATAGAGTTAATGATAGTGGTGATAGTAGTAGTGGGGATGGTGATGGAGGTGAAGGTAGATAGCATTAGCGGTCCCGACGCTGGTGTCGCAGAGGTATGAACGAGATCCGGGTCAAGACCAGTGGCGGGAGGAGTTCAGCTGCAGGTGGTGCAGGCGATGGAGGAAGCGTGACGTAAAAGGGGCTGAGAACGTCGGCGGGGGCGGTGAGGGCGCGACATCGAGGCGGAGCGCGGCTGCGGCGGGGCCGCGTCAGAGACGCGCCGTCGCGCCATCGCGCCGTCAGAGGACGCGAGCACGGGCGGGCGCTCGCCGCGGCGTGAGCGTACGAGGCCCTCGGGAAATGCACAGCGGCGGCGGCGGCGGCGACGCTCGCGACGGCCGGGAATGCGCTATGTAATTACGCGCATATATTGCCCTTTGTCGGTGAAGCGCTCGGCGGCACGGTAATGCGTCACGCACGCTGCTGCGGCCACCGACCGCCCCCGCTCCCGCCACGCCCCCTGCCCCCGATGCACCGGCCGCCGCCAGGTAGGAGGCTGCTGAAAGTGTTATTTCGAACGCCAGTTTCGAACGCCACAGAAATATGTGCAAATTGAAGGAATATTACATAATATTTTGGGGCACTGAACAGAATTGCATACCGACCGACAAATGCGTACATTACTACAATTCGTTACGGAACAATGATTTAATTACTGTACCATTGTAATTATTTTATAAAGTGTGTAAAATAACTTTATTTAAAAACAGTTGTAAAAAGTTTAGTTTACTCGGATGCTATGGGAAACTGGAATCCTGTCTGCAAGTATTGCTGTAAATAAATAGCAACTCGCCATTGAAGTAACTTTGTTATGAAACCTGTATATGCAGTACCTTGTATAAAATAAACGGTTCTAAATATTTCTGTGCGAATATACATTTCAGAACGTTTAATTAATTTTGAGATTACCGAAGAATATTCTCGAAGTTTTTCCAATATATTTGTTGAATTTTCTATTTACTTGTATCAAATGTTTCATGCCGACAAGTCGTATGTTCTGTTCACAGACTCTTACCTTACCGCAGAAAACCATGTAGTAGATTACGCAGGAGAAATGGATGTTCTAGAGTATTCTATTTTAATTAAAATTATGGTGTATTAGGAACTCGAAACATTGAACATTTTTAATGAAGACTTCTGCAACCATGAACTTTGCAGTGATAATAATAATAACGATAATAATAATAATAATAATAATAATAATAATAATAATAATAATAATAGGGATAATCGTAAAATAATTGTCTGATGAAATGATTCTGGGAACTTCATCACGAGAAGCAGAAAGGCTTCTCACGTAACTTTCCAGCTTCCATTGATAAGCGAGTTTCACATGAAGGAAGTAGAGTGAAAAGGAAAACTCTTTAAGTAGAACAGTTCTGTTTGGCTAAACATAGAGCAACGGCAAAATATTTCAATAACTGCGCCTCTAATCTGCTCGTTTGTGATGCAAACTTACACTACTCGAATATAGGACTGGAACGTAACGTTTGCACTCTTCCAAACAGTCATAGGTACATAGTATGATGGTATATATCTGAATGGTTTGTGCCTTGGAGGAATGAAAAATATTTTTGCTATGTTTTCTTAAATATTACGCCAGTGAATCACCGAGAGAACTAGTGGTGCTACAGAATGGCATATACTTTCCCGTATTAGTTTTCTATTTCCTTTGGTTCCGAATAGCTGTTTTTCACAGAACATTTTTGATTTTTAAAAAACTTCTTTAGAAGTCATTCAAAGCTCACAAATACTCTAGTATTTACAAATTGCTAGAAATATGCATATTAACCGGGTGAGCGTTCTTTCAAAAATATTACATTTATGTAATTTAAAAAAAGCAAACAAAGAAATACTTGGAAATGAACTTTATGTCATACTGGACAGTGCAATTATCACCATCTTTTACAAATTTGAAAAAAATTAAAGCCCTTATGAGAAAGTGGCGTTAGAGCGTTTCTGGAAACGCGGAATTCTGAGCTAGTTTCCACAAAAAACGGTTGATTTTTATCAAATTACGTAAAGAAAATGTACTAATAAATATTATAATGTGAACAAATTGACGCTAGTATAAATTTTAATGACATGATAGACGTCCAAAAAACTACATTTTAGTAGTTTTTGAAAAAACAAAACAATAGTGTAATATGGCGTTTATGTCATCTTATAGAACACATTCAGGACTATCCTAACCAAACGTTTTTTAAAATATTTGAGAATTTTTGATGAAATCTCCATAAATTATAATTTTTTAAATTGCACTTTCGCAAGCAATATTGCGCAAAACTCATAATGGATAACAAATTGTATTTGAAGGAAAATCTTTATCTTTAATTTTGTAGTAGTAGAAAGACACCGAAAAAAATCATACGTTTGAAGTCTTCAATCTTTTATTTTATCCGCGAAAAACGGATCTATGCCACTTTTGTTAGTGTATGTTACTTTGTTCTTACAAGAAATTTAAAGAACAAATATAAAGCCGTTTTTGAGAAATTTTTGAAAATGTCCGGTGGACTTCAAGTAAAGAACCCCCAAATCTTCAAACATGTTTTTCAAAATCTCAATGTTTCGACTCGGGCCAGATGAACAGGAGTTTCTTCAATTTGGAAAAAGTAATATTTGTACGCACAATTTAGGCTCTAGTAGTGTTGATAGACACTAGAAGGACGGACGGACGGACAGATTGACGTTTTGAAAATACATAACTTTCCTTATCCTACGTACATTATTCCATATATACGTTCGTATACGGGAAAGGTAAACCTTTTTCGGTATCTGAAGACCCCAAAACATATTTCCATTGAAATCTCGAAATCGATTTTCCGCATCGTTGCATAACTTTTCCAATACTACGTGTGTTACTCCGTATATACTAACGTATACAGAAAAATAAAAATGGATGGGAAAAATGGACAGTCAAAATTTATATGGAAATGGGAAAAATTGATAGTAAATATTCAATATCTGAGAGACGGGTTAGTTAATAAATGGAAATAGTGCAGAATAGGTAAAACTGTATAGCAGTATCTCTACAAAGGATCAAGTAATGTACTCAGTTCCTGAAAAAATTGTCCAGTAAATTAAAATTTATGTAAGAAATGTCTCACAAAAGACTCCGAAGGGTGCCTATGGAACTAGTGGACACAGAGAAATGTTTTCGGATGTATTTGGCATAAGCAAGTCCCTATGGTTGCACCCTGAAATAACTGATTTATTCGCTGAGTAAAAACTTGTGTATAAGAGAAATTACGTCTTTTAAAAGTCGTGAAGGTCAGTGTTCTCAGGTATTACCTTAGTAAATAGAATGTCGGCTAAACGATATCCCGTACTATCACGCTGTAAAAATATTTATCTACATGTAAAGAATAATGAAAATATATAACTGAGAATTCGTTTTCTATAAGTCGGCATGCTAAACGTTTTCTTCTATTATCTTACCATGCTCAATGTCGTCTCAAATCAATCCTCTTCTCCCATTACGGAGATATTTTCATGAATGTATAATGGTATTAGTTTAGCGAACACATGCTACATATATGTTGTGAACACACAATATCTAATATTTTTTGCTGTAATTGAGTAGCTTACGTAAAGGAAAAAGACAGTAATTTCCTCATGTACTAAGTGAGCGCAGTAAAGTAGATAATTCATATCTGTCTCAGCTGCCACTCACTTACAACCACATTTTGTGCGTTGTAAATTCCATTGCCATCTTTGCAGCCTTTTTCAAATATTTTCAGTCGTAATACTACTGACGTTATCCTAAATTTCGCAATACGGCCATCAACCCGTTTGAGATACAAAAATACTCAATGGTCAATAATTTGTTTAAGTAATTTGTTAAGAACATTCGATTCGATTACATTTAAGTCGCTCTATATTTATTATCTGTGAGATCATTAAAGCTTTTTCGTCTCATTCACTTCATTATTCTTAATGACTACAACATGACTTCTTCGATTACCTCCTAATTTTACAAAGATTTACTTGAAATGCAATGCATGGCATCTATGATTTGCTTAGGAATGCCTATGCTAACAATTTGCAGACACGATTACCATTAAAACCTGTACTAACTAGTGTATGTGACAACGGTGACAATGCTGCTAGCAAACTATGTGAAGGTACCTCACGGAGTGAATTGTGGGAGTTGATGTCGTGTGTAATGAAATTCCGAATAGGTTTCCGGGAGCAAACGAAATGAGGTGTTGTCTCACGCCATGATATCCTCGACAGATAATACCTCACCTAAACAAATTAGAGCTACAGCAGGCGTCCGAGGTTTAAATCTTATCCCAATTACCTCGAGAGAGAGAAACAGATCGAGAAAAGCAAAAAGGAAATTAATTATGGATTAATTCGCGTCAAAAGTGGGGTCCTCCATCGAAACCTCATTTGCGCCATCGCCGCCGCGCCGCGCCACCTCTGCTGCGACGCGTATAAAAACAAATGAGGCTGAGCGCGAATGGTACTAACAACGTGTGCAACATGTTGAAGGTCAGCGTGATTGCAAATGTTTCATTTGAATTGCATGCAGATCGCACCCGAGGGACGCCAGGCGCGGGGGAAGGAGAGGCTGTGAGAGGGCGGTGACGGGGAGGCGACAGTCGAGGGGGAAGTCGATGAGGGTTGGGGTGTGGCACCACGCTGCCCGTGTGCCAATTTGGAGGAGCGGAGGTGGTGTGGGTTGGTGTGTGGATAGGGGGCGAATCGTGAGGGTTGCATACATTTAAAATTGAGGTGTGTTGGAATGGGGAGGTGGGAAAGATAGTGACCCTGATCGATATTAAAAGTCATAAGTATATCTACATTAAATTAAATATTATCTCTTTGCTTGAATTATTTTCATATCATTTATTATTACTTATTTAAAAGACTTTTAAAAAATAACGCTCTATTGTATTGAATTTAATTCAAAATTTTGACTGTCAAAGCCAAAGCATTAAATCATTTCTACCTATAAATTATGGACATTTAATTATATTTTGTATTGAAAGATAACATATCACACAAATAAAATAAAAGAAATATAATCTGACATATGTGTGGTTATATCATTAAAAATGTTTATCGATATATTTCATGAACTGATCTAAATTTAAATATAATATTTTATCAATCATGAATTTTATCAAGAAATGAACGATTAAAAACTCATCAGATATCGGAAACTTTTTTAAATTAATGTTGAGATCGTCAGGACAATGTAGACGTTTTAAAATATTATTACTTTTTTCGGCAAATAAAATAAAATTTGAAGGAAAAAACGTTTTTGTTCGGGTACAACTTCGTATTTAAAATGTTTTTCAATGGTGACTCTGAATGGTCCATTTATTTCCGGTATTTATTCCGTTGTTTTAATAAATATTGAATTATAAATAGTAGAAATAAACTATTGTTTGCACTTTAAAATAATATATTTATCGTTCACCTAGATAGTACCAATTTGATATCAGACACTGAGCAACAAGAGGAATATTTCTTAACATCAGAAATCCACCGATTTCTGTTTTGTTCATGATATCGCAATCTACCTTTGGACTAAAAGACAAATCTTCTTCAAAAAAAATGAATGTAATAGTAACAATAACGTAACTATTATTATTTAACATGTTACAGAAACACTTAAAATTGTAGATTTCTTTCCTAATACAGTTGAAATACGTATTTTTTGGGTACTGAAAAGTACTCTAGACGCAATTATTAGAAGATATGAAAACATTTCGGTTGAATTAAGTAAAATGAGGAATGTACAATAATAATACATAGGAATATTTATTTAAAATGTATCTAGTGTCAGCGTTTTTTCAGGATGTTGTAGACGAAAAACGGTTCATTTTTAGGGTGTTATTTTGTGTCGTGCAGCAGTTGATAAGCGCGTATAGCTCATCACTTCTGTTTCAACGTCCACATTTTTCGCGAGGTCCGCCAGTTAGCGGCACCTGCCACGGGGCGTCGGCCGACGAGACGGCATGAGGTCGCAGGGGATGTCGGGTGTCGACCTCGCTGCCCTCGCCGCCTCCGTCGCCCCCATCGCCATCACCTTTGTCACTTCCTGTACTTCACAGCTTCCACTGGGGCGTAAAGCCGCACGCCTCCGCTGCCCTGACCTCCACCACCACAGCTCCCGTCGGGCCACACCGTCGCCTCCGCCGCCTCCACCATCCTCATCTCCGCCACCGCCCCCACCGTCCAACCTCCCCACCGTCCGACCTCTGACCCCTTCTTCTCCTCCTTTCCCTGCCAACGACGATGGCCCTTTCGCCCAGCAGTCCCCGCTGCTGCCGCCACCTCTGCTGCACTCCCGCACCCACATATTAGTACCAGAACTCCATCTCTTCCATTCCCGACTCCCGCATCGCTCGCTTTACATGGCCACCCTCTTTCTCTCGCTTTCCCCGCTACCATCGCTTCCCCCACAACCCCCGACGCTTGTTCCATCGCAGCCACGCGCAGCTCCCTCCACGCCGCAGCTCTCACTGTCCCCGCCAAATCTCACCTCTCCGCTGACCCTGGCGCTGCTCCTGTCGTAACCGTCACCACCGCGGCCCTTAGGGAGCGGTGGCGGGAAAGGGGGGAGAGCGAGGTGGGACTGCGGGGCGACCTGCCAATTACGAGGCATTCAATCATGCGACGCGTGAGCACCCCACCGACCTGTCTCCCCCTTCCTTCCCCACCCACTCCCCCACCCTTTCCGCGCCCCGCCACGCCCCGCCACGCCCCCGTTGCCCGCACCTGTCGGTCACCCGCGCGCATCGCCGGGCCGGCCCTCGCTTCCACCTCGTCGCCAGCGCGCCCGCCGCTCTTGTACTGTTTTTACGATAGCTGCGGAGTTCAGTTCTCCTCTGCATTGACACCGGGTTAAACACACAAACCTTGTTGGATTTTATATATTATTTTTCCACGGTAAATACGGAGGATGTGATAAGAGGTCATAAGATGTGAACTAGTGTGAGTATTTAAGTGCTAGTGTTTATGTTAGATCTTTTATAATACTATCTTTTCGATTACACAAAAATTTCACCATCATCATTGCGATTGTTCTTTTATTCATTAGTTCTCCAAATAAGCTACTTAGGTCTGGCTTGCTTCAACTTTTTCAGCACAACGTTTTCTTCGCCTTCTCCGTCTTTATGATAAATAACACTGTACTGGACGTACAGATAGAGGATGCAGTGGTGGTACGTTGTTTAAACATGAGGTAATAAAATGAAGATTACTGATAAAAAATATGTTTAAAACATAACGAAGTTTCAGAAGAACAAAAAATTTACTTTTGAGGAGAATGATAGAAAATGTGTAAATGTAAATATACATAAATCAGGTACCTTATAAATCCGTTTTGGTAGTGGGAACAATAATTCGAATCCAATGCTGCAAATAATCATTATTGATTTTTTATTAATAATTAATTATTGCAAGAGCAAAGTACTTGTAAATAGAAACATGTAATATTTCAGGTCCATGCACCTCCATATTTGAGATTTTTTCTATCTATGAATACAAAACTGTAAACTCAAAGAGAATATTAACATAGGGACAAGGGTGAAATTCCAAAAATGTAGAGGATAGTTTGAGATCTAATGTAATAATAATAAAATATATAAATAACTAAAAAAGGACAAAAACATATCTATTTATAAGTAATTTTAGCTCGCATGACATACTCAAGATATTCCCAAGCCTCTGAAATGAACCGACTAAACATTACAAGATTTCCACTGGATGAGACGGTGCAGGAAAACCACTGTTACCATTGGAGCATCTCTGAATAGTAGGTTCTAAGGTTCGCGTTCCGACAGTGGCGAATTTTCGACACTTCTCAGATTTAAATTTAACTGCGTTTGTCAGCTGTCGAGCTGGGATGCGGTTACCGAATAGGAAGCGAAATATTCTCAAGATTTTTTAAATTCAAGATCCTGATTGGGTAACCGTAACCCAGCCAATCAGCTGTCCAATTTAAATCGTGATATAACTCGATATCTAGGTCAAAGAATGCCGCTGCTTGGACAATAATTCTAGTGGCTCTTTCATCTGACCAGTAGATTTCTATACCAGGTGAATTCCGGAGCAGAAACGAGTTATGAAACGAGAGCTATCTTTGCTTCTCGTTCTTTCCTCCTATGCACGTACACACTTTTACATAATCTAGACTGCATTTGTCGGGGGCCAGCCGGGAGGTTAAGGTTTATCCCGCTGGCGGAGATACCTGTGCGAGGGAGATCTTGAAAACCAATATGTAGGAGGACATTAGATCTGACTTTCAAGCGGTAATGGAAGACGGTACATTTCGGGATATAACATACACTTCATCTAATGGACCACAACATAAATAATAAATAAATCATCAAATTTCCTAAGACTTATCATCCAACTAATTTTTCGAAAATATTTTTGGGAGTTGAAGTTCGTCTACCATGAAAACACAATACGCCTTGCGTGCTTGATCCACTGTGTGCAGCAGCGACCGAGTTGCGTGATGGCCAAAGCGAGCGCCGGAATTTAGCGATACGCGGCGCGGGAAGTTATTGTGCGCCTCGAGGACCAGGTTGCCGACGCGGTCCACACGCGTTGCCCGTGAATGCTTCTCACTCCCTCCCCTCCCCTTCTGCCAGCGTGTCCTTTCACAGCGTTCGATATTCGATTTTGCGACCTCTCGCCTCGGGCGCGCTTCGATCGCACCTAGTTTAGGAAAGCGTCACAGAGTGGAGGTCCGGGAACCCACGGAAACAGGGTGATGATGATAACGGTGAGAATAGTAGTGATGAGGATGACAATGATTCTAGGCGATTATATTGATTGTAATGACTGCGGGAAGAATTAAAAAGAAAGTTATTTTCTTTTCACTTCAGAACAATGTATTTTAGTACAGACATTAATTTTATGTTATTACAAAAGGAATGATCAATTTTTGAATGAGATTTTTTTTGCATTTCAGGTCGATTTCAACTAAGTCATTTTTTACGTTTCTTTATCCTTTTTGTAGTATTATTCGCCTATTTAATCTGTTTTAATAGAATTTTAAAGGTACTCGTTTCAAATCAGATTTATGAGAGGTAACAAATGATCTCCACAGAATTCCTGAGTGGCCTATTCGATTTCTCTTCTCAGAACTTGTAATGTCACTGGCTGAGAGTATGCAATAAGATTATTGTGGTGAATATCAGCACAATTGACAGATTGGCTGTTTTCTAATCAGTTTTGTGTAAGTTGATCACTTTTATTTTATTCATAGATTTTAGCCTTCGACTGAATTGAGATTAAGACAATTACGAGTCACAGTATAATACGACTTATATTGTGGGATGTGCTGTGACTTGATACTGCCTTCCATGTTACTACCACAAATTGGAAATATTCGTACATTACGCGGTATTCCAACCTTCACCGTTCGTTTCTGTTGCCCCTGTCTCTACAACATAGGCTAGTTATTTTTATATCTTTTGTGAAATGTATTAAACATAATGACAGTTAATATTATTTAAATATTTGATATTAAGGAATAATTACTTTTACAATGGACCTTAGATTTCATGTATTTATTTATTTATTGGTTCTTTTATTTTTTCAAATGTTAAAAGGTATGTGACGTATGAAGAAGTAAATTACGTAAATTTTGTATTTTCCAGAATAACTGAGATATCTTGAGCACTATCTATCTACACAATCACGTGTGTATAGTTGAAGAAACGATCTCCAACGCCGTAAACTATTTCTAATTTTCAAAACATAAGAAAGTTCGTGCTGTGTTTGCGTGCTTGTGTTCCCGAAAGTCAGACATGGAATCAATATTAGCAGTTAAGTTTTCATCAATAATGTTCTTTTTATTTTTGAGAGATTCCTGAAACCGAACAGCCCGTACTCAGAACAGGGAAGTAATAAAACGGGGAAATTCATTAAAAAAATAAGAGGAATAACGCGCCAGGACAGAGAGCAGAGGTGTGGTTGAAAGTGTGGGCGGGGATGTACGTGGTGGCTGGGATAGGTGCATTGATCTAGGCGTGAGTGAAGGCGTGGGTGTTCGCGGTGGGGAGGCAGGTGTGGGGCGAAGCACGGTGCCGGACCAGGTGCGGGGTCTGAGGAGAGGGCGCTCCAACGCGTCCGAGGTGGGAGGGGGGGGGCAGCCATTCGCATATGGCTTCCTTCCCGGCCCCGCTGCAAAAGCTTCCGCCGCCGCCGCCGCCTTTTTTTAGCGCAGGCGGCGGCCATGCGTCACGGCGGCTCCGTCGGCGCGGGGCGACGGCTGTCGATATTGCCGGACGGCGCCTGCCCCGCGGGATTTATGCCGAGGCGCCCGTTCGCGCCCATGGCTCGCCCCCACCCCCTCAATCCACCGCCAGAGCCCGCGTCTGCCCGTCGCGTACCCGCCCTCTCGAAAACCCGCCCGCGGCCCCGTGCGCTTCAACGGCCACGTCCCCACCCGACACGCCCCAACGCCGCGCCTACTCTCCCCCATGCTCTAAGACCTAGGTCCCCACCCCCCGCTCCAGCTACTCAGCTCCCATTCCGCTCCGAACTCCTGCCCCACGAACTCTGCTCCCGCCCTCCGCTCCCAGCCCCGCTTCGCGTTTGCTCCGGCAGCCTGACGATGACTGGGGAAGGAAGGCTACTATACACGACTTCGCAAGACTTGAATCTTTTACCATACTTATCTCGTAGTTCTTTACGTCGGGGGCAAAGGCGTTGGTGTTGAAGAGGGTGACCAATCGCATGATCTCGATCACAGTAGCTAATTTTATCAGAGCAGTCGTTTTATCGGGAGCCCAGATGAGCGGAGTGGTAAGGTTCGGATCTAGTGTAGTATCCACGGGTCGCTCAGACGTCGGGAGCACCCTGACGATAAACAGGGCGCGATCGGGTTCTCTATTACACCATCATGATTCTTGCATGAGATGTGCTGGTGGCACCACGGGATCGGGGACGGAAGGTGGGAGGCGTGGCTAGGGGTGGTAAGGCGAAACTGAGGCGGAGCGGGGAGAGGAGCTGAGCGAAGTGGGGATGGAAGAAGAGAGAGAGAGAAGTGGTACAGGTTGACTGGAGGTTGCATGACAAAAGTGGGTTACGTAAAATATCGGACTCGTTACTTGGACTGATTCGGCGGGAGCTGATGCGTGGCGAGTTGTTCCTCGACGGGACGGCGCTTGGTGGAGCCGTCGTGGTGGTAATCGCTGGTTAGCTAGCAACGAGATTGGTGTGTTGTAAGTGGGATTAAGGGAGATAATACGAGTAACGGTACTTTAGATGCAGGGATATGTGGCTTGTGTAGGGCGAGCGCTGGCCGGGGCGTGAGCGACCTGTGTACGAAGGGAAGTATGTCGGATCGGATAAAGCGAGTGGACCGGGCCAACAAAAGGGTAAGCGGGGGGGGTATAACGGGGAGGCGGAGGTCGGGAGCAAGAGTCGTGGGCAGGGGGTTTCGATACGCCCGCGAGATATAGAGAGAGGGGGGGGGGGAGATAGTTACTGGTGGTGAGAGTAGCGCAGGCGTGGCGGGTGTGTGTCACGGCGCGCGCGTTGAAACGGCGCAGCCGGGGCCCGGCCGGGTTTTTCTACGGAGGGTCAGGTTACCGCGCAGCGGGCAGGCTGTCTGGCGGTGGTTGAGGGGTGGGCGGCGAGCCATGGGGCCGCGAAACGGGCGCCTCGGCAGATAAATCCGGCGGGGGCAGGCGCCGGATTCCGGCAGATATCGAAACGAGCTCGACGTGTCCGTACGCCCTAGCTGCCGGAACGAGGAAGCCGCGCCGTGACGGCCATGGCGCCGCGCTGCGCTACAAAAAGTGCGGCGGCGGGCGGCGGGAAAAGATTGGTGGTTTATTGGTACATAAGCGTGGCGAGGCGGAAGCTTTTGCAAGAAGCAGGTTAATCGGAGTAAGGGCGCCCCGGGAAGGAAAGCATATATGGTGAATGGTGCCCCCACCCCCTCTCCCCAATCCTCGGCGACGCGTTGGGCGCCCTGCTCGCTAGACTCCGCACCTGTGTCCGGCACCGTTGCTTGCCCCACACTGCCTCCCCCCGGAACACCCAGCCTTCACCTCACGCCTAGATTCAATTGCACTCTTTATGCCCATTCTCTCCTCAGCCACCACTGTACATCTCCCGCCCACCTTTCAACCAACCTCTGCTTCTCCTGTGTCCATGGCGCGTTATTCCTGCTTATTTTTTTAGAATTTTCGCCGATTTTAAGATTTTACTCCCTGTTCCTGGAGTACGGGGCTGTTCGGTTTCAGCGAATCTCTCAAAATCCCAAAGAACATTTTTTGATGCAACTTAACTGCGTTATTGGAAAATTTCCATGTCTGACTTTTCGGGAACACAAGCACGCAAACACTGCACGAACTTTTCTTATGTTGTTTGAAAATTAGAATAGTTTACGGCGTTGGAGATCGTTTCTTCAACTATACACACGTGATTGTGTCAGATAGATAGTGCTCAGAGATATCTATTATTCTGGCAAAGAATACAAAATTAGTAAGTTTAGTCTTCTTCAGTAGTCAATACTGTTTAACATTTTGAAAAAATAAAGAACCAAATAAATTTAAATAAATACATGATCTAAATAAAGGTCCATTGTAAAAGTAATTATTCCTTAATCTCAAATTTTAAGAAATAATATGTAACTTGTCATGTATGTTAATACATGTTCACAATAAGATATAAAAATTAACTAGCCTATGTGGTAGACGAACAGGGGCAACAAGAAACGAAGGTGAAGGTTTGGAAAATTACGCGTAAATCGTCGAATATAACAAAAAAGGATTTTCCAATTTGTGGTAGTAAATGGAAGGCCAGTATACAAGTCACAGCACATCCCACAATATAACAGTCGTATTATTCTGTGATCTCGTAAATGATGTCTTAATCTCAATTCGAGTCGAAGGCTAAAATCTAAGTGAATAAAATAAAAAGTGATCAAACTTAGACAAAACTGATTAGAAAACAGCCAATCTGTCAAATTGTGGGCGCTTATTCACCACATAATCTATAATTGCTACTCTCAGCCAGTGACATTACAAGTTCTGAGAAGAGAAATCGAATAGGGCCCACTCAGGAATTCTGGTGGAGATCATTGTGTTACTTCTATATAATCTGATTTGAAAGCGAGGTACCTTTCAAATTCTATTAAATACAGATTAAATAGGCGAATAATACTACAAAAAGAGATAAGAGAAGTAAAACATTGACCTTAGTTGAATCGACCTGAAATGCAAAAAAAAAGTCTCATTCAGATAAATTGATGCATTCCTTTTTTGTAGATAACATAAAATTAATGTCTGTACTAAAATAATTTGTTCTGAAGTGGAAAAAGAAAATAACTTTTCTTTTTAATTCTTCCCGCGTCATTACAATCAATATAATGCCTGATCATTGTCATCCTTCATCACTACTATTCTGTCACCGTTATATCATCACCTCGTTTTCCCGTGGGTTTCGGACACTCCCACTTTCTTGTGACGCTTTCCTTCACAAACTAAGTCGCGTCACACTGAAAACGATCAGCGCGTGCTGAG
>BOPP01000006.1:5433556-5478556 GCA_017312745.1 Gryllus bimaculatus
CTCCGTAGTGTTCACACATGAGTCGGTGGTGTTATGGGGTTGCACAATCCCATAACGCCACAATATATCTCTCGTATAATGTTTACTGTTTTTTGACGATAAGTAAATTGAAAATCTAGCTATTTTATTATTGATAATTGTCTTGTAATAAATTGTTTGTATGAAAATATATCCTACTATTTTATGATTTTTTTATAAATGAAAAAATATTAATACAATAAATTTTATTTTAATTTGTTTGATTTTTCCCACCTATCTGCAAAAGTATTTTATCTCTCAGAAAATATTGCGTTACCATTATGAAAACGCGATTAGAAATGGCTACGAAAATTAATATCATCAGTAACATTTCTGTAATAAAATTTAGGCTGTCTTTTTACAAGACCATTATATTCAACATTCTCAACACTCTCTCCAGCCATAATCTCTAGTAAATAATACTCAAAATTTACACTGCGCCAATGAATTACAGGATTACTCCCGTTGACATTCATTCTCTTCGATCGATTTTATTCTTTCCATATTTGTATGGTGAACGATTAATTACACCATTTGACACAGCCTTTGATTGAGAAACATGTCTCCATGTGGTGACGCTGGGAAAATACAGTAGTGAAAGGCAGGTGATAACAATAGTGAATTATAGCACTGTTTGAATATGACGTTTCTGCGTTCATGAATGGAAACATTGACCACAAATAATTTCGCATTGTTTCGAAATCAATGGGTCTGCATGAGGATCACATATTTTAACATAATTGGAATAAAAATGTCAATCTCTGCACCCTCAATAGACCATTTACAGCGTAACTGAATTACCTTTAGCAACTCATTCCTTTCCACACCATATAATATATGGTAGAAGGGAACGACCTATATTGAAGCTTATTGATTAAATGTCATTAAGGCAGGAAGTTCTCAAGAATTTTTGTTACAATTTATTACTTTCTGAAACTGCCGTAACCATTTTTCTACAATTCCTTAACGCAAATAATTTAAGAATAATAAAATTGATTTTCGTTTGCAAGGCAATATGTGCCAAAGGATGATTCATGCAATTATTATTTTATATCGTCAAACCACGCATAGTATTTATATCTTAGAACTTATTTTATTTTTTACAATATATCACACAAACAACCTTTATCAAGTGAACATTTTGAACATTAAATATCATTTTTTCTAATAAGAAAATTGATTCATCCTGAAATTCAACTTCGAACAGCTGGCTCTAAAGGTACCTTGCCCGGTCTGTGCGTGAGTGAATATTTTAATACTGCTATACATTAGTTAACAATAAGAGAGATTCAGACAATTTAATTGTATCTAAAGAAGGAAACTCTGTACAATACTTTCAACCGCTCGGCGGATGTGGTATATCCTAATGAGCTAAGCCTTGAAATGTAATTGAAGGTCCAAAAAGGTTTCATTTTGTAAATTCTGGCGATAGGAACAAAAATTCGGAATGGCCTAAAAAATCTATGTTAATGGCTTAGGAAACAGTTTTCCAACTATGATCAATCAAACACAATGATATTGCATATGCAATGATTAATAAACAATGTAATTTACAAGATAGTTATAGTATATAAGAATCCTGTCTAAAAACTCTTCACTTGAAACTTTATTTATCGTTCTGCATTTTGTATGAGTTTAGATAAAGGCATACTGAAATGAGAATTCATGTTCATATATTTTGAACAAAACTGGATGAATTTTATGGATGATGGACTTCTGTAAACAGATTTTAATATTATGTAATATATCCTATAACAATTTTTGAAAGTATAATAAAATTTATTCATACAACAATATTATTTATAACATTTAGTCAGATAATTTTTTAAAAAACCCTATTTCTTTTTAATATAATTGATTCAGTAGCCAATTGTATTACAATGAATGTTATGAATTTCTTACAATTGTGTTTAGAGATATACAATTGGAATTTAACGTTTGTAGAATAGGAAGAACACTCACATCATTCATTGCAATATAAAAGTTTTTGAAACTTGTAGGTAATTTATTTTGATTTAACTCTCCAGAAATGAAGAAAAGTTGAAAAGAATTAATTAATTTATGACAATTTTGGTTTGATTATTGTGCTGGAAAAACAAAGTATATGAACGAAACTAATTTCTGAATCGTCTCACTAACATATTGTTTTTTAATTACATCCGTTGTACTTTCTTGCTTGTTGGGACTACGCAACGTACCATTAATTTCAACGTGAATGCTTTATATCTTAATCATTAACTCGAAAAAATGTGCAAATCATACACTGAAGCAACTTCATGGAAACAAACTGCAATCATCAAGATATTTTCATCATCTTTGTTAATTACCTCTAGAGCAAAGAATAAGAATAACAAATGACTATCGGGCTGATCAACTTATCAGACGAGATCAAGCAGAGGGACGATGCAGCACCTGAGATATGACTGCGTGGAAGCCAGGAGTCAAGAAATTGGTATCAAGAAGAGGAGGCAGAAGAGGTGAAGAGTCGAATTTACAAAATACGTTGTTTGTGGAGTGGAGGAAAGAAGTGACAAAGCCCTTAGCAGTAGAGGAAGTGTCGGAAGAAGAATACGAAACTTCGTGAGTTTTCATATGCTAGATGATCCTTTAACGCATCGTAATGCGAGTAAGACATACAAGAAATATTCTTTAATTTAATTGAAATCTTTTTTAATTTACTTATCAAGAAAAAATAGTTAAAATCTAGACAAGAAAAAAAAGGAACCACAAATATTATGCAAGACAAAGAGTATGAGAACGATGAAAAATACTAAAAATGCACTACAATTAATTTTAGTGCATCATTCTTAAATTCTGACAGAGCATCCCATTTCAATTTATACTCTATGATATACTTATTTTAGTATAATACAGCTTAAGCCCAATTTGATGTTCATTAAAGCTATTTTGTGGACAGTTGAACATTTCCTTAATGACATCATTAGTTTAAATACTTCAGACAATATATTAAATATGCAGGTGACGCAGAATAAACGTTATATATAATGGTGTAAAATTTCAGACAACGAAGTTACACATATGATATTTGGTCCTGACTGGTCAACAAGTTATCATGTGTTGTTCTTTGGCAGGTTACGTTCACTTAAAGAAATCTCGTACACTCGCCATACATCAATAAATGGTGCTGAGCAACCAGAGGCAACCGTTATATTTGCAAATTTCAGAAGAAAATTTCCATCACATCTTCCAGAGCAGAAAATGATTATTTTGTACTTTCTGTCATGCTCTCAAAGTCTGTAGTATTTGTTCCGAGACACCCTATAGTTATTAGCACTCAAATACCTTTCTATCGGAAACTGAGACAAATTGTATAACAAACTAAGACGAGAAAAAAACTGAAAAATTAAAACAAAACGTACAGATTAAGAACGATAAATGATAGGATGAAGAGAACAGAACTCTTCACCCAAAACAAGAATTTACTTAGATTGAGTAATAATAGACAAACAAAAAACGCTAAAACGTGATCAAATGAATTGCAGAAATACAAATGGAAGAAGCAAAAAGTAAGATTGTTACATTTCACAAAAAAACGAGTTACGGAGTAACTAAGTGAGATCAGACATAATTTTAAAGAACTAATGAAAATGACTAACGCAAAGAAACTTCATTGAAAATCAATGGAAATACGACTAATTTGGCATGGTAAATGGGAATGAGCACAAGCAAGAAGTGTATCCGTGGCGTAATTGTGATTGCAACAGCATTACAGTAAGTGAGCAAGCAAGTAGGCGTTCCTGATCCTGCAGCTGAGCCCGAGAGAGGGAGGGAACGCGAGAGCCCCGGTGGCAAGAGGGCAGCGTCTCGGGCGACCGGAGAGGCCGGCGTCGCCCAGAGAGCGAGATGGGGGCAGAACGGAGACAGCAATACAGAGAGAGGAGATGAGCAGAGGGAAGCGGAGTGTGGCTAGAGGTAGGAATACCGAGGGAATAGGAGAGGACAGACAGAAAGAGCCTCAGGGATGAGAGTGGCGGTTGTGGTAGAACGGGACGGTGGTGGCAGAAATGGTAAGGGAAAGGCGTTGTAGTATATGGAGATGGCAGGGAGAGTGGATTTGGCAATCTGAGGCTGGCAGATGCGGAACGAATGTAGTGAGAAGGAAAGAAGAATGAAGCAGGGTGTGGCGACACTGGTGATGGCGAGAGAGTCGGGAGAGAGGGCAGGAGTGAATGCGATAGATCAGAAAGGAAGAGATAGAGAATGCTGGTGTGAGTCGACGGAAGTCGCAATGAGACAAGAGTCAGCGGCAGATGGCGAAGGAATCTGCGGTGGCAGCAACCTGGTGATGGTGGAGGCGGCAGGAGCGGGAAGGGGAGCGAAGAGGAAGCGTGAGCCAAGGCGCAGGGAGTATCGAAGACCCAGCGAGGGGTGGTGACGGTAGCAACAGCCCCCCAAAAGAGGAAGCGTGGCGCGGTGCGTCGCGGAGGGGAAAGGGCGGGGCGGGGCAGGGCGGCGGCGGCGGTCGGGCGCAGCTAAGACGCCGTGCGTTAGATAGTTTTCAATTAGGGGCGGCCGCCCGGCGCGCCAGCCGGCCCGGCTTAGCGGCCCCGGTGCGCGCTAAGCTGCACTGCGCAATAACAGCGCCATCGCACCTGCGGGCCCCGCCCCTCCCCCTCCCACTCCCTCCGGGCCTCCCTCGCCCTGAGGGCCACGCCCCGCTTTAGAGAGCAACCCTTTCGCTCGGGGAGGAATATCGGCTGTGCAGAGACAAACGTCAAAAGGTCAAGGGTGTGTGCCCGCAATAAGTGGTATTTATTTTATGCTATGCCGCCAAACACGTGTTGCTTGCTGCAAGCCTGAAAATGTATTAATACAGGTAGAGAAATTAATTCTCATGCCGACTTATGAATTGGAAAGTATATCTGTTTACGACAGTTCTTCATAAAAACACTTAAACACTCAATATAAAAGTTTTGGAATAATGACATGCTTAGCCTATAACGTATATTATACTGCACTTCTCTTTCAATTTATTCGAAAACTACCAGGAATCATAATTTGCCACATGACTGCGAACTGTTTATTACAGTCATCGTTTTGAAATCGCTGATTCATCAACACGTCAACGAACTCCTTTGAATCTCGAACGAACATTGTGAAATCGTGAAAGTTAAAACTTCCAATATGTTAAGGTGTCGACACAAGGGTATAATTTATATTTTATTAGTTGTTTTATTGCAACTATAAGAGCAAAATGTCAATTATTTATGAAACGAGTGGTAAAAATGACTTTTCATTTTGCGCGAAGGAAAAGTTGCGACACGAAGCCGATAGGTCGAATGGAGCAATCCTACAAACACATTTTTTTACCTACAAACACACCACTTTTACGTGTTTCACACAATATGTTATTAGAAATTCTTACTGGACTTCTTGTTATTTTAATTCAAGTGTACAATTTAATTATTCATTATCATTCATTATTCATTATTCATTTAATTATTCAAGGGCAGTAGTTGCTGACATAGTCTGTCGAAAATATTTTGTTTGTTTTTGTTACATTCACAGATTTATGTGAACTCTTGTGCTTCGTCTCAGTTTTATCACTAGAGCTAAAAATTGAACTTTTAGAGAGCTGTGCATGTTCTTAAAGAACCGTTTTACTACGGGTTGTATAAAAAAATATTTTAACGTGCTTAAATACACTTCTTCAAGGTATCCTTGCAATTGCAAAACAAAAACAGTTACTTCTTTGAATTGATCGATTGATTTAGAAGGGGCCAAGAGTTAATTTGTTAATACTATGTAAACAATTTAATTTGATAACACCTTTATTCAACTGGTAATATGAATTCAATGTTTTACATAAATGATTTTTATCAATAATGTACATTTTTACAATTAGATTCACACCACTTCAACAGTTTTGGTTAGTGGTTATCGTTTGTTGTCACAATTTTTTTCGGTAGTTATCTAGTTAAAATGTTAAGTTATCAATATTTCTTAGAATTAAAAAAATAGTGAGTGATAAGACATCAAGTAAACAAAATACCAATTTTTAATAAAATTATCATGAAATTTTTTCAGACCACAGAAAATATCCATTTCTAACATGGAATACTCTAATATACGAAAAGATGGGAAGTGTATATCAGCTTGCGAAGACAGTAAATAAGAAAATATATTTTTTGTGGTTAAACATTTAATTTTCTTTGTAATTTTACACACAAGTTAAGAGATAATAGAAAACCCCAAATTAATGAATGTGCCAATCAAAAAGATTGAATTTGATCTTGAAGCATTTTATTGCTAACACACAGTAGAATCTTATACTAGACATAAATATATTATTAATACAGATAACCTTCGAGAAAAATTTCATTCTGTGACTAATTATGAGCAAATAAGTTATTTTTACTGCTTAGTAAAAGCATAAATGATTTTACCTCTCATTGTCACATTGTCACTAACATCATTCTCATGTAATAAATGTATGATTTCAAAAGAACCTTTTCAATTATTCTGTCAATCACGATGCCGTATCATGTCTTAAATACTCCACTATTAGCTTTTTGTCGTACCATCCCAACAAGGTGAACATCCTTTCCATACGAAGGTTGTATGTCTTTAAAACTGAAGGTTGTGGTGTTTCTGTTCCTCATGGAAGTAGTTTAAGGTACAGTGTACATGGAACTAATGGTGGGGAAGTTGATGTAGGTTATTTAATCCAAAAAATTACACAATTGCTGAAAACTGAGATACAGTGTACGTGGAACTAATGGGGAAAAGCATGAGATCGAAAATTTAAACTAACAATCTTACACAAATGCTGCAAAACTGAATAAGCAATACAAATATTACGAGGTATGTATGTTACTGTTTTTATGATATTCAAGAAAAAATTTAGTTCACTGTATTTTTATCAATTATGTATATTAAATATTATGTATTTTATATCAATAACATAATATTTCTTTCAGAAGGTTTCAGTTTTTTTAAACGACAGTTTGCGAAGAAATATTATTTTTTATTCGATCATTTAACCTTTTTACCTGCCTTAAGAATGAAGATTCTACATGGTGCTTATCCGTTTCTTCTTTTGGCAGAGGTATGGCCGCTAAACAAAGGCTATAGTAGTGCCTTAACTCAGCATTTCGTCAAAAAATTTAAAAACTTTCGATCTTCCAATACAAATTGATAAAAGTCCCGGAGAAAGTCGTAGCATTCGTGAAATGTTCTCATACTAGTTTACTCTCTACTAGAACATACTACTTTCTCTCTACTAGAACGTGTGACCCGACTTGGTCTTGATACGTGATGGAAAATTATTTTCATTTAATCTCTTTTTAATAATCCGTGCTTAATGAACTTATAGTTTAAAAGTTTTCTAAAACTGTTGCGTGGCATTCAATTCCAGGAATAGACGCGCTGACGTGTGCAACCAAAAAAATTGCAACTGATTGAGAAACAATGTTTAAGTTTTTTTTACAATTTTATTATTACGTATACAATTTATTGATTTAATGCGTATTTATATGAAACAATGTGGAATATAAAAGCATTTTATATCGGTTTCAATTTTGTAAATCGTAATTTCTGTTGAAATCATCTTCATTTTATACAATTCGCAATTTATAACATTTATAGTATATGATCTTCCTGAAACCCAAGAAATTTCTACACCAATGAATCCTGACTGAATGTAAAGCACGTGGGAGATATTTAAAAATGTATGTAGTTACAACGTTATGCATATACCATTGGGAGAGAGTGACGCTCATTTTATTAACGCAACCGAAACCATAATAAAAATCAACATGACGATACTGATATCTTGTGATTTACACGTTTTATGATATACGCTGGGCAATGCTTGTCACCACCAATACATTACTTCACCCGACGGTATGACATTTACATGAAACCTGATGGGTTGAATCGCTGATAAAACTCCGGATTTGCAGCGGTTGTTAAAGTGGAAACGGCTGAAGAAACAGCAAATAACACATTTGTTAAGCGTTTCGCAACGGAGCGAAACCTTGCCTGGGAGAGCCAGAATCCAATCGGGTAATGTGCACAATTACTGTGAACTCAACCGCCGGTGCACCGTGTTTCCATGTCGGGATACCGCAAAAACAAACTAAAAGCCACATTAGCGACATTAAATAGATGCGGCGCCATTTTGCAGTGGCGGAAACAAGCTACGCGTTGTAACGATACGTCATGTAATGCAGGGTTCTCTTTGGGGTAGGGCGAATCGACGAGTAGCGACCAGAGACCGTATTGAATATATTTTCACCAATTAATACACAATTCATCGTAACTGCTGACACGCTTCCCGTTTTATTAACATGTATTAACATTACATAGCGACTGAATATCAAATCCAGTGGCCCAGAACTAGGCGCGAAGTAGTGATGGTGTAAATGAAGTCTGCGGCATGAACATCGGGATGCGCGAAAATTGGGTTCTGGACTCGTTCGATCCCTCGTCAAATGAAGCTCATGAGCTTTCACGACTGATACATTACTTCATCATTTGATATGAATGGTGCATTTTGAACTCTTCCAGATTAACCCTAGCATTATTTTACTATAGGGGCGGGTTGAAAAAACCCACTGATGATTGTGTTTGGTTTTTTAGTATTCTATTAGTTCGGAAAGCGGAAATCATCAATATTGTTTATGATATTGGTTATGATGTTCTTTGTGTTTCAAAAGATGATGCACTTTTTTATAAGTGTTTATTAGAATTGGTAAAAATGCTGCGTCTCTGGCTGTGGATGAAAATTGAGACAATAATTCGAAATATTTTTGACATTGTAAGTCATAGTATAACAAAGTTTAATACACTGTAATGCTATAAACATACATGCTATAAAGATGCTTTTACTTGATATAAAAGTGAGTTAGGTTTTGTCATTAATATTAATTTCAAACATTTCTTGGGAAAATGTTCATTTTTTCAGAACTTATAAATAAAGACATGCTTTTCTTACATGAGTAATCATGTGTTTTTTGTAATTGTTTCAATTGAATAATTTAGCAACATTATGTGATATTTTTATAGAATAAAACTTGTTGCCTGCAGCAACAAAAAATGCTACTGAAAAAATCCAATGGAAATTGTTTTCCAAAAAGTTGCTCAATAACTCTTTCCTGTTCAAACATCTGCTTAAGAGGCTCCCACTGGTCAAGAACATTAAAACTAATGTCAATAATCCTGGCAATGACGGGACTCAAACCTAGGACCTCCCGGTCAGGGGGACTGCAGTGGCATCAGTTGATGCTCTGAGCCAGCTCTCGCGCTGAAAATCCTATAATTGTGCCAACACTTTCGACAATGATCTTCATCTCTTTGAAATGCTTATTTCTTGCATTTTATTGTCAGAGTGTCGTAAATTTCATTGCAATTCAAAAATATTTCTACTAATCAGTTGGTTGAATTATTTTCTTTCCCATTTCATAAAAATTTATCATAAAATCCCGCACCTGCTGAATATGTTAATATGCAAACTTCGTTCGGACGACGATATGTCAGAAATTTCCATTTTGCTTATTCAGTAGCAAAGTGGTTCAAGTGCAATCGAAACATTCCCAGCTAAAATTAATCTGAAACATGCGAACGGGAATTGCGACACAAATGGCGTCCCTCCAACACTCGTCCCTCCAACCTCGCGCCCTCCAACACAAAACAACAGCGGACGTCGCTGTCCCCTCAAGCGGTTTGATTTAACCGTCATTTTCAATTTGAGCCATAATAACGGATCTGTCGCTTTTATTTTTATTCAATTTTCATAAGCCCCCGCGCCGAGCGAAATCCGCCTCTCCCCGGAGCTCGCGCTGCGGACGATTCGCGGTCAGCCGGCGGTCCGCGGATCAGACCTCGGGGAGGGTAGGGCGCTCCCAGACCCAGCAAATGTAGCTTTTGATCTCGCCCAGCCCTACTCGCAGCGTGAATTGATTATTGAGGAAACACGTAGTGATGGAATTATTACTATTATTATTATTGTTATTATTATTATTATTATTATTATTATTATTATTATTATTATTATTATTATCTATATCAATGACATTCTAGGGTGTCTCATGGGAAGCATACTGGTTTCAAGTAGTCCGATCCCGGGATCCCATTTGGGATACAAATAGAGTTGTCGCTTTACTTTAAAATAGTCTTTGTTTCTGTAGCTGTGAGACAAAGCAAATCTCAGGCAGGCGGAGTTCGCTAGTTAGGTTGAAGGGAATACTTCACGTTTGCCACATGCCTCTCTCACATTCGAAGTGGAATTAAACTAGGCCCAGGCATAGCGGTCGCCGTTAGCCACCGGGCTGTTATCAAACCAAACTTTTTCATGTTCTTGGTAGGTATAGAATTGATATAATTATAGACGTTGTCATTGGCAACAATAGTTATTGACAAGAATTGTTAGCAATGACAACGTCTATAATTATTTCATGAAAAATGCCAACGATAACGCACCACAACACCTATAGGTATAGAATTGGGTTGTAAAGTGTGTTTGTGTGTTCTGCACTATGTTAATGCAGGGTTTCTATAGACTGTTTTTTGTGTAAGTATTGAATTTATTTCAGTGGATTACGATATTACGAATTCAGTTGCTGCCCGGAGGAGAATTCTAGAGACAGGCTGCTCTGATTGGTAGTTTTCCGTGGTTTCTCCGTTCAATACCTGGAATATGCCGGAACAGTACCCTAACAAAAGGGTCATGGAGCGCGCGCGATCTTTGAAACCTCTTCCTTGCCTTATCCTCTCCCCTTACACACACACACTTACAATAACACGCACTACACAAGCACACATTCCGCGAGACCGGTCGGGAGCTTAGAGCTTTTCCCGTTCGGGGCGGTGTCCCGCTGGGGGGAGAAACCTGGTGAGGGAAACCCCTATAGCCGACAACAGACCTCACCAACGGTGAAAGAAATATCATTTTCCTCTCCCGACCAAAACATGCACTACACATACGGGACTAAAGCCGATAGGGGGCCAGGAATAACTAAATAAATCAATTGGAGAATTTTCAAGAAACTATCATATTAGTTAATGTACTGATATTTCTTCGATCTCAAGGGTACATCATGAACTACGTATAGTTACGTAAATAGAATGGATAGCTTTTCTTTCTGTTTTCAGTTTTGATTTCAGATACGGAGTGATATTTTTATTTTTATGAATTTTATTTACAATGAACGAAAAAAGATGTGAGAAAGATCTATAATCATTAAAAAGCAGTACACTGCAAAAATGTACGCACGTTCATGTAATGTGTGTACCTAAACATTGCGGGTGGACGTGATATATTTAGTTTTTAGAGAACCATGTTTGTAGGGTTGATCTAGACCGAGTAGTATTAATTGAAAGTGATGAGGCATTCTTAATAATGCATGATGAAGCAGAACTACGTGAGATGACAGAAGATGCTCTTCAAAGTACACGAAACACATGAATGTCTGTGTTAAAATATACGAAACGTGAAGAGAGATGACGCGCTGTGAAATTATGCATCGTGAGGTGACAAAGCGACAAGATGCACCCTACTGTTAGTCGGAGTGAAATAAGAAATCTCATGATGATGCAAAATGATATGGTGCCGATGAGCGATGGGGTCTGCTGATTTGCGGAGACCAGCACTCTACATTGCATACGGAGCGCTGTAGATCTATGTATACGATTGGGTGTAATTGAAGTTGACGAATAGTGGCAAGCTGTGACGTAGTACATGCATGGGGGTCAGATTGCAAGATGGGTGAATGGGATCTAACGTGAGACTGAAAGAATTTGGTGACTCACGGTTGCGTGGGATGTGATGACACCTCTGGCGTGTCAATAGAAATGATTGACTTATATTTCGGGGCACGTCAGCTGTTACGGTACTGTTCAGTCACATAATTGTTATGAATGTGTTAATATTGGGAGGTGAAGGTATACCTCCCTTACTGATTGTTGAAGTTCGGCCCCGACCTATACGTCGCTTTGTGTGCTATTGCCACTTCCGGGTATCTCCCCCACAGGGCCCCGCTCCACCGCCCCGCCAAGCTCTAAGCTCGTGAATGGACTCCGTCATGTGGATGTAAGTGTAAGTTTGTGTGCATAAGTTGTTGAATAAGACAAGGAAGAGGAAAAATGATTGTGAGCTCCCCGTAGCCCGTATGTTAGGATATTGGTTTTTTGACCTGGAGACAGCAAGTAAATCCATTCATGATAAGGCCAAAGTTAAAATTTTTGAGAAGTTAGCCAGTGTTTGAGGAACAGGGAAAGGAAAGTATGACGGTCTGTGTGCGTCGGCGTTGCGCTGCATAATTGTTTAAATGTGTCGAATAAAACTATGCTATTGGGGAATGAGTACACAGCTAATTTTTGTTGTATATTATTCGTTTCATAGCCAAAGTGTGAAGAAGGTGTATGCCATACCGATGTGGCGTCTCAAACTGTACGCCATATTAAATTCAAACCGTCAGTTTTTTAATGCTCTCTTCAATTAAGAGCTCAATTCTAACTTTTTTCCTCTAATGGAAGAAAATTATTTTTCTTTGTCAATTATGACCACGCCATACTTTCTCAGCGTCTTGAAGTAGCCGACATACTGATTAAAAGATGTACAATTTGTGCCGTACGTAGTGAGACAAAGCAGGACAGCGCAGGGTCAACTTAAAAGTAAAGGGTCGTGGAAAGGGTCAACTTAAAAGTTGAGGTAGTGCGTAGAATCCAAAGTCATAATAGAGTACGGTCTATGTAGGGTTGACACAGGGTGGTGAAGGGAGGGCGAGTAGTCATTGTCGGGTCAGAGCTGCGAAGAAAAGAATCGACCTAGTGAAAAATCTAGGGTCAACGTAGGATCAAAACCTAATGATGCGTAGGGGTCGCCGGAGAGTCGGCATAGGAAGGCCGTTGGGTCAGCGTGAGGCTCATGTTGGGACACAGCAGGGCCGACGTAGGATCTACGCAGACTCATCGTAGATTCACTGTAGTCACCGTAGAGTCAACGTAGTTACCGTACAGTCGTCATAGTTACCGTACAGGGTCAACGTAGGATCAACGCCAATTGATGCGTAGGGGTCGCCGGAGAGTCGGCATACGAAGGCCGTTGGGTCAGCGTGAGGTTCATGTAGGGTCAGAGCATGGCCGACGTAGGGTCTACGTACACTCACCGTAGATTCACTAAGTCACCGTAGAGTCAACGTAGTCACAGTACAGTCACCGTAGAGATAATGTAAAGTCAACGTAAAATCAACGTAGCGGCACCGTAATACCACCGTAGCGTCGCGATAGAGTCAACGTAGGATAAACATAGTATTAACGTAGAGTCAACACAGAGCCAACGTAGAGTCAAGGAAGAGTCATCGTAGAGTCCATAGAGCATCGGGGTAGATTCAGCCTAAAATCAACATAAAGACACCGCAGGGCCAACGTAGAGTCAACCCCCAGCTGTCGTAGATCTGGCACAGGGCCTGCATGTGAACACCACGGTGACCCGTAGCAGCACGGGTCAGCCTGGGGATGACGTGCCGCCGTGCTTGCCGAGCCAGAGCAGAACGGAACCGCTCTCGCGTGTTCTGTGCGCCGTCGCGTCGCGTCGCGTCCGCTCCGCCAGGCCGCGTCCATCGCCCGCCACCGCAAACGCGCGACGAAAAATGACGCCAGTTACCGGAAACCGCAAACCCGCGCGCGTTCAATGCATTTCATTAGCGAGCTGATTAATGTGGGTGTGAGGGCAGCGCGACGCGACGTGGTGAGGCGCGGCGCGGCGCGTCGGTCGGCGAAACATGGGCGCGCTCCAGAGCACTGTGGTGACGCCGTGCCGCCCGATGCAGCTGTCTGTCGGGTGATGTGGCTGGGGTTTGCATACGCCCAAGGTTATACTGATGTCCTTTATTTACTATGCTGTCCGGGTGACGCCGCGTCCATGGCGAAAGTGCCGACGTTTCGGTCGCCATTCTGCAACTTTCCTCAGGACGTCATGACCTACGTAATGCTTTACGTTCTGAGGAAGGTCGCAGAATGGCGACCGAAATGTCGGCACCTTCGCCATGGACGCGGCGTCACCCGGACAGCCTAGTAAATACTGACTCCGGCCGCGGAAGCCTACGCTCTCACTGATGTCCCTTAATTATATTGGGATAAAGTCCTGTAGACTTTTGCCGAATTTCAGAAAGTTTGTTGTCATGAGTTTCTCGAAGGGGCTTTCCTAGAATTGTGCACACGTGTGACGTCACAGAAGATGGAGATGGCTCCAGGAAATCTCGCCTCAAAATTTCGAATTACTAGCTTTCTGAAAGGCAGCATTGGCAAAAAAATACATTCACATTTCATGGTCAGACAGAATTTAAAAAAAAACAGGAAATGAAATAAACTACTGACGACTCAAACACAAAATTTCAGAGCTATTAGAATAACAGCTCGAAGGCTACCCGACTTTTTCCGAACAGTGTATATGTCTAATTTGATCTACTGCGTAGTGTCTCTCCTCACGTGCTTTTCGCTCGCGTTTTAGCGGTTGTGGAGTGCACAGATATTTCGTGCGAACTCTACTTCCTGTCGCGCGATTCAATTTGATGAATTCCAAGTGAATACGGAAAAACAAAACACTGAGTAATTGCCAGACAATGAATGTTCGGCTTCTCTCTGTTACCTTCTTACAAATGTGCAAATACCTAATTTCAAATGAATGTGACCAACTATTAATTTTTATTAAACTTAACTAACATATTATTCACATAAACACACAAAACAGTCGCCTTGTAATGTTTATATAGATTATCATACAAAACGATTAATAGAGCAATTGCAGAGGTAGAACTAAACACAAATTAGACTGAGTTTGTGAAGTTTTAATTTCTTCAATAATTAGGGGAGAAAAATATAGAAGTGTTAAGAAAATTCCAGAAAGATAGAAATGTAGTTGTAAAAGATATTGCAACAGAATTTTGGGGAATAATTTGCATTTTTGCATTTAGCATTTGTACTAATGCAGATGTGCTATGTGAATTTTTGTGTATATTGAAAAAAAAGTGTAAAAAGGTAGACAAACAAAAAATATAACTATTATTTGATTGTTTGAGATTACGAGTGCGCCTACTACTATGGTCATTGGTTCCGTAAGTGTAGAGCGTGCTTTTCTCGAGAGGTGGCGGCGGT
Source organism: Gryllus bimaculatus (assembly GCA_017312745.1). Lineage (NCBI taxonomy): Eukaryota > Metazoa > Arthropoda > Insecta > Orthoptera > Gryllidae > Gryllus > Gryllus bimaculatus. The sequence goes on from BOPP01000006.1 coordinate 5,448,692, forward strand.
GTATGGCGAGATCCGGCTCCGCCATACCGTCGGCTAGCGGGATTTCCCCCAACCAGGTATCTCCCACCAGCGGGGCACCACCACAGCCTGGACATGCTCTGTGCTTCCAACAAGTCTCCTGGTATGTGAGGTAGTGTAGTGGATGTTAGTTTAAGTGTAAAGGGTGACGACAGGACAAGGAAGAGGTAGGAAAAATGGCGCGAGGGGGCCGTGGCCCATTTGTTAGGTTAGAGTAGCCGACCGCTAGAATTCTCCTCCGACTGAATTCGACTTACTTGACAAGCTAGTGGCGAAAATCCTGCCATACCCCGGGACTCGAACCTAGAAGAGTTCTCTGACCTCCCGGTGTGAGAGATGAGAGACTACAGTTAATGCCCTGATCCATCTCTCACCGCCACCTAACTATTAGCATCATAAAAATCTGTAAGTGTTTGTTACGGCGAACATAATTTTGAAACTATAATAAGGCCAGCTCATATTCCGTATGGAGGTAACATATAATGCCATGGAGTGTTAACTCTATAACATTATCACCTACTACGATTCATTGTTAAGTCCAATGCCAGATAGAGATTGAATAAATTTGAACAAAGCTGGGGATGTAATAAATGATATATGAAAGAAATTTTCAACACATGAAATTATTTTTAAAACAGTTACAGCGTCGGCGAAGCCACATTTTACTACTTACAGTATATTATGATCAATTGCATATGAATCATAACTTTATGCATGGTAAGAAGGGGAATCTAACAAATAAGGGAAAAATATGGTTCTGCAACATTCGGGACTCCCGTGACCTGATTTTTTTCGGAAATGTGTACTTTGGGATGACATCTGTTGACTCCACGCTCCGACATTTCCATGTAATCTCTAAATAAAGAATGCCACCAATTGCCTACATCTTGAGATTTCAGGCAAACTATTGAGTAGAAACCAGAAAGGTGTCTCTAAATTTCTCTAATATAAATTCAAAATGGTGTTAATTACACAATGATTACTTAGAAAAACGCAGCCATGTTTATTTTTTATGAGCTTTGAAATATATTAAAGTTTGACCTACAAGCATTTTCACACAATTTTCTATAATATTTAGAGAATTTTCAAACGAGGAGAGAAAATGAAATGAAGTCGTTAGATGGATTCTTGATGTTTCATGAAAACTGCAAAACATGGTTAGGCGGTTACCTTGCAAAAAGCAAATCCTATAAAATGTATTTCTATTTTATTTTTTGATTATCTGAGCCATGGCAGTTACATTCAAACTTCAGTTCGAGTTCAAACGAACAAATCCTTATCCTCGTATACATTGCGAATTTCTGGAGCGTCATTTAGACTAGGTCCACAGAGACGCAGTACTCGTATTGACCTGCGTGCCACCGTGATCGCAGACAAACAGAAAAGATCAAAGAAGAGCGGGAGTAAACGTGGAGGACAAATTAAACGTTCGGCAAAGGCCAAAATAAATGAAGGCTTGACACAGTGAAAATAGCGGGTTGGTATTTGATTTTTTCCAATGAGGATGTTTCTATTGCAATCGCTAATTGTAATTTAAAGCTGTTTCTAATACGAACGCTTTCCAAAATTACTTTTTCAAATATTTAAATTTAAAAAAGAGAAATTACGGGTATTATCAGGTATTTGAGTTTTGGCGATTATATGGGATAATTTTGACATGTATATAACATAATGGAACAAAATATTGAAAGTGACATCAGTTTATGCGAGTTGCCATATAGGTGAAATTCTTCAAAAGTGTAATTAAATATGAAATTTAGTGTTTTATTTCAATTTAATAATGAAAACATTGTAAATCGATTATTAGGTTTCTTCAGTAAGGAAGACTCGGGCTGGTTAGCAACAGATGGCGGCTTTTAATCTCTTTTATGCAATTCAAATTCAGTTTTGTTTACATCAGTTCAGGTTTGTTTACAACAGTGGAAAATAAATTTATACCATGTTACGTTATATTTGATTTCTGAATATTTGACATTCAAATGTTTTGAATCGTTAAAAGTCATCAAGTAAAGATGTGACAACCAACCCCGACTTTAGACGTTGGTTGACACACGCCTTGCGGGAGGTTAGTACACGTCGACCATGAGAGTATGGAGAAATAAATCAATGTCAAAATAAGTTATTTATAATATATTTACACATAATTGCCAACAACGTAATCAACGTTTCACATTGACAACTATGCTACTCTCTGTGGTTTCAAAATTTAAAAAAAAGGTCTATAATTTTATTTTATCAGTATTTTACCTCTTATTAATAAAAAATATTTTCTTTTTTGAGCATGAGTAGGTAAGCGTATTTAATTGTTTAAAATTTCAGGCCACTAGAACTTACATAGAACACAGAACTTGCCAGACGAGCAAGGCAACGTTGCATGCCACTTCGTCAGTAGTGGTACATGAAACTCAAAATAAGAAAAATTAAAATTGGTAACTTTTCACTGGCTTCAAACTCTCTGAACGTCTTGTGGCGTCTTATGGTTCTAGTGGTGGGAGTTGAAAACAAGATACATTTTTCTTTCCCTTATTTTAAATTTGAAAATTGAATATAAAAGCATTGTATTAATATTTTCATTGCAGTGATGTAACATAAAAGGTACTTATAAGACAATTTGAAGGTAGTATTTACGCAACTTTCAAGTTCATATTTACGTCATTTCCAACGCTGACATGAGAAACTAACAGAAAGGTGCATTGTGATGTGATACAAACACTTTCTTATATTTTCTATATTTCCAGAAATGACAGTATACATTCTGAATGCACCATAATAAAACCCAATAACGCACCGGAAACCGAACAGAATTTAGCGGGAGGCCGTTCGCTGCCTTATAAAAACACACAATAGCTACAATGGGCGAAAGTTGAGATCCGCGGGGCACGCGAATGCAGCGTTGGCAAAAAGGTCGACGCCGCAGACAACCCAATATTCCTCGTGCGAGGCGGTGGCGGGCGCCCTGTGCGCTTTCGAACGTGGCCGCCAGGGGGTGCGGGCGGCGGCAGGAGCGCACTCAAGTCCGAAGGGAGCTGGATCGCCTACACACGCGTCCGTCGCCGAATCGCAGTTACTCAGAAAGCACAGCGCAGGAGTATTCAATATATCCCAGTCGGAATTTCCCTCTCCGGGGTTGGCGTCATCTACAAGAAAAATCTGAGGAGAGAGCGCCGCGCGCGCGCGGGAGCAAGTCGCGGCGCCGGAGCCACAGAGAAGAGCGGAGGACGGGAAAGGGGAAGGGGAAGACGGCGGGAAAATGGAGCGAGAGAGCAAGAGGGTCTTTGAAACCTGACGATGCTGTGGCGGAGCCGCCGATATTGGATGTGCGAGGGCGCCCTGGTCCCCAGGGCATTGTGCGGGTGGAGAGGGAGAGGGAGAGAGAGAGGGAGGGAGAAGCATGTAGGGATGGTGAGAGATACGCGGAGTAGGGGAGAGAGTAACGGAAAGGAGAGGGAGTGTCATGGAAAAAAGAAGGGTGTCCTGGTCGAGGCAGTGTGCGTTCAGTATTTCCGTCAACATTTGGACAAAAATATATACCAAGTAAATAACATCTCTTCCTAACGTTTTACACATCTTCAGATTTAGGTAGGATAAGAATTTGGAATATTAACGAATTATTAGCTTTAGACGTTTAACGTACTTCCACAACTTTCTTTCATTGCATTTCATTACATCGTAATATTTCTGGTGCCGTCATATGATTTTCTTTGGCCTCCATTGATTTAATGCGTTCGTCCAAAATTAAATTAGTTTAATATCAAAACTTTGTTGAAGAAAAGGTTTCTTCCAAGAATCGCTTCGCATTCTTCAAAATATTTCTCCCTTGGTAAGTTTATAACGTGACTGATTATAATGCTTCAGTAAAACTGTCACAAAATTTTATAGTTCAATGGCTATCGACCGTTATTTTTATGCAAACAAAATTATAACATTTTTTAAAGTTTCAAATTATTTAAGATTCCATTTTGGTGCACTATTTCAAGGAAACAATATTATCATGATTAATATTGTAAATATGTAAGAAAAAGGTAAACAGTGCTATATTATTTCAAAGTTTCCACTACGATAACATATATTTGGTAAATGATATGAAACACAATGATATAAATATCTCACGTTTCTCAAATACACAAATCAAATTAACAAAATGGAAAAAAGTATCGGTTACATGCATAGAAGGGTCTTTGAAATTCAGTTTCATTGTATTTAGGTCGATGTCGTATGACACCCCAAAATGGTGATTATCCTGTCATATTAATCAAAATAACGTATTCCGTTGCTCGCTGACATAAAATGACAAGCAAATTCATTAGAATTATGTGAGAATTCACTAAATAAAATTTTATTTTGTATTTTGGTGATTAATTAACAGTTTTGAGGGAAAAGGGACTTTTTTGAGTGTTTACAATTTCTTTCAGTAAAAATAAGAGTTTTTAAGAAAATTATAACAATCATATGTTTTAAGTTACTTCCATATTTTTCATTACTTACGTATTTAGCTGTATATCATTAACGTGATTGAATGATTAAAAATTAGTAGTGTTAATTACTTAACTATGATTACTGCTATACACGCTAATCCTTACACAGTAGAATTTCCAGGTATTAAAAATATTGCCAGTAATAGTTTTGAATTTACCAATGCAATTATAGTCTTACTAAATGTTAAAATGGATAAACTGTAATGTTTATTTTCATCTTGTTAAGAAATGAAGAAATTATCGAGTTAACACAAAAATTCTTTAATTTTTTGTAATAATTTGGTGTTTTGTCTTCGAAATTCATACTTTTTTACGTTTACAAAAAATAATAAAAATTATTCAGCACATTTCAGTACCCCTGAAACGTCTGACCTGCATTGAATCTGGTTGAAACTTTCCCACTCAAAATACCCCTTATCTGAGGGAAATCTCTTTATCATTGAAACATATTTCTCTTTTTATTCGACATTGGCATTCAAGTAAAAGTTAAAATTCGTATTTGGCCATCTGTGTCAACATTATCTGGACGTAACAATAAAAAGGCTCAAGTTATATATTTTGGTATTTCTTGTAATAATTTACATGAATTTTTTTTTATAAATACAGGCAAACATATTTAGCATTTCCCAATAAATTACATCTACCCAATTGAATATATAATATAATAACTTAATGATTAAAGAAAATCGTCATTTTGAATCTTATTTTGTGTGTCTGAGAGTACCTGTTCCTTTGAGAACATTATTTCTCTACTTCTCTAATTGCTAGCAAGATAACCTTCTTTAATGGTTCTGTTGAAATTCAGTAACAGTTTTTAATACGTTTTCCAAATTATAAATATGTAAATTTAAAAAGTACAAAAAAAATATTATGTCTGACATCAATTTATCATATTTGAAGGTTCACTTCAATGTCAAATTTATTCTGATTTCTTAATCTCAGAATTGTGAGTTTTCAATTTTTAGTACGTAGTAAGCCACGCGATTAATACATGACAAACTTCAATGGTGTGCTCTTATCTTTGTGATGCGAGTCAAAAGTTCTGGTTATTAAAGTACGTTGAAAACATTCTAGGTATAAATACAAGGAGATTTTTACCAATAGTTTTATTCGCCAGGTGAGCAGCTTTCTTTGTTTTTGTTATTATCTTTATCTCCTCATTCATTTAACTGGGAGCCATAATTCGACTACATCCAAAGTAGACAGATTTATTTTCATTATTCAGTTACCTATTATACCCGTGCTCTAATGTTAATTTTCTTTCCGCAAATGCAATGACATGACAAAGCATGTGGTCCCCTTTCAGTGAATTTTTGCCCCACACGTTTCTTACAATCCGCCATCGTGCGCGGAGAGGAGCTCTTGACCGCCCACAGCAAAGCTTCCTTCTTCCCGCCCCCGCTCCCCCCCGCCATCCCCGCCCTTCGACGTGAGCGGTAGGGCTTCCTTCGGTCGCAGCGCTCCCAGCGCGCCTACGCGTCGAATTCAACGCTTCGCGTTATAGGAAAAGGAAGAAGAGGCATCGTGCGTCGCCCGTAAGATTACACAACGCTTACCACCCCCACGGCCCTCGGCACCCGCCCGCCCCGCCCCTTCCCGCCGCCCGGCCCGGCCCGGCCCGGCCCCGCGCCCTCCGCCCAATACTTCACTCCCCGGAAAGTGCTTAAAGCGATACGCGTGCTTGCAACTTTCTTTCCTTCCGGATTTAGACGCTTATTGTCTCCTTAGCGTACACAATTCCGCATCCAAAGGAGAAGAGCGCGAGGGAAGAAAACCTCATCCCTGACTGCTGAGTAGTAAATGAAGACTGATGAAACGTTATTACAGGGAAACACGGTTGGGATTTTAATCATATTTTATTTCGTTTCTTTTTCCTGGGCTTTCCCGGTCTCTTTAATGTCACTCTGTGGAGGTTTTGAAGAACCGCAGCTTCTTAATGAGCAGAAAGTAGTAGGGGTATCGGAGTGGAGGAAAATAAAAACCTCTCTGTAGCGGCAGTCACGAGTTCAGGGGAGTCGAGAAGGGAAAAATCCGAAAAATTGACTGTCGCGAAATTGGATTGCAGCGAGTCGGAAGACCCGACGAGATACGATAAGACAAAATTTCTGCGGGTGGGTATTTTCTATCGAATTTTAAAATTTAGGTTTCATCCATCTTGGGGACTTTCTGAAACGCAGAGAAATCTTCAAAGAAAATATTTAACTTTAATGATTTTAACAGCAAATGTCATTAAAAAGGTTATTAAAAAGAAGTCATTATGATATTCAGTAAACAACTTCTGCCTTTAGTTTTTTAAAGGAAGAAAGGAAAGTTTCTGAAAAGCGGTTTGGTCATTTCCAAACTATTTTTTATTTCATTTTTCTGTCCTACAAAATTATTTATTAATAAGCATTTAAATTTACAAAATCTGTTCACAATCAACACTACATAAGTATACACTACATAAGTATCCACAACATTTATCACTCACTCATAAGGCATAAACAATTGTTAACTTTCTTTCCTACTGTTTCCTTTTGTGCTGCCAGTAATCGTTTATAATTGGACAATTTACGGTACAAATAATGGAATATTAGCATTTTACGGCTCAAATGACTGTGTAATTACACATTCATCTAATCGTAGGTTGGGAATCTTGCATTGGTAGCGGTGAACGGAACAGTCGACCACCGTTTTCTGGCACAGATGTCGAATCCTAAAGACGTCACACGAAAGTTGTTTGGTCAACTTACATTTAAATATATAATGCATAAATTCATAATCATATAAATTAATAATGCTGTTATACAAACAATTGTGTGTGCAGCTCATTTATAATATTGCTTTATTGCATTCGAACACATTTAAAAACTCTCTCCGAATGTCGCTCGTTTACAAAACATGTATTCATGCAATAAAGCTTAACATCATAAACTAATTGCATAAGCAACCGTTTCAGCTCGTTTATTTTCTTCACAATTCAATCAATATTATCTGTGTGCTGCAGTTATTGGGGGATGGCTGACAAGTGACTTACTTACTTGAATATCACTTTCATGTAGTATACAAAAACATTATGCGCTGGAAATAATTCCCCATTCCCCAGAAATAATTTTATATTGGCAATCCTAGCCTACAACTCTGTTCTGCAGATCTGGCACTTACAATCTAATTATGTTGTTGGAAATATTTGCTCACAGCCATTACGGAAAATCCGATTGTCAGTTTAAACCTGAAAATTATTTGTTTTCATGATTTCATAAACAGCACCGTTCTATTTCTCTTCTCCATATTTTAAGCAAATGGTCTGATTATAAAAAAGGACATTATAGCATCATTATAAATTCGCTTTTTGTGTTATCATATGCAACTCAGGCCATGAACATTTAATAAAGCTTCTATTGTAGAAAAATACAGAAAACTAATACAATTATTTATATTGTAGTAGACTTTCTAGATTACGGTATAAAAAAACAAAAAAAGTGTAAAAGTATGAGCAATGAAAGGATGGAAAGAGTAACACCTTCAATCTGACTGGCGAGATTAAAGAATGTTTTTTTCCGGTTCGAAAATAAAAGTAGAATACACACAACTACGAGTAATATAGATCCCTACTTCAGGAAGTTGAAATAATTATTTTAAAAGCGTCGCAAACTTAAGTATATAATTAACATTCTAGTAATTGTGTGACGTGTTAGTACGCCCTCAGTTAAAAATGCAACGAAAAATTAGTGTTCAACGCCATAGGTACCAACATTAGTAAGTTTTTGGCTGTGATAAATCTAGATTAAATTTAATAATAAGAACTGTCAGTCTTGAAAAAAATATTTTAAAGATTGGCTAATCACGTAATTTACGTAACGTTGAAATAAATTTAATGAACTATGAATAGTCAATAAGGAGAGAGTCGAAATGTGAGTCAAAAAGAAATATAGAAAACGAATGACAAAATAGTGCAAAGAATAAATATACTCGTATGATCTGATTCAGTGCAATGCCCAGTGCAAAACAATTCTCTTATGAATTTTTTAATCAAAGGCACGTTCTAATAGCAATCAAGGACACGTAATACATAATATTCGTAAACGTTTAAGTTATAAATTACCACAGTTTAATTAATTTTTGTAGATTATCAAAGATATTACCATAACATGTTCTGAGTTTACGTAACAATTTATGTACAGCGAGACGGCAAGTGGATTTATGACGATTATTTCAAGAATAAAAATATACATATATTTTTCAGTGAATATTAATATCAATAATCTCTCAATAATTATTATTAGTATAAATAGGAACGTTTTCATAGAAGATTTAGAGGCATGGTTCGTTATATCAAGGTCCTCTGAAAAAATTATTCAAAGTGAATTCAACAACGCGAAAACTTAATTCCTTAAATTAGTAACATTTTTAGAACAATTAATAACTCACAAACAAAACAAACTTGAGTGTATAATATTGTTACATCACTATTAATTTTATACTTAATGAAATGAGCACCCTTGTAACAAGCAGTATTTTAATACATTCTTTGATACTCAGTTACTCATAGCCAAGAATCTTCTATTTTATGACTAAATTGAATGATTATTATTATTATTATTATTATTATTATTATTATTATTATTATTATTATTATTATTATTATCATTACTCCAAAATCTGGTCGTCTTACATGTTAATTTATATTCCATTTTTATCTCCAACAAATCTCCATTACACGTCGCCTGATTTACTAGGTGCAGTTTTTCAGTTCTTGAAGTTTCACCCATTTTAATGTCCATTTCTCGGCAACACTCGCTGCACAATAAAAATCCGTTATGCTAAATCTTTCTCTGTCTCTTTCTCTCTCTGTCTGTCTCCCTCTCTGTCTGTCTCCCTCTCTGTCTGTCTCCCTCTCTGTCTGTCTCCCTCTCGGTCTCTGTCCTCCCTCTCTGTCTGTCTCCTCTCTGTTTGTCCTCTCTGTCTCCTCTCGTCTGCCCTCTCTGTCGTCTCCTCTCTGTCCTGTCTCCCTCTTCTGTCAGTCTCCCTCTCGTGTCTGTCTCTCTCTTCTCCTCTGCTGTCTCTCTCTCTTCTTCTCCTGCTCTGTCGTCCCGTCTTCGTCTTCTCTTTTCTCCTGCTCTTTCTCTCTCTTCTCTTTCTCTTTCTCTTCTTTCTCTTTTCTTCTTTCTCTTTTCTCTTTCGCTCTTTCTCTTTCTCTCTTTCATCCTTTCTCTTTCTCTTTCTCTTTCTCTTTTCTCTATTCTCGTTTCTCCTTCTTCTTTCTCTTTCTTTTCCTCTCTTCTCTTTCTCTTTTCTCTCTCTTTCTTTCTCTTTCTCTCCTTTCTCTTTCTCTTTCTCTTTCTCTTTCTCTTCCTCTTCTCTTCTCTTTCTCTTTCTCTCTCTTTTCTCTTTCTCTTTTCTTTCTTTCTCTTCTTCTTTCTCTTCTCTTCTTTTTCTTTCTTTCTCTCTTTCTCTTTTCTCTTTCTCTCTTCTCTTCTTTCCCTCTTTCTCCCTCTTCTCCTTTTTCCTCTTTCTCTTTCTCTTTCTCTTTCTCTCTTTCTCTCTTTCCTCGTCTTCTCTTTTTCTCTCTTTCTCTTTCTCTCTTCTCTTTCTCTTTCTCTTTCTCTTTTCTCTTTTCTCGTTTTCTCTTCTCTTACTCTCTTCTCTTCTCTCTCTCTTTCCTCTTCTCTTTCTCTCTTTTTCTTTCTCTCTCTTCTTCTCTTCTCTCTCTTCTCTTTCCTCTCTTTCTCCTTCTTCTCTCTTTCTCTCTTTCTCTTTCTCTCTTTCTCTTTCTCTCTTTCTCTTTCTCTCTTTCTCTTTCTCTCTCTCTCTCTCTCTCTCTCTCTCCTACAAATTTGAATTAATTTCCTTTTGCACCTCTTCACGTGTCCGTAGCCCGAGAGATTCCTCATGGTCCCTTTGACCACCACCAAAGTTCGCGAGCATCTCCCTGGCAGTTCACACCTCGCGCTGCTCAATTGTCTATAGATGCGCAGTTTGTTCAAAAACCCGCTTCTTCGTGAGATCTGTCATGTTGTACTACTGCCATGTTTTCCTAATTGGCTGATCACTTATCAATCCCCGATCTGTTTACTCTTTGGTCTCTAATCATTTCGTTCATTTTTATGATTTTAACAACTCTCACGAATATATCTTACGTGTCCATTATTTAATTACATTGCACTACTTTCCCTCATCATTTTGCATTTTATTATTGTAATATTATCATTTCCTTGTTCAAAACTTATTTCTTCAATGACCGGGTTGATGTCCATTGGTGCCCATCAAGACACTTATTTACTAATATTTCTTTCGTAATGATAATTTATTAAAACCATCAAATAGCTCGCCACACTTGGAATAATTTCATGAACTAATTATCGAGAATATGAATAGTTTTCGCAAAATTGTGCGTAAAATATAGAAAATTAAAAAAAAAAATTACCAGAAACGGTTCAAATTTTTTCTTTACATTTTCTCCTTCTATGTACCAAAGAATGGTATAAAAATGGTGCGGATCCCGTTTACGGAAAACTCGGTATTTTTTAAAATTGTAAAACTAAGTTGATTATACAAATATTTTAAACGTAAAATCTGGTCTATATAATCAGATCTTTCAAAAATACCACGTAGAATTTTTTGAAAAAACGAGTAATGTTCAGGTAATTTCTGTTTGAAGTTAATGCAAATTATAAAAACTTATTTCTCAAAAAACACTCCAAATTTTTTCCACGGATGGAACAAGGGAAGCATAAGAGAATGATCTAATTTTCGTAGACATTTCTGAATTTGCCAAAATCGCAAATGTATAAATAATAGAAGAAAGTTTGTGCTGTTGGAGCACCATTAGTTTAAAATAATATTTTAGTTCACTAAAGTGCCTTCAAAAAATGTCTTTAACCGCTTTTTACTTTTTGCCTTGTCTCTCACTTCTTAATAATGATAATGTGGGTTGAATCGAAAATTTTGGAATGACAAAAAAAATTTCAATTTCTCACAACTCACTATTGATAGAATCAAGTTACATCAGTCTTCTGCACAAAGTGGCAGAGAGTTCAAGGGAAGAGAAAAGAAAGGCGGTTCACTTCCTATTCTCATTTATCTCTCGTTGATAGATTATTGTCTATCTTGCAGAAAATAATTTTAATCAATGCTCTAAATGTTTTGCATTGTTTTATTTACGAGTGTACCTTTAATAGATGAACATGCTCCGATTGAGAGACTTTAATTCAAATTGTAATAGCTTCATGATAAAGTAAGGCATGGGGCAGTTTTACCACGCTTACGAATGATATAGTATACCTCTGGAAAGCAGCTTACATTAGAAAAATAGGTCTATTATGTTTTTTTAAGCTTAACTGTCTACAGATAGTGTATGGAGAATATAATTTACACAATCTACCCCCAGTTATACTTTTTTTATCCTAATTAATCGTTACTTTCCACCAAATTAACTCATTAATCGAAATTGGTTATTTTTGGTTAATCGATTACAATTAATTGGAAGCGTTTTGCCATTGATAAGTGCATGTACGTATGTAATTATGTGAAAGAAGAGAGGAGGGCACGAGAATGAAGAAGATAAGATTGCGCATGGTCCAGTGACAATTTTTTGGCGTCGAGAATTTTCCACCGTCCGATCTCTAACCAACGGATCTCCCGGAGTACCGCTGCAGAGACACCGATGTTAGCTCTGAACAATAGTAGACGGTCAGGCTCTTCGGATATGTGATCAACAAATCACCAGACCGTTCTCGAACCCATAAACGGGAAAGACTAGGAACAAAGAAGGACAGGTTTCGACACGGCGAGCCGCGCTCCAAGGCGTTTCGTCGACAAACATCCATAACCATGCCGATGTCCGAACCCCTGTCCCTCTCTTTGCAGACCTTGGAAGAATCGATACCTCTCTCTCTCTCTCTCTCTCTCTCTCTCTCTCTCTCTCTCTCTCTCTCTCTCTCACACACACACACACACACACACACATGTCTGCCGGGTCTTCCCGAACATGTTTCTCAAGGGCCTGCTCGTCCAATATTCAGAGGCTGGCGTAAACGTCCGGCGACACGAAATCCGGAAACAAAGGACGCGACGTGACAGAGGAACATCGCCACGAGGCCTCTGTGCGCGGACGAGCCCCGAGCGATCCTGCATCTCTCGTCGTAACGGTCGGTCTTTCATTGCGCTTTTGAAGGCAGAAAAGAGCCTCTCTCTCTTAACAAAAAACGTTAATTAAAACTCTCGTTCAACTAATGAGTTATGCAAAAGGAAAACGAATTAATTTTAAATTAAAATGCTCCCACCTTTACTTGTTTGGTGAGGTAAATCTATGCGTACGTACGAGTATTTTCTAATGTTTCAAAGTTGAGAGGTTATGTGTTCGTAATTGGACACATGTGCATGTATAAAAAGTTGGATATGATAGAAGGTAACAGGAATATGTGTAAGTTTTTCTTTCATATAAACGAAGTAGGTTTTGGGCGTGGGTACTCACTAAATTGTTGGATGAATAATCGTCTTTAAAGGCACCATCACTCAACCGTACCTGCAATGAATAGAAAATATTAGTTAGACAAGTCTTAATTTTGAAACTGAATGATAATAATGTTCCTTTACAACATGGATGTGTGATATAACAATATTTACTAGCCTTTTTTTAAATACATATACTGACTGGTACTGAGTTTAAAATACTAAATATAAGAAGAATTGTTAATTATTTTATTCGAGATTCTTCTAGAATTACAAATAAATTATCAATAAAAAGGACCTCGAATGCATGCTACATGGAATTACCTGAAACAAGATTTTGAAATAATTTCGAGTAGTCAGGTAGTCGCACTCGACGAGTGGTTTTAGTAAATTTTAGTGGATGTTTTGAAAACAAGTGACGTGCACCCTCATATTTTCGTCTGCACATAAGTCACCGTAAGGAATTATTTTAGCTCCTTACCTTATCGCAAGTACACATGTATCCAACTCTTGGGTAGCAGAATACGTGTCATGTGGTACTGTACCCGCAGTGCGTGACAAGTTCGTGTCTCGTTTGCGTGTGCCTCAAATACATTATTACATTACAGTTCTTTTGGTTTTATATAGTAAAATTCGTCAAATGCTCCATAGAATTGAAACTTAGATAAAATGCAAATCGTCATTTCACATCGAAAGTGTGCCTATCAACACTACAACTTCTGTTACATTTATGGAAGATTTACATCCCAACTTCAAAACAAAAAAAAAATAAATGAAATAACAAAACATGCGTATTTTTTATATCTTAGCCGTCATGTTTGTTATTAAAACAAACCACAAGGTGCTCACCAGTGTTGTGGCACCTGTACAACGAACCTTAGGTTGTGGTTGTGTGGAAAACTCAAATCATTGTCTTTTGCTCTACCAACTTTGTGAAGAATACCAACAAACCATTTTAATGTCTGCATATTACAGCACAAATATGTGTTCTTACCTCATATGAAGCATGCTCGTAAACGTTTGTACTAACATTACTGGAATTACACTGCGGATTTTGTTTATTTCAAATACTAAATATGTTCATATCTTTTAAACCTTGCATGATAGAAACTTTTTATAATGGTTTTCAAAATGAGTGTGACCATTTCTTCTGATATTATTTTCTTTCATCCTGGAGTATATAAAAAAGTGATTCCCTAGTGTACCCAATATCCGTGAAGAACCGGTAAGCGGGGAAGAAATAAATAGATTTTCAAGTTACTATCTTTACTCTAAACGTGCTGAGATGTTGTGGAAGGTACCACCCAACTAGTTTTTACTTTAAAAGAACCTAGAGATAGCTGTCTAGTAGTGTAGTCCTACAGTATTTTAGTTCTACTGTCTAGTACATTAGTAGCCCCGTTTTGTAAGAGCAGTCATTACGGACGTAATAAAAATGGAGATGAATGTTTTGGAAGATGCATGGACCACAAAAATATACTCCAGATCCCATGAACCCCTTCTTCTGAATTTCACATAGGCGCTTCCAGAAACGTGCGTGCTACTTCATCACGCTCAATCTCTGCGTTATCCCGCGTCTTCATTTCGCCCCTGGCCCTACTGGTCGTGATAACGCCTGCAGATGCGGCCTCGGCAGCAATGGCTGCGGCAATACCCCAGCGGGCGGCGCTAGTGATGAATTACAATGACACGCGGGCTCCTCCCGGGCGCGATGCATGACGCTGAGCCAACTTCAGCGGGGCGGCAGCGGGATAACACGCGGAAAGCAGTGTCCCGCAGGTGGAAGCACGGTGTAACTGCAGCAGGCGGGCGACCCTCGGCCGCGCGCCGAACGGGGCTGGCGACGGGCCACAAACGGCCTTCGCGAATTATGGCCGGATTTCGGCGTGATTTACACGGCGCGCGCCGGGGCGGGACGGGGTGGAACGCGCCGGGCCGGGCCGGCCCGAGCTGGGACGGGACGGGACGGGACGTGGTGGGTCGGTTTGGGGGGAACTCATGCTAAAGCACACTGCTCGTACAGAGTGGGAAAACGGGGAAGTTAGGAATGGTTGAGAGGGCCCGGGCTGAGCGGAGCGGGTATGTGCACATGGAAACAAGAGAGGTTGAGTCGTGAAGAGGATATAAGAGAGACAGGAAAAGAACGGCAGGACTGGTAGGGTTGGAGATGATGTGGAGAAGAATACAGGAGAGGGTACGACAGAGGCTGGAATGAAAGGGGCCGAGATGACACTGGGTTGAGGTATGCGGTGATGAGAGAGACAGAGATGAGAGGGTGTGGATAGGGGGGGCGGAAATGGTAAAGCGATAATTGGAGGGAATGAGAGGGGAGGCAATGAGAGATGTCGGATGAGAGGAGTGAGGGTTAGAGTATTTTTCGATAAAAATATCGTAGAGTGGCCCAGGTGAATTTGGCGGGGATAAGAGTGGCGGAGATGAGAGGGGAAGTACGAGAAGCGTGGGGATAAAACAGAGCGAAGAAGACGGGAGTGCGGCGAAAAAGGAGCTAGTGAAGAGGAGAGAGAAGAAACGGAGTGAGGAAGTGAGGGCACGGGAAAGGGAGCGTCGAAGGGTGAAGGGTGGAAGGGAAGGTGAGTTGGCGCAGAATGATGAAAATGAGGAGATGGAGGGCCAGGCAATCTTTCGACAGACTGCGTTTTATGTCTCGTGATTCGCCAATCACCAATCACCACAAACCCGTTAAATAGTCATTACTAAGGCGTTAATATATGACGACGGAAGACTGCAACTAGAGCTTCGTAGATACGTCCTACCTTCGAGTCTCATCTGGAGGCGTATGTTTGACTCCAGATAAATAACTGGGAAGCAACCCAACCCGGATGAGAATTCAATGTCCTGGCTACTCTTATTTGCCCATCGTTTCAAAAGATCGATTCTAAGAAGATGTTAGAGTAAAACGTTAATCAATGAGCAAAGGACGCATCCTTTCCATTCTGTTACCAGGGCTATATTTTTGGCCAATCAATTATTGACTAATCCTTGTAATGTACTACTTATTTCCCAATGATCTATGAAACGTGATTAATGGTCGGCAAAATATCAGTAAAAGTAATTTAAAAATTATGAGGAAGACTAATGGAAGACTGTCGAGAGGAAGATTACTAATTTAATTATTTACATTTTTGACATTTTACCCTAAATTGCAGAAAAAAGTAAAAACCATCACATTACATTGCGTAGTTAAAAAAGAAAATACTGGATCAATAATAAAGATAAAAGTTAACGATCCCTAGAATGTGGCGTGCTGAAAGGTTTTAATTACAGAAATAGACTTTCATCGTTTACATCAGGCAGAATCGACGATACGATTACACTGAAACGCAATGAAATGCACTCTGCACGCAATGCATGTAAAATCTGTTTAACACGGAGAATTTATTCAGGGAATGAGAATAGGAATACCTTCCTGTGAATATGCATTGCAGCACTAGGGCTCTGCAACACAAGTTGGCGGCATCGTGTTGCATTTATCGTTCCTATCAGAGGGTGAACTGAGGTTCAATAAGTATTATATAAGTAGAAAATATTGTTAATATTATTTCCATTTCAATTAGTTTAGAAGTCACTATAAAAGTAGGTGTGTTTCCTATGGAGCTACGACCAAGATGAATAGAGTTCAACATCAACACATTCAGATACTGGTTGTAAGTGCTGTGTTTGGAATGTAATAATGCGTTTTTTGTGCACAAAACTTAAATACTAGAAAACCACGATTTGTTTTCAATATTTTATTATAATTCTCGATTGATTTGATTAAACAATAACAGATTTTACTGACACTGATTTACTGACCATGTTTTTAACAAATCGATAAACATACATTTGATTGTGGAAAAAGTATTTTTGAATAGAAGTTCAATGTCGAACCCCTTCCTTCAAAGCGGAATAAAACCTGAGGAACGTTCACGCTAAAACAAACATGTCCATTGGAAAAAAAGAGTTGGCATTGCAGTAATGCTAATGACCGTCAGCTGCATCTTCTGTCCTGATGTGAAGGAGCAAAAGTAAATTTGTCCCTAATAATTTTACCTGTAAACACAAGAGGTTCAGGCAAAATACAATATTTTTACAGCGTTGATGCGTGCAATAAAGAATATGTCCGTGCAACCAATGAGATGTCAAGATTCACGATCACGTGACTGCTCATGGTGCGTTGTTCATTCCGTCTGCGAAGTATTCACAACAGCGTCCTTGTTCATTTATTAGAAGATTAGGATCTCAAGGACACAAACACTTTGAGTATTAGCCTTTATGGAAGAATGTACAGAAGCGAATCATTATTCAGAAAGTAATGAATGAGAAAAAGATTCATACACTCAAAGTTAATGCACAGCAATATTTGACCCTTTGGATATGTGGTTTTTAATTAACAATTTAGCCTTCAGCAGTTGTCACGTGAAAGGGGTATACCATTGTCAAAGAGATCTAATGTAGTAGGTTTCTTGACTGAACTTTTAGGAGATAAATCGAGAGAGAATTCTTTTAATACTCCTACCCTCAAATGGTATTCCTTTCTTCTTGATAGACCAATTGCTCAACAACGAAGTGCTATGGATTATTCAGAAATTAATGAATGAGAATAATTCTGATTTCTTAGAAGATCATATTTGGCTCAAATATATTTTAATTTGTTTTCAGTTCTTTCTAATTGCTTTAGAGACCCAAAAATGGGTACATTAGCTACACAAATAGTTATAGCCGTTTTGTGTTTGGAAAAATAATATACTTGTGTACACACTGTTTAAAAATAGTTTATTCCAATCAGATGTGACGTTAATACTAGCCTTATTTTATGTAAAAGCAAACATGTCCGCATGTGCTACGAATAAAAGCAAACATTTCCAAATTTTAACCTGAAATATCGTCATAATTATAAATACCTGATTTGAAATCAGTATACGTAGACTATTGTAACTATAATGTAAGCAGTACCGCATATTACTTTGTTCGAAAAGGTGATAACTTGCCAACAATCAATTCTCCGCTGTTTCTGAAAAATCTGATTTGATGGACATGTTATATGCATGAATGCTCCTCATATGACTAAATCAACGCGATTCGTTATAAAAACTTTCTTTAATCTTTTAAAATTGGAAGTGGGTTGAATGTATGCACATCTTTGGAGATATTCAGTCATGGCCGGTTATGCTAATGACTTACGGTGTAATGCTCTCTTCTCACATTACTTTACACCTAATATTCTTAGTGCTTTCTTAAATAAAATTATCTGTGAAATGTTTAAATACAGGACAAGTTTCAGAAGAATACATGTGCAATTCACACGTGAATCTAAATCCCATGTTCGCAAGCACAAACTGATATTTTTTGTATAATCTAAAAAATATTAAAAGAAAAAAATTAATTTAAAAATTCTAAGAATTAATAATTATGAAAACGTGCGTATTTATTTTTTTAATATTAATCTCATTTTATAACACTTTTAATCCAGATTGATTGATATGTCAGTACTAATCAATTTAAAATCAAGTGGAAGAATTGTTTTTCCCTTTGAAAAGCTAATTTCATATGAACAAGCACATAATTAACTGTGGTTGATTACATTAAAGACAAATAATAAAATTATAGTACATCAAATTTTCAACTAAAAATCAGAACATGAACAAAACAGTACACAAAATATGGAGATATTTGCATATTTGAAAATCGCGGAACAACTGATCAAGATTTCAGAATGAAAATGGGTCCAGGCACAATAGCATTTACTAATAAACACAGTAATTGAGGTAAACCATGAATATATTTTCGATTCTTGTGGGTAAGTTTAGACATTTGCCAAAAATATTTATGTAAGCCACTAAATGAACCATACGGCGTTAGATCCATTTTACGCACTCGACTACTGGCATTTCGAATCAAATATTTGCGGAGATAATTCTTCCCGTGGTGGCAGGTTTACCAGGAATCTGCAGGAACAATGAAATGTGGAATTACGCATCTATGAAATAATGATTATCACTGCATTCGTAACCACTACGGAGCGATAATAAATTCCAAATACCGAGCAGGCTACTGCATCAAAATTTACGCCGCAGGGCATTTCGATAAATAATATTCACACACAACGTTTTGTTCAGTTTATGGCAAATCTTCGAACAATGTGCAACCAATGGCGAAATTGTGTTTTCTACCTTGATACCCTGAACTAGGTAATACAGAGCAATCAAGGGTGGATTAGTACATATGCGGACTAAGCAAGAGTTTGCGAATCGAGTTTTGCTCGGAAACAGCGGTAGCTTTTTAACAAAAATGTTATAATGGTAATATTGTACTAATGTAAAAAATATTTAATTTTCATGAAGAAATGTGGATAATATAATTTTGAAAAAATTAATAAAAAATGAAAATGAAATAGTTTTACAATTCATTTATAGTGTGTGAGGATGTGTGCGTGTGTACGGATGTGTGTGTGTGTGGATGTGTGTGTGTGTGTGTGTGTGTGTGTTATGCTGTTTTTTTGTCTTTTGGGGTTATGTTTTAGAACTTAAGGAATAAATATTATTTAATGGTATTTATTTCAAAATATGTAAGTCTAGGGTCGTGACAGCTGTATCCAATAATATTCCATATTCAATATTCCATGGAGAACGGATATCTGTGCTTATGAGAGCTGCTCGGAACTGGTACCTTCATGTCGCTCGGCGGCAGTCAGACAACTGATTTCACACTGCTCTCTTTGCTAATACATCCACTGTTGTTGTAAATACACATTAGTAGAGCATTTCTTTCACGCGAGAAATAAAATTGTCTGATCCCATAATATTTCTTTACGAAAACAATAGCTGTCATTACTTCCCCCAACTTTCGTATTTTATGTTTTACTAGTTAATTACCACATGATCATGGATCTGAAGCAAACCACTTAGTGGTATTCTCAATGTCCATGAGGATCTTTCAGATTAGTTATGTACGCTCCCCCTACCAACACAACAAATAGCACATTTTTTACTAATTTGATTTATTAAAAAAACATGAAAATTCAATAAACAGATAACATAATGTTCAAATAAGAGAACTAACTCCATATGAGCTGTATTTTGTTGAATTGTCTTGAAAATTTTATTTTGGGATTGTTCCCGTGCTGTTTCACTTCACATCAAACTTTAATTTTTGTAGACATTACATTTTTTTAGAAACACAAGTGTTTCTCGAATAGTAGTAATACTGCCACACTAAGTCATAGATATATAATGTAAACCGGTAACATTCTTGAAGTACTTTTTGATATGATGCAATATTCTAAATAACTTTCGATAATAGGAGCAAATAACTTTAAAGTATCGTACCATCTACCCAACCACGTTATTTTCCATCCAACACTCAAAAATATCATAATAATTTTTCATTTTAATTCACTCAACAAGTCAACTTCTGCAGAACTTACTTCTTGAGATTTGACTTGAAATACTGCTCGTAGCTCTCTTAGTTTTTTCGAGAATTTACGTAGGATCTTCACAATAGTCTTCCATTTGGTACGAACAAACCAGTCCAACGTACGACCTAACTACGCGCAGTTTACCGTATGCATGAATAACGCGCGGCCGAAGCCCAGGCTTCGAGTTCAACAGAAAACGATGTTGTTTTTTTTTCTGTGAACAATGGTGGCGAGGTTGTCTTCTCGCATCTGACCTGAATCATCATTCCATTTCTCATTTATCCATCACCCTTCAGTATCACAAGTTCCATCGCCAAACTAATGGAAGATGAAGACCAACCAGCACTCCGAGAAAAAGAAGGTCAAAAAAGCGCAAGCCGGATTATTTATTATTAAAGGCCAACCAGCAGTCTCATAACGTGTGGAGAAAAGGGATGGTCAAGAAACGCAAGCTGGATTATTTATTTATATTTCCGGTTGAGACAAACACAGAGCTGTAGCATTTCAATAAACATTGTCACAGTTTCTGATGCTGTGTGATGAAGGAAAACTTACGCGGGCTGAAGTTTGCAAGATGCGATGAAGGAAATACGTGATGCTCGTCACATGTATCTCTTACCCCCTAGAGTGCAAATTAAACTATGCCCAGGCGTGGGGACAACATTAGCTAGCTGGAAAGTAGGGCCATTGACCCACATGACAAATACATACAAGTATTATGTACTTGGCGCGACAGCCCGTGAATGCGCTCAGGCCTACCGGCGACGTCCCTGTCTCGCGGCCATGGGTTACGGTGGTTAGCACGTAGACATCCCCACGCCGTATTCCAGTCTTCTCCTGAGAAGTGAATTTTCTCATTGTCACACTGCAATATATACTTAGGCATTGCAAGTTAAACGCACACTGCAGTCCTAGCTCGACCGGGAATCGAACCCAAGACCGCGTAGTGGAAAGCGAGCACGCTGTCCACGTGCTAGCCACGAGCCCCTAAATTCATGCATACTACATTTCTTTATATTACAAATTCTTCTTCTTCTTCTTCTTCTTCTTCTTCTTCTTCTTCTTCTTCTTCTTCTTATTATTATTATTATTATTATTATTATTACTATTATTACTATTACTATTATTATTATTATTATTATTACTATTATTATTATTTTATTATTATTATTATTATTATTATTATTATTATTATTATTATTATTATTACTGTCTTTTGGTTCTTATTTCGTCCGTAGTCTTTCCCATATCTGCTTGTCCACCCGAAGAGTAAACCAAAACGTCCCCCACTGTAAAAATCCAGAATGTTCATTTTTGTTTGAAGATATTTGAATACATATGCATTTACTCTCGAGCGTGGAGAGCAGTCAGATGGCGTTGTTTTGCATTCCTGAGAATGCTAAAGACGCCCGTGGCCCGAACAGAATGCTTTGTATTAATGCCTTAACCAGGCACGTTACAAAAGAGGCAATTTTGTGTCTTGTTACTGCCGTTTTATATTCATAGGCATGCAATCCTGAATGTCACACAAGTTTTGAATAAACCCCACGTAAAAAGTTGTATCTTTATTTTCACATTTAAATGCCAGTTCTAAAAGTCCCATTGTATTTCACATCACGATGAGAGAACCTCGAGAAAATGATATCATCTGATATATTCATTGTGATTCATGAATTATAATATTATTTCAAAATAAATTTGTTCATTGTGATTTGAAGACGTCAGTCTATTTTATTTTAATTCAAACTAATTTGTGGAGTAACATATTATATAAAATTGTGCGATAAGAAATTTTTCTCAACCCTAAAGTTTCATTATGCAGTTATTACTAATGACGTTCTGAAAAACGATACTTAAATACTGACTTTAAAATATGTTCTTGTAGTATAGGTATAAATTATCAATATGTAGCTATGAAAAACTAGTATGCTACAGAATGGCACAGACTTTCTTATAGTAAAAATTTATAATTCCCTTGGTGTGGACTGGCTTTTCGGCCTTGCCACTTCTTGACTGCTGACAGGAATCGTGGCCCCCAAAGTTATTTCTTTTTTATATTTTTTCAACATTTCGGTTTCCTAATAGCATAATCGAAATATTACTTTAAGAATATGAAAGAAGAGTACAACCACGTTATAAATGGTAACTTTCATTAAAAACTTTTGAGACTTTTTAAGAAAATGGCGTTTAAGCGCTCTTGTAAATACGAAACTTAGAGCTTTTTCACTGAAAATCTTTGAGTCTTCGAAAAATTTCATTTAAAGTTATTTGAGGCACTCAAACTCGCAAATGCAATAGTGTTTATAAATCGCTGGAAATGGGCTTATTAACGGCGTGAGATATATACATAAAAGTACATTTGTGATTTTTTTGAGAAAATAAAAGAATACATCAAAATTAACTTTATGTCAGTCTTTTAACAGTAGAATTATCATTACCCGTTAAAAAAACATTGAAAATATTTCGCGAAATATTACGCGACCTTAATGAAGGAACTCACTATGGACGACAAATTTCATTCAAAGGAAAAATCCCTACCTTCAATTTTGTATTTGTTGGAAGACGCTGCAAAAAATTCAAAAGTTTATCAATTTTTGAAAATTCCGAATAAACGGCGAAAATAAGGTTTATGTTCCTTTTATAAGTACAGACGAACGCAAAGATAGACAAATTGACGGTTGGACGGATGGATGGACAGTCAGACGTTTTGAAAAAAAGACTTTTTCTGTATCAGGGAACCCAAATCGTGAATTTCCATGGAAATGTCGAAATCGATTCTCCGCAGCATTACATAATTTTCTCATTCATAATTATATTACTGTACACCCCACGTATATTAATGCCACACCTCACAAGAGCCAGTGGCAAGTCGAACTGGCGGACTATGAAGACCACGAAAATAGACTGAACCCTAATGTACATAATGTAAATATGTTAGAATTAAGGGTAAATATAGTAATAGTTGTAAGTTTATAGATAAGTTAGATATTAAGTACCCCATGTACCCAATTTGAAGAAATAAATTATATAAATAAGCACGTTAAAGAGAAAGTAATAGGCTAGTTTATTGTTTATGGATAGTATATTGTTCTCAAGGTAGCTTTTCACTAATTATTGTTGGTTTAGAATTACTTTAATGAGACGACTCTATTATCAAACACATCATATTTATATCAATAATAATTTAATATCTTACGTGAAAAAGTTCGGTTAGAACGCAAAACGCTTCAACATTGAAAAATGTCGTTGACCACAAAAGCAAAAATAGAATAGCACCTTCAATTAGAACAAAATCAAGCATCGCCTATTAATTTTCCTCGAATAGTAATTCATTATCAAAATAGCGAGAAATACCGTGAATGCCAACCCACAACGCTACTACCAATCAATTTGTTACTCATGTAAATTGGCACAACGGCTCGCAGAGCTGTGCTAGCCGGAGAGTACTAGCTTGGAGGACACAACGGCAGATACGATATATTGCAACCATGGCCAGTGCTGAACAGAGGGACGAAGGTGCATTCAATTAACCCGGAAAATTAAATTTACGTAAATAGGAATAGTTAACTAGCCCGGGTCGCTCGGAGCGAATGAGCAAACGCCCTGGGGACGCGGGTGCGCCGATCTGTGCTCGCCCAGATCCCCCTCCCACTCACTTTCCTCCCACCGCGATGGCGCCGCGGCCGCAATTTGAATTATCACCGTTACGTTTCCCATTAAAATCACAGTGAAATTAACAGGTGTTGATGGAGACAGCGAAGCTTCATAAAACACCTGCGCATTTAGCCCGGGCTTGAAATTCACAATCGGAAGCGCCGAATTTCTGTTATCGGGAACAATGAAAAATTACGCCAATTTTCGGAATAGTATATGGTTTTAGAGAGGGCGTTCATTTCAATTCATACGAGTTGTCAATGGCGATTGATAAAAGGGATAACTAGGAAACAGATTTTTGCGTTTTCAGCAACCGTTAAAACGTTCAAAGATGTTACGCCAGTTCAATCAGTGATAGTAACGTATGATTCTGTGTGTAGGTCTTTTCATTTTCTAAAATAATTCTGATGGTACGTAACCAAACGTAAGAAGTCTAGACCTTTGCGATTTCATTGCATGAATTGCAGAGATGTAGAAAAGTTACAACAGACAAGTACTGTGTTATATTGTTCTTGTACTAAAGAAATAATCGATCTTCAAAAATTATGTTTTATATAATTCACTACTTATTATCCAAAACGAACATATCACCTAACTCAGTACTTATTCCCCAAAGTGAAGAAATCAGAAAGGTTTGTAAATTCTGTAAAATACAGTTCCTATTCATTGTAAATACAGAATTAAACATGTTTCAGAAAATGCGATTCAATTTTTTTTATTATTTACCAAGATCTGTGTATGTAGTTAACTATTCGAGAATTTATTGCTATCTACATCAACGTAATGCGTAACAAAACATGTTGCGAATAATATGTTGCGTGCCTCTTTGCAAACAATTATCATTAGTTACAAAGAGATTATATTTCTAACTAATGAAAATTGTTTGCAAAGGGACACGAGTCAGTCGACTGCTTAATTTTGTTTATATACAATCACAACTTTTATTTACAAAGCAGTAAACCTACCAACTTAAAAACACGATAACTTCGCTTCACCTATTGTTAGAAAAAATAGTAACGTGCATTCTTGTTCAAGTTTTACAGAACTTTGTTTTGATTTACAGTGGTAACTGTAGCCCCTCTACAATTGCACACAGGCCGATGAAAACCAAGAAGGAGGAAAGGAAGAATGAGAAGGCAGGGCTCCACCTATTTATCTCCGCCAGCACAAGGAAGAGCTTGGATGGAGAGCACAAAGCTTCGACCACCTTTACTCCCAGGAAAGATCCTTGTAAAGGAGTCTAAGTCGATCTCAGAACTGCTGTGAATGAAAATCACCAGATAAGAATCTCAATCTACGTCAGGATTCGAACTCGAGTTCTTCAGGTCAGGAAAAACTACCAGTGAACCACGGCGGCTCGATTTTCAAGGGAGAAAGATATTTTTCTGTACATCTTTAGAAATTCTTTGATGTTTGGTGAAACAATTGGTTCTTGTCAATTTTGTTCAATTTGGAAACAAAATTAACAGTCTCTTGCCAATGGCATTCTAATACCCGTAAAACACTAGTGTGGGTGGACATGGCGGGCTCCATAATAAATCGCTAAGTATATGAAGGAACGTTTTTATGTTTAAGAACTAATGGTATTATGTATTTAACAATATATTATTTTTTCTACATGGTTGTGTTAAAATATTTTTAAATATGGCAAGGGATATTAATTTTCTTTTCTAGCGGTAGTTTCCGCAAGGACACAGATGTCCTTTTTTGCTCAACATCGTGATCTAATTATACAATTGTTATAAACCTCGACAGATAAGGGAATAAGATTACAATATGTTTGGGCTGTAAGAAAACGACGGAGTTTTTACGCAGGAATTACGCATGGCGGCGGTGCTGAATTACTTTTGTAAACAACCGGTAAGCGTTGAAACACGAAGCTATTATAGGGATTTTCAGCGTGCTTTGGTCCCTAGAATTTTTTATTTGGCAAACATTCTGTCCTGACAACTTTGAAAATGTACATGAAGCTAGGTGTTGGCGCTATATTCAAATATATGCAATTCGAGACATGTCATCAAGGATTTTTCTCACTATAACATTAATTTTAATTCACTGAATATTTTGAAACATTGAAATAATTATTAATAATTACACCAATTTATTTCATACTTTTCTCCTGAACTTCATAATGCTGAAATATGAGAAGATTAATGGTTTACTTAATTGTAAAATGAAAGAAAAATTAGACAAATTTGGAGGAATAAATTAACAAATTACATTCTTAAAAATATTGTAAAAGGTTAATACGAATATAGAACGAATGAAAGGAAAATCTTTAAAAATGGATATCACAGTATTTGTTAAATTTTTTTGTCTGCATTTTATTCCTTCCATAACCAACAATAATATATTTCATCTGAATATTCAATAGTGAAAACTAATAATGAAAATTTAAAACAGTATTCATACATTTTTAACAAGTAAATTTAATTGACAATAATTACAAATAGGTACTTATCATGAAGTCTTCATCTAGACTGTCCCTGTTCAGATGCATAATAAATTTATAGTTTTCATTTCCTTATTTCAATATTCATCCAAATATTCTCAGCATGTTTATCTGCATTTTTCCAGTTTGTAGTTGACACCTTAAAGTAATGTATTCATAATACTGTATTGAATATAAGACATTGAACCTCATTTTATTGTAGTAAATGTGTCAATGAATGTATTAACTAAGATAGCTTCTCTTATTTCTGCTTCCAAAAATTTCTGGCTTTTTCCATTCCCTGGCAAGATCTTGCAAGGACGTTCTTGTTGAAATATACATATATCTTGTGAAACACATATTCAGTTGGATTGAACATGCTATGATAGCGAGTGAGCCTTGGAACAGTATGCTCTTTAGCTAACAGCATTTCATCAACTACATGCCTGTAGGTAATTACTTTTAATACATGAAACAAATTAATTTATACAATAACTGCTGAATATGAAAATTAAAATGAAATAATAATGATAATCAGCATTTACCATGTTTTCTTACAATAAACATGTATTTTTAAAATTTTCACATTTTACACAAAATGTTACCAGTATTAGTCTAATTTGACTTATGATACCTACATTTTAGATCTGCTCATGGGCACATTTCTCGACAGACTTAATAATAGATCTTTGTTCTCGTTGTGAATTACATACATTACTTATTGGGTTAGCCATGAGTGAAAATTATCAATAATTTTCAATATATTCTGGCGTCAAACACCATGAAAACAGGTCATTGAAAATTATAATACAATTAGCTCATCCAGCAAAAGTTGATCGACTTGAATTCTGTACACCTATATTTAAATCATTTACAGTTCTTTTATTAATATATCAATAAAGACACTAAAGAACTATATTTTTAAAAAGAGAACTCCTAAAAGTAAGACACACGTATTTAAAAACACTCAGTCAAAAGAGGTCATACTATATAGATTAACACCCCAGAAATACATTCTCAAAAAATTAAAAGAATATTAACATTATCAAAAACATTTAATATGCAAATAGATTTTTTCCTAAATCTTATGATGAATTCATGAAGAATAATTGAGATGAAAGATGAACAAATGACTAGTCTTGATTGTCTGTTGGGTATTATTGTGTACAGTGTTATCCTCTTACTTGAAATACAATCAAATATAAAACGATTAGTTTATTGGCATTTATGCACAAATCAGGTTTTGCAACCCAATTACTTACATCATTAGGTATTCTGGAATACAATCAGTTTAAAATTTGGAATTACATTATAAACAAAGCAAAAAAAATAAAATGGGATTACCAATGAAATTTTAAATACATTATGAAAGAAAAAACAAGAACTGTGGTTGTAATTAAGTCTCTAATGGTATAAAATGTTAAATATATAAGAACGATGCATATGTTTTTCCTGTGACAATTTGTAACTTTGTAATTGTAAATTGTAAACTTTTGTCTCAGGCAAGAATTTTTTCTGTGTATGGTAACATAATGTAATGAAATAATTATATGCGTCGTCCAACGATAACTCACCACTACACCTATAATAGAATGTAATTCCAAAGCAGTGACTTGAGATATTGTTTTGCAAATAACCATTATTGTGTTAATATTATATGTACAATTACTCATTTTGTATACAGTACAATACATTATACTTAATTATACATTTAACATTATAACTATATAATAACCATATAATAGTGTATTACTACAAAATTCTATACAATAGTATTACGTAATGTAATGTATAATGTAATACATGTGTTAATGTAGAAATCACTGACTCACATTTAAAATACTTAATATATTTTCATGATTGTGTGAAAGTATCATTGAATGTAATCAGTAATTATATGTTCAAATCAATGTAAATCTAGTACATAAGATTTATTGAATATAAATTGCTAGAGCAATGTGTCTTGCCATACATTGTACAAGGCTGTGAAAAAATAGTGCCTCTTAATAATTTACATAATATTTTCCCCTAAAAACAAAATTCTTGTCTCTGATTTTCCAAACAAAATTTATTTCCTTCAGATATCTGTACAAAGATAATTACTTCTGACGTTTTACCATTTTTTTCCCTGAAAGAACATTCCCTGCAAAATAAGATTCATTCATAAGTTTTATATCTTCTTTGCTAACTATACATGCGTGTTGAATGTTACCTTCAAGAGCTTTTTTTGTGGATAAATCTTACAATGGCTTTCTCCCCGAAATCATCCATATGATCGGATTCAGAACTGATTTCACAGTAAGAGTATTGTGAAGTCGATATACATTGTATTTGAGTGGGTCACATACATTTGTAATGTTAATTTATTCACATGAGGCGCCACTATTAAAACAAACAATAAGAATAAAAATATGTTTAAGTATATAATTAAAGTTCAAGTATATACTTAAATTCACAGTTTCTAGATATTAACAAAAATATACAAAATACATGCTTATGGTAATGCAAACAATCTCGTGCTTAGTGCAAAAATTTAAGATTTTGTTACGTTTCATAAATATCTTTCCCCGAATAAATATACCACTTCACATGTATGTTCGAAATTCGTCTTCATCACCCTTTCTCTTCTATATTCGTTTTCGAATTCCCAAATAGAGTAATAATATTGTATCTCTCTGTTCTATTTAAAATATGTAATTTAACACGATTTTTATGCGTAATTTTAACACGCTTAAACTATTGTTTGCTTAAACTGTTCACTATTGTTTTAAATGTCTGCTTTAAATTTCAAAAACAAATAATGCGATGAGAATATTACATCAACATGCCAAATTCGATAAAAATTGTCAATATACTTCCATGCGTTCAAGAGTGTAATTTCGAACATGTTGGTAGAAAATAAAACAAATAAAAATGATGCCAACCGTAGCTACAAACAAATGTTACTACAGCATGTACGCCAACATATGGGCAGTTTTGTTGACAGTTGACCCCCATGAACTGGACGTTTACTAGACTTAAAGTGCAACGAAAAGTCCCTTAACCAATGTAGTTAGAATGGCGGATGATTGTCGTGAAGTTGGTATGATTCACTCTCTGGGACCATTTGAGGCTGAAAACGCGTATACTAAGGGTTCAGAAATGTCCTAAATATTGAAATCTTAAATGACGAAACAGTAACTTATTATATAAAGAAAAATATTGAAGTAGATACGTAAATTAAAGTCAGTATAAAGTATAAAGTTTGTCTTTGATCCCGCAGTAGATATGCAACAGTTAACCAAGTCATGAAACTGTAGGTCAAGAAAAATATTTAAGCACCATTTTTTGAGAGTTCGTAATGAAGAAATATACTAATGTATACTATTCTAAGGTAGACTTCAAACTTTAACAATAAATTTAAAAAAAAATTCATTGTTGCTAATGAATGACACTGGAAA
>BOPP01000006.1:5483556-5494354 GCA_017312745.1 Gryllus bimaculatus
GTCACCCACGCAGCACAAGGCAGGGGGAGGTGGGGGCGGCGGGGGCGGCAGGAGGGGTAGGAGGGTAGTTGCAGTGTCGAGAGCAGGAAGGGCTGCGGTGGGTGGCGAAGATCGGGCGGTGGAGGACGAGGTGACGGTGAAAGGAGACAAAGGGCAGCGGACGGTAGTGAGCGCAACGGGGGGCAGTGAAGGGCGGTAGAGAGGCAGCGGTGGGTGGTAGAGGGTGGTGAAGAGTGTCGGAAGACGGCAGAGGACGGGGAGGATAGGGGAGAATGGAGGAGGTCGTGGGAGGACGGTGGAGGAGGCTGGTGGGTGATGGTGAAGAGCGTGTCCTGGAGTCGCATTGAGTAGCATAAATTATTAGTATATAGGTGTGAAGGATGGGAGGAAGAGGGAGTGAAATAAGAGCCATGTGGGATGGGATTAAAGAGGTTGTGTGTGGACAGTGGTGCTAGTGGTGATTATCAACAAAAGCGAAACACAGAGGTGGTGTAGGTAGATCCCAGCAGGGGCTGCGCAGGTGGCCGTGGAGACGGCATGGGCAGTGGAGGCGGTGCGAAGAAAGCGGAGTGTTCAGGGCGGGAGCGAGAACAGTAAAAGTGGCAAAGAGGAAAGGAAAGCACCTGGAAAAACAATCCTCGCTAGAAACAAGACAACGGGGCAAAGGAAATAATTAGACGCCGGCTGCATTGTGAAGGAAGGACACAAAAAGGTAAAAGGTGTGTACGTTAGTAGACAAAGGAAGGTCGCTCCGCGCTTTGTGCAGAACCGAAACGCCATGCACGCTCCAGGTACGAGTATAGTGCACGGAGTGAGCGGGCCGCGAGGGCAAGCCAATAGCGGGAGCTTCTCTCCACCGCTGGCGGAAGGGTTCTGTGATACATCAATGGACCCGAGCGGATGGGTCCATGAGTCTTACAGTAGTGAGCCAGCGGCATATTTATTAGCCACACATGATGCTTTCTCTGACATTTGACTTTTAGAATACCAAAGTTTCAGTCAAATATTCATTGCTTTATATTTCACTCTTTATTTAAAATTCAATGTTATTTTAATTGTATTGATTAAAGGAAAATGAAAATATTATTCTAGTTTTTTTCTTTAAGTATATTATTTTGTATAAAAGGACACTACAACACAAAATTTAGTTGCTACAGCCCATAAAGACGAAACACAACTAAATGATAATAAGACTTATCTTAAAAAAGTAAGTTGAAGAATACGACTGCGGTGAAACATATGAAACATTTGGAGCTGGAGAAATGTATTCTCAAGCAGTGAGTGATAACGGAACCGTTTTCTTTCTAAAGGTCGCATTGTGTATGTTCGTGTTGTTTAAAGGGAACGTGGAGCGAAATCGAGAAATAAAGAAACTACACGAAACAACGATTTTATTTTCTCCTAGTGATTTTTATATATTATATTGACGTACTCAAAAATTGAAAACAGGCCGTGTTATTCCTATTTAATACGATTAAGATATTTGACAAAACACAAAACAATCTTCTGGGGGTCAGACGAAAGTATTCCAGAAGAGAACCTCAACGCCCAAAGAGGACCTACAGACGAGGACCTTGAGAAGTGTACCTAAACGGCAGTTTTGGTGAAGAACTCCATAAAACCAGGGGTCTCCCGACCATCAGATATTGAGGGCGGATTTAAGGATTTTTGAAAGGTTGCATCCCCTTACCTTGAGTAATAACGGAACTCTGAAAATGGGTACAGCGAGGAAGACGCTGCTACTGAGAAGAAAATCCTCTTAGGACAAGAGAAGACCTAACTCAAAACCCTGGTCCTCCAGGTTCGGGGTAGCGTGTGAGGCTGGTACCCTTACCATATAAAAAACTATTACTCGTACGTTTCTCTGAAATTCTTTTTCTCACGTACGTTTCTCTGATTTCGGACTGTCTCTGTTGACAACCACTGCTCAAACAAGGACAAGAAACTAGGAATTCAACAGAATGTTGTGGCCACCTGAAATGTTAGAAGGATACGATTGAAGGAGTCTGAACTGGTCAGGGAACTCAAAGAGAAGAACATACATTTATGTTTTGTTACTGAACCGAAGATGAAATTAAAAGGAACTAAGGAGTTAGAAAATTAAGTTACGATATACAGCAGAAAATAAAGTCTGAGTAAATCAAAACTGTCATGCTCAAGCACGGGTGTCAATTCTAGTCAAATAATCATGGAAGAATAAAATTGTTCCTTATTAGTAGATTAATGAGAGGAGTGTAACAAAGATATTGAAGATAGACAGAGGGCATTTCACTGTTATTGGACTGTATGCCTCAGAAGAAGATAGGAAAGAGGGAAGGTATCTGTTCTGTGAAAAACTACAGAAATGCCTGAATAACGTAAATAAAACCTATTATATTATACTTTGCGGAAACGACTACGTAGTCGTTTTGTGGCTTCCATCTAGCAGACAACTGATGATGATGGCTAAGCCATCGAAAGCTGCTATTGAATTAAAAAATATTGTTGGCAATGACAACATCTTGAATTATTTTAAAAATGCCAAAGATATCTTACCACAACACCTATATTGAACACTCAAGAAAGATATATTGTCAGAATTAATACAATTGAAGAAGTTAAGTGGGTACAACATTATTTAGAATTGTGATATGATTCGAACGGACATTTATCTCAAATTTAAGATAATTCAAGGTATAGATTAACTCATTATGAACAAAATGGGAACATCTCTGCCAAAAATGAAGAATAGAAAAAGCACCAGAAACGGAGGAGTTGAATGCAGAACTAATTAAGTATAGTAGATTTTTAATTAAGCTTAGACTGTTACATTTTCTGAACATGTGTTGAAAAAATGGAATAATTCCCCAAATATGCATGGCTGCAGAAGTTACTCTCATTTTTAGGAAAGGAGATCGAAGTGAACCTGGAAATTATCGAGGAATCAATGTTCTCAATACCGGTTATTAGGTATCCTAAACCATAGATTAAAAAATATTAGTGAAGGACACCTATTAAATAAACAACACGGATTCTGACAAGGTCGCTCGTGCTCTAATAACATCTTTTTTCTGCGACAGATAATTAAAAAAGAGAAGAGATGTAATTTGGAAAACCATCGTCTCTGCATAGACATTGAGAAAGCTTTTGAAAGAGTGGCAAGAAGAAAGCTATGGCAAATATTAGAGACAAGAGGATATCCCAAGCAAGTAATGGCAAGTATAAAGACATTATATAATGGAACGGAGGCAGTTATAAGTATGGATCACCTAAAGAGCAAAACATTTTTACTAAATCAAGGATTACGACAGGGGTTCAGTTCGTTCCCAACACTTTTTAATATATACTTAAACGACGCTCTTTCAGAGTTTGGAAGAGAAAATGTTCAGATAAAATCTATTTTGGAAATAGGAATTATTAAAAAAAAATTATTTGCAGACGGCCAGACTTTAATAGCTCGAAATGAAAAGTAACTCAAGAAAAATACGTATATATTGAGTAATATCT
This sequence comes from Gryllus bimaculatus, assembly GCA_017312745.1. Lineage (NCBI taxonomy): Eukaryota > Metazoa > Arthropoda > Insecta > Orthoptera > Gryllidae > Gryllus > Gryllus bimaculatus. The sequence continues at coordinate 5,487,043 of BOPP01000006.1, forward strand.
TGGAAGATTACAACCTCAAAATCTCTATCAAGAAAATTTAAGTAATGGATTTCCAAGGCAAATTCCTTGTCAGACGATTTACGTGTTACATTGCATTGCATGTTATTTCACATACAAACGTGACGCTTTTTTTCAATGATTTATGAATGAAAGTTAATAAATGGAATAATAGTAAAACAGAATGCCCTTTTTTCTTCTTTGCATTCATAAACATTATTATTAACATGTTACTTATAAATGACAAAACAAAAAATACCCCGGTGTTTCATTTAAGTACTCTAATTAAAATTGGCAACTGTATGGGAAATGCCATCTGTTCTGTCATATTTAAAACATCGATATTTTTAACATAAATGTTTTTGTAGATGTTTTCATTGGCATCGAAAATCTTTTCGTGATGTATCGAAATAACGATGTGCCATCACTAGGCACTCAGCAGAGCAAGGGATGCAACAACAAGAAACCAGCCGTAAGCAGACGTACCGGGGGGCAGGAGGGGCAGCCAAGGCAGTAGCGCGGTCTCCGGCAAAGGCCCTGGTGAGGGCGTGGCAGCGAAGGCAGCCGCAGCGGTCGCGAGAAGCTCCGACAAACGAAGCCCATTACGCGGAGGCGCGCTGATGACACAAAGCGGTGGCGGCGCGGTGCCGACAGCGGGAAGATCAGGGGTGGCTGGGTCGACAGGTGTTGCAGGAGAGGAATGGAGACAGAAAGTATAGGATAGAAATGATATGAATACGAGGGAGACGTAAATGTAGGTATCCAAGACAAAGAAGAAGACGGTTGAAGAGGGAACGGACAGAGCTGTTGGTATCGCCAGAAGAGGTGTTAGAATAGCCGAAGAGACGGAAGTGTAAGTAGGGGAAACAATGAGGATCACGGTAGACGGCTGGGATCAGCGAGGAAGAGCGATATGGGCTGGAAAGAGAGGGGTGGGTGGGTAAAGAGGGGGGTAGAATATGACCAGTGGGAAGGTGTCAGGGAGAGTGGGTTGGAAAGAGTGGGAGTTGAAGAGGAACGCGGAGAATAGCGATCAATGGCAGAGAATGACGAGATGGCAGGAGAGGGCGGGAAGAGTGGGAAAGGACAGGGATGGCGGGAGAGGCCGGAAGATAAAAAAAGTTGGGAAGGGGGCAGTTGATGACGGCGGAGCGACTGAAGAAGGCGGGGAAGGAAAGGATTTTTAATTGATTGATGATTCCGGGAGCGTGAACTGCTAAGTACATTACTCCCATAAGTGTAGTGAATGCGTTTACCGAGAGGTAGCAGTGACTACCCCCGCTGGATGTGAGATTCAGCGCCGACCTACCTTCGACAAGCGGGTTTTCCCCAACCAGGTATCTCTCACCAGAAGTGCACCGCCCCAGCCGGGACAAGTTCTTAGTTCCCGACTGGTCTCGCGACATGGGGAGAGAGAAGTTGACGAGATTCAACAGAAGCTGCACGACGCCTTAAGGGAAAACGTTAGAAAGTGTTGTTCAATGCCGAACGTCGGAGGTCGTTACTGGATGACTGTAAGGCCGAGGATGGCAAGGGGATGGCGGGTGCGGGGCGAGGAACGTTGCGAGTTGGCGGGTAAGGTGGGTTAGGGCTGGGCTGTAAGGGAACCGAGTCACTCCGGGAGCCGTGCAGCAAGGGGGCCGTCGCGGCGCGGACGTCGGGGCCAGACAAGGCGCCTGCATCGCTCGCGAGGTGGGGTGGGGAGCGGGCTACCTGTTGAGGCTTCGCCGTCGCTGATAATTAACGCGAGGGGGGAAGGGGGGAGGACAGCGGCCGTCCGCGCGTCGCCTTCTGACAGCCGTGGCACTGCCGCTATGTTCCCTGACCTATTTTCTCCTTATTATCTTTCACCTGTTTTTTTTTACTTCTTTCTGAAGGTTACTTTAAATATCTGTTATGTCGCTGCACATGTAATAGCTGGTTATTGAGCTACGAGTGATACTTTTCTTGTGTTTTTTAATGCTGTCAGATGGCACCGAAAACGATACCAAACGTGGCTGTAAATTAGTATAAATCACCAAGTAACGATGTTTTAGAACAAACAAAATTTTCATGATTAATACATTTGTATAAATAGAGTTATTCTGATGAATATTGAGACAGATTCTGCGCTATGGGAATTTTCACCTAGAAATTTGTCACATATCTCAGTCTCGTTGGCTCGTTCAATTATCTCCTCCTTTTTACTCTCGTGCACTTGTGATGTTCGTATTGCAAACGAGATATTTATTTTCTTGCTTTACAAAACTAGCAATAATAACGGTCTAATAGTAATAATAGTAAAAATTATAATAATAATATTAATGATAATAAAATAATAATTTTTTATAGTAAAAGAGAAAGAATAAGAGAATACGCAAAGAAATATTGAACAGATGATCCCATTAAGAAACAAAAAAGTATCCTACATGTAGTAAGTATTTGTTATATCACACATGGTGGGAATCTAGAGTAATTTTATAAAAAATGCGTTTATCACTTTCCCTCTCAAATGCTAATCATTTCCTCGTACGATTATGTTGGGTTTGAATGTGCCATATCATTTAAAATCACTCATTATTGGCTCGAAGGTTTGTGGTGACAACGTTCTTCCTTTGTAATGAATAATTATTTTCCTACATTAACTTTATGTTGTAATAAGCGCAATGTTTGAACACGTGAATGTTTACTGCCGCCTCTGAAATTATAACAAGAGAACATGTGTAGGCGCTTGTTCGGGAGTGCTCACGGTTAAGTCCGGCCATTTCGGGTTAAAGAGAGAAAAGGACGTAGAGCTCACGCAAAGGGCGGAGGTGGCAGAAACACTGAAAGGGCAGACGGTTGAGCCCAGGAGCCGAGAGTGGGATGAGAGTGAGGGACGAAGAGACAGAGTGTGAGAGAGGAGATGATGAGAGAGAGGACGGCGTGACTGAAAGGGGGAGGCGTGAGAGGGAGGACCAGGCTGAGAGTAGGCAACGAGGGTGAGAGGGAAGCGAGAAAGGTTGCACGCGGGAGGGGGGTAACGAGCGAGGGTGGGGGGTGAGTGGGCGAGAACGGCGCGGCGCGACCTCGTGCAAACAGCAATTACGCAAAGTGCGTTTTCCGCAAAAAGAAATTCGGAGACCTCGACATTTAATGCGCCACGCCCCTTTTCCTGGAAACGAACCACCTGTCATAATTCCTCCAGAAAGCGGATGCTGCGAGTTTCTCGAAGCGTTGGCCTCGGCCGGACAAGCACAGGGAGGGGGTTGAATGCATACAAACTCCCAAATAAAGGAGAACGTTCAGTAAGCCGGCATTTTCGTTTTTTTTTAAAGTTGAAGCTTCTTTTACATGTATGTTTGATAGAATACGTATTATTTCATTAACTTTCATGCGTTCGTGTGTATAGTGTCACATGCACGATCGCGAGGCGATACTTTTTCCGCAAAATAGTTTCTTTCCCTGTTGAAAATATTTCAGCCTCTTTTAATCGGGAGCCATGGACGAATTTATTAAATAACTATTTATTTTAGGGCATAGCTTAGTTGTAATAAAAAATAATAAAAACAGTAATAAGTGTTTATTTATAATTTAATTAAGAATTGAAATATATGGGGACATGCCATGTACCATCGCAAGGCTGCCTTCTTCGTTTTACTAGCAAAGGGTTAATATTTAATTACTAACATAAACCCTTATTTGATTGCCCGTCGGGTCAAAAAATAAGTTTTAGTTTTTCTTAAAATAGTTTCTGTAGATGTGAGGTGAATACAAGCTTAGACAAACGTCGTTTGCTAGTTACGGTGACGAGAATACGTCCTGCTTCGCCCATGTGTCTCGTACCCCCAAGCCTGGGAATTAACCTAGGACCAGGCAAGGGAGAGCGTAAGTTGGTCGTCGAAGTCAGACAATGGTCCTAAAGTGAACACGGAGGCTTCCGCGGCTCGAGTTCATGACTTCTAGGCTGTCAGGGGGCCGCCGCGTCGTTGGCAGATATGTCTGCGACATGACAGGCGAAACGTCGGCTTATCTGCCAACGACACGGCGTCACCCGGACAACCAAGACGTAATGGTTCTAAAGTGTCAAAAACATAACATCAAAAGTACATTTATTTTTTTACCCAGACCACGGCATCCAAGTATGTATGTGCTTTGGCACAACGGCTCTTTTACGAGCGAACGCGTACCAGCAACTCTCCGGCCTGACGGCTATGGGTTAAGGGGACGTGTGTTTAGTACATAACCATAGACCATACAATTCTTCATTCTAGTGAATGCTTTTATAGTATCGCCACTTCATTTCAGAGCTACCCGAGAACATCGAAGTCCCTGTGCGGCGGCGCGGAGCGTGACCTACTATGCAAGCGGTGCGCGCGGTGCGGCGGCGGGCCCTTCAGCGAGCTCCTTGCGCTGGGCCACGGCGCGCCGTCGCCGGCGAAAATTGCGGCTGCAAACGGGCGGAGGGGGAGACGCACTACAATGGAATATTAATGGGCGTATTAATAGCGCGGCGATGGCGAGGCACCTGCGCTCGCGGGCGGCGACAAAGGCGCGGGCGCCGCCGGTGGCGGGGGCGGGGGCGGAGCAACAAATGGAGGCGAAGGCGAGGAGGGAGAGGAGGGCGAAGGTGGAGCCAATTGCGGTGGAGAGGAGGTGGACACGGTGGTGCAGGTGGAGAGGGCTGAGGCGGAGCGGGGTGGGAGATGGGGGAGGCAAACCTCATTCGAAAGCGAAGGCCATATACAGGGCGAGGATGTAAGGTGGAAGCAATTACGGTGCAGAGGAGGTGGGTACGGTGGAGCACGTGAGGTGGAAGGGGGTGGCGAAGACGGTGGTGGGAGGGGAGGTGCGAGGTGGGGTGAGAAGAAAGGGGAGACAGAAGAGGAGGCGCGGGTGGAAGTGGGAGCAGAGATGGAGATGGAGGAGGAGGCGGAGGCAGTGGTGTAAATGAAAGCGAAATCGATAAGAAGGGTGAAGAAGAAAAGTGGAGCCAATTGTATTGAAGAGGAGATGGATACGGTGAAGCATGTGAACATGTGTATCACACTTTATTCAAAATGTGCGTAAGTTTATTTTTTTAGAAAGTAATTTTATATCAATTGACAATTAGTGATTTACAGATTAAACATTTTCGCTAATATTATACTCTCAAATTCCGACCATTCGCTTTTTTCTAGTTCCCAAAAGAAATTTTCGCTCTAATAATTTTAATAGATATATTTTGTTTGCTATTGAAAAATCATCAACATGAACATTTTACGAACTAAAAGAAATTACTTAAAATACATACATCGGTCTAAATTGATTGTGATGGTTTGCGACGCAATTGCAACTACGTACATATTTCATTCAAAATTAAACTCAACAAATAAAACAAACTTAAAAGTTAAAAAGGAACCTTAAAAATCTACACAGGAACTCAATCTTCTCTAAATAAATGCACTAGTTCCCCAGCAAGCACTTCCAACAATTCCCAGTTTGCTCTTGCAAGCTAGGCCCGCGCGCGAGATTAATGACAAGAATTCACGGCCACGTTCTTTTGAAACAACGCGTCTCGAGACTGAGCATTCCATTTCGGCCGCCCGACACTCCTTAAATCACGGAAAGAAATAAGAAACTGCATTCATCGCGAGCGCACGCCCGCCTCGGGCACGAGATGACGGGTGAGAAGGCGAAGGCGAAGCGGCGGCTGAGAGAATGTTGACGGGACTGGCGCCACACTACTGAGATAGCCGAGGCCAGCTCCACTCCTTCCCACAGGACGATGCCACGGTTGTGGTGGTGTATCGCTTAGCTTATCGGACTGTTATATCCAGTTTCGTGGGCTCACACTTGGGCGTAGCCATGGATTTTTAGAGGTGAAAAATCCTTCGTTCTCCTTCCTTGTGAGGGGAGGGAATGTAAATTCGTCGGGACCATGTTGTAGATTTACAACATATTAAAGATTCTGAAGCTTTGTAGAAACCTTTGAGCTAAATTCAATCCGCCTGCTTCGTTGACAGAGTGGTACCTTCATTCCCTGCGAGTTGACGAAAGATGCATAGTAAAACTTGCGTGTCGGGTAGAAGAGGAGGCACAATAACTTGAGTCTCTTCAATAAAAATAATAGGGCGTTATTGGTTGACTGATTGATTGACAAGAGTTCAAAAACACCCATGTGATCGAACCTGCACGAAGATGAGTGTTTCAAAGGTACGCTGACAGAAATGCATCGCAGGAAGATATGCGGAAGTAGGTAATAAATTTAGGATATACATTCCCACAATGATATTTGGGAAAAGAAAGTGAAAGTTATTGAAAGGAAATATTATAAAAACTTTCTTCAACACCAGTACTGTACGGTGTAATTTTCTTCCTGCCACGATACTAGCAAGGTTTCAACTTTCCACCTATTCAGCCATCTCCCCACCTTCTGTAGTAACTTTTATTGTAGCAACTTGTTCACAGATTTCAGCACAAGTATGTTCTTGAAGCAAAAGTCTGATAGAACCTGACGGCAATCACTAGGTTGAGTCATTTTCTTTGTCTTTATCAGTTAAAACTTCATCATTCTAAAGTATCGATGTTTCTCTATTAAGACGCTTCATGTACCCTGACCTCGGAGAGAGGTGTTATGGAGTTAGGAGAAGAGCAATGAGGAATGTAGTGGAGATTGATAAGAGAGAAATGGAGTAAAGCGAGACGAAAGGAGAAGGTGGGACAGAAGAGAACAGGTAAGGTAGGGGATGAGGGACGACAGGGAAAGAAAATAAGAGAGAAAAAGTGTCAGGAAAGTTTGAATGTGATGAAGGAAAGAAGCAGGAGAACAAGGTGGAAGAGGACGGAAGGAGAAGAGGAAACAGGTGGGAGAGGATTGTGTCGAGACAGAGGGAGGAGAGAAAGGACAGAATGAGAAGCAGAAGAAGAAGGCAGACGGAAGAAGAGAGAAACGGGAGAAAAGGAGGCAGTTGGGAGAGAGAGAGAGAGAGAGAGAGAGAGAGAGAGAGAGAGGGTGAGAATAACGGGAGAGTAGAGAAGAAGACAGAAGAGGATAGAAATGTGAGGGAGAGGGAAGGGTGACGGGAGAGGAGGGGCCCGGAGAAGAGGCAGGATCGGGTGGAGGCGAGAAAGCGTTGTGGGGGGGAGTGACGGGGTCGGGCGCGAGGTAGAGGAGCGGGGCGCAGCCAGCGGCGCGTCGTGGCGGCGGGGTGCGGCGGCGCCGGTGTGGCGGGGCGTGGCGAGGCGGGATGTTGCCGCGCCATGCCCGGCGCTCTGGGCGTACGAGACGGCGGCTTATTGACAGAGCGGGTGTCGGGCCGGGCGCGGCGAATCCATCGGCGACCGGGGCGCGCGCTGAACTCTGGGCTCGGGCGGG
>BOPP01000006.1:5494888-5638009 GCA_017312745.1 Gryllus bimaculatus
CACCCCTCTCCCTCGACCCCACCCTGCACCACCCATGCCACGCCCCGCGCCGAGGACCCTTTCCCTGGGCACCCCGCCCTGCTCGACCAACCCCGCCTCCGTACCGTGCGCCCCTATCTCGCCTCGCTCCGCAGACCCTACTCCGCCCCACACTGCCCCACCGCCCCACCCCACGACACGCCCACATTTCGCTTCGCGCGCCGTGCCCCGCGCGAACGCTATCGCCGTGCTTCTTGCTCCCTGCGTTTTCACGCTCGCTGCCTCCGGTTTGACGCTGGCGGTTGATCAATCCCATTGTTCGTCACGGCTCTTCTCGAATTTCGTTATCTCCTGCATGTCACGTCCTGCAGGCTCTCAATTACGCGTAATATTGCATTTCTGTACTTGTTCTGTGATGTTCAGCAACAATTTCACACATTTAGAAGAGGTGAAACACATAGGCTTTTTTAAGATTTTGCTGCAGTGATGAGAGAAGCTTTATGAAGAGGTATGTTGAAAAAAAGTGTCATTAATGCATTGAGAGAACGTTTCGAGTGTTTACGTTCAATATATTAGACGAAGTATTGTAATAAAATTGGAGTAAAATTGAGAAAGTATAAGAAAGAAAGAGCCGAATTATTTGTTTTAAGAATATTGACTCCTGTTGGTATTATATAAGCAAAAAGTGTGTAAGACATTCTATATATTGTGAAGTTCTGTTGCGAGTGTTTGCGTAACAGTAATACAAATATAGAAATTACAAGACATACTTGGTTAACACAAGCCTGTTTGGTTGAGGAGAAATGTTATGTGAATTACATTTTTACACACAAAAGAAATACACCGTCGAAAAGCTTACCTATTAAAAATATGCATATGGATAAAGCATACATTGCTCATTCTTGATGCGCAGCAGAGAGGATTTTATAATATAGAGACAGAACCGATACGCAAGGATGATAAGAGGAAAGGGACGGCTTCAGAACGATATCAGGAAAGAGAGAGAATAGAAGCAAATCAAAGGAATGCATGACGATACGGATTAGACTTAGAGAAGTGTCATAGTTCATTTTGAAATATTTTGAAACGATGAGATAGAGATGCAACGTAATCGTAGAACAACGGTAAGAAACTCATTAGATTACAATTGTATGGAAAAACGAAGGAAATGTGAAGGGCGAATTGAATCCAAGAGAAAATGAAATACTGGCAAAAATTGGGATGAAACTCAGGTGTCGAAATGAAAAACAATATGAGAATGACTGAAGGATACATTGGAAAATAATCAGACAGTGAGGAGCTGAAAACACTGAAGAGCAAAAAAAGTGGTACAGTCATGCGCGTGAACATAAAGAGATTAGGAACCATTCAAAACACGGCGTTCCGGTCGGAAAGGACTATGTAAGACAACCAGAGTCTGGTACAGATGTTACAGATGTTAGATCGGTTATTGCTGCTACAATGGCTAGTTATCACGATTTAAGTGAGTTTGAACGTGGTATTATAATCGGCGCAAGAGAGATGGGGCATAACATCTCCGAGGGCGTGATGAAATTTGGATTCTCCCGTACGACCATTTTGCGAGTGTACCATGAACATCGGGAATCCGACAAAAAATCACACCTCAGGCATGGCTGTGGTCGCAAACAGATTGTGCAAGAACGGGACCGTCGACGACTCAGGAGAATCATTACACGTGACAGAAGTGCAACTCTTCCGTACGTTGCCACAGATTTCAATGCTAGGCCATCAACGAGTTTCAGCGTGCGAAGAATTCAACAAGACATTATTGATGTGGAGTTTCGGACCCGAAGGCTTACTCCTGAACCCTTGGTGAATGCACGATTATAAAGCTTTACACTTCTCCTTAGCCATTTAACGTCGACACTGGACTGTTGATGACTGGAACTACGTTGCCTGGTCTGAAGAGTCTCGTTTCATATTGTGACGAGCGGATGGAAGTGTACGAGAATGGCAAAAACCTCATGAATCCATGGACCCTGCGTGTCAACAGGGGTCTGTTGAAGCTGATGGAGGGTCTGATGGTGCGAGGCGTGTGCAGTAGAAGTGATATGAAAACCCTGATACGTCAAGTTTAGATTATGACTGGTGACACGTACTTAAGCATCCTGTCTGATAACCTACACCCATTCATGTCCATTGTGCATTCCGACGGACTTGCGAAATTCCAGCAGGGAAATGCGACAGCCCATACATCCAGAATTGCTACAGAGTGGCCCCAGAAACAGTCTTTTGAATTTAAACACTTCTACAGGCCACCGAAAACCCCTGATATGAACAGTATTGAGCATATCTGGGATGCCTTGCAACGTACTGTTCAGAAGAGATCTCTTCTCTCACGTTCTATTACGAGTTAAAGGACAGCTTCACAGGATTCATGGTGTCAATTCCTTCCAGCTCTACTTCACACATTATTCGAGTCTATGCAACGGCTTGATGCGGCACTTCTGAGTGCTCGCGGGGCCCTATACGGTCTTAGGCAGGTGTATTTTTTGGAGGCTCTTCAGTGTAGAAAGAAGTTTGAGTACAATGAATTGGAAAAGATAAGAACTCGAAATATGAAACGAAAAAAGGGAAGAAAAATTTTAAAAGATGGGGGTTAGAGTGTCTAGCGGTGCAGGGCAGATCATACTAGATGAGCAGGAAACTGAGAGCACAGATGGAATGGCGGTCAGAGCAAACGAGATGAAACGACTTTTGAAGGAAATGACGGAACGTCCGGGAAGGAGAGGTTAAATGAATTCCTTATAGTGACGCACAGGAGCGTATGTGAAGGAGGTGAGATAGAACGAAGCAGGGCGCAGCCTCAGAACGGGAGATAGAATGAAGACGACACAATGGCGAGGGACAGCGGCAGAGGGAGGCAGATGGCGGAGTGCGGCGCACAGGAATTCCAGACGCCTCGAGCTGCGTAGCGGATGCGGGGTGGCTCGGTTTGTTTGCCTGCCATTGTTACACAACGTGGCAGAATATGGGACTCTCGCGGGAGACGCTAAGCTCTCCCCATCCCATCCCATCTCATCCCTGAGTTTCTTCCTTTCCAGCGACCAGTTAGCGCGACGGGATGCCGGGAAGGCGTGGGGATACCGCCAGGCAGTGACTGGCGGAGAGGCAAGCGAAAGAAGGAAGCAGCTGCGAGACAGGCGCGAGGAGTCGCAGGACAGAAGAAAGACGTGCGAGATAACATAATGGAGACGGAAGAAGAAAGATGTACAAGATGAGCAAAACAAACGGAGAGGAGAGAGGTAAACGAGTACAGTCACGAGGGGAGGGGAGATAGAACGGGGATGGAGAGAAGGGAGGCAGGAGAGAATAAATGCAAGAGAGGAGAGAGCTAAGCAGACGAGGAAGGGAGAAACCAGGAAAGCAGAAAGAGGACAGATGGGACGGAAGTAGGGAGAAGGGAGGCAGGAGAGGTGGAAGGCACAAGGGAATAGATGAATGAAAGGACAGCTGAGGCGATCCTGGAGAGGGCGGCGGCAGGAAAGCACAGAGACAGAACAGAGGATAGAGAGGCAAAAGAGATGGCGTGGCATTGTAACAGACGGCGGTAAAGCGGGTTCGCAGCAGGGGCGTGGCGGGCAAGGGGCGATGATGAGGCAGGAGTTGGGGCAGAGGCAAGCCGGAGTTTCTTTAAAGTGCGGTGCAGTACGGCGCGGCTGGGCGCGGCGGATGCCTGGGGAGACGCGAAACCGCAGGCTGCGCCCCTACGCGCGCCTCTAAATCGGTAACGCATTCCGTCTGCACCCAGCCACACCCACCAGTGGAATGCATGGATTACGCCCTTCGCCATCTCTTGACCTTCCCTGGGTTCCTTCTTCATTTTCTTCCTTGGTGTCTGGTCTCGATCTTTTGTGTCTTATATCAATTTGCTATTTCAGTCATAATGCATTCTTTACCCATACCTATACACATCATTGTCATTAGATTATGATTTATTAAATTAGACACTATATTTTGGCTTTCTCGCATACTACACGCGTAGTATAGTCCAAAAGTTATATAATGCTGCAGTCCAAAAATATGTTTTTTGCCATTAAAATCCTGTTTTATCTCGCCGATACTGAAAAAAATGCATAATTCTTAATCTTGTGCGATTGTAGTGGATTATTTCCATTGCGTAGTCGTAATTCACGTTCTAGAGGTCATTGATTCTGAGAATTTGATTAACGACCAAACGTCAGTCCGACCATCTGTCAGTCTGTTCGTGTCTTTGGGAGCAATGCTAGCTGGTAAACCATAAGCAGATTTTTCATCAATATTGTTATTCCCCGATAGATCTAGCTGATGACGCGGCCCCTTGAATTTGAAACGGATATTTTACTTCCGCGGAGAAACTTCATTTTTGGCTTCAAGGACATTAACTCGTTTTCTAAAAAATAGTCGTATATTATATGGATTTTTTATCGAATAATGTAAATTAAGTTTAAACAAATGGCGCCTATCTGTTTTTCGCTAAATTCTCCGTATTTTCGAAAGTTAAATAGTTTTTCTGATCTTCCTACAAATAAAATATTTGCATAAAAATGGCTCTTCTAAATAAAATATGTTCTCCCACTTCCGGTTTTTACATGTGGACACGGATACATTTGTCAAAATATGACTAGTTTTTTGCAATTTTCCGTGAAATAAAGGCGATTTTAAAAACAAGATTTTCTCAAAAAAACTTCTCAAAATTTTTGTTTCATTTGTCGTTCTGATTTTCACCGTGTTATTTGTCTTGAATAAAAACAAATGTTCATACCTCACATGGAAAATTATGTATGCGAATTTTCATCGCAGTTACTTTTCCATTATTTTAAGACCACTATCATCAAAACTGTATTCGACATTTATGGGAAGCATCATTTAAATGTACTTTAATTAAAACTTCCATTGTTAATATTACATTTTCATAATAAAGCACATACATTAACGTTTAAAATAAAATTCATTCATTTGCGCTAAAATTAAATAATTATATTAATGTATTTCTTGAAATTCATAAATATGTAATGAGTGTTCTTGGAAGTATTGACATTTCAAATAATTTTAAAACACAATTTATCTCGCTTTTGCGTAAATGTTTAATGTATATATTGATACTTTTTCAACAAATTTGTGACATTTAAATCATTAAAAAACACGTGTTTAAGAGGCTGAACAACTTTCTATTTATTTTTGCTCGCAACTCGAGCATACTTTGCCAGATACCGTTTTTTATTTTATACATTTTATTGCCAATTTCTTTCGTGTACCTTTTGATCTTTCTCCTTTTTTAAGAATAATCATTTTTCTCGTTATGATAAAAAATATAGCTGTAGAGAATAAAAAATTACACTAAAATCATAACAAACATGCATTTACATACACATAAGTCTGACAATTAATGAATATTCAAGATTTTTGTTTTAGTTATTTTCTCTAAAATGGTTCTTAAACCTTGAATTCAGGTACAAATCTTTGTTTTCGGACTTTTAAAGTGAAATTGAAATATAGGTTTCAAAAATGTGTACGAGGTTCATGACTCCTGTCAGACACTATGAGAGGACATGACAGGAATTGGTACGCTCAGAGAATTGTTAAATGTGTCGGCCGACCGATTAAACCGCACTCAAACGACAGCCGCATTCTAAAGAGCCGCGGATCGCGACACAGCGGAGAGCGAGAGATTGAACTGTCCCCGCCGAGATAACCGGTGGACACAGAGGAAGGCCGAGTTCGTGTTGACATCTGGCTAAACCCCCTTTGCTCAGCAGGCCGCGAACATCGCGAGTCAACGGCCCACCCCAGGACGAGACGCTGTGTGAAGGCTAGCCGCACCCTCCCCCCCTCTGCCTCTGCCGGCCGCGTCCCCTAACCCTCCGGCATCCGGGCCGAGGAAAGAGTCCGAGCAAATTTGCTGCATCCACATGGCCGGTCGGCGCTGTCGAGGACGAGAAGGAACGGAACTCATTATACGAGCGGAACAGGGCGGGAACGACTCGTAGATAGAGCGTGCCTCTGAGGTTATGTGCGTTCTGGGCTCCTGAGGTTGCGTGTGAGAAGTAACGCGGCACAATTGGATTTTCATTGCGTGATTAGTGATTCACGGCACGTCAACGGCTAAGGTCACTATTCTCGTAAGTACAGTGCATGTTTTCATCGCGTGGTATGGCGGCCATCTTCTGAATGGCGAGATCTGGCGCCGACCTCCCGTCGTAGGCTTGTGTTTTTTCTTCTTCAATCAGGTATCTCCCACCAGCGGAGCACTGCTCCAGAAGGAAGAAAGAAGCTCTAACACCGCGATCGTCTCCCGGCATGTATGGTAGTGTAGTGTATGTAAGTGTAACTGTGAAAGTGGTGAGGATAGGACAAGAGAGAGAAAGGAAATTTCTCACACGGTCCGTGGCCCGTTTCTTACGGTAGCGCTCCGGTATTTACCTGCTAGTGATCAGAGTAACCACGGAAAAACTACCTATTAGAGAATTCGGTCACTAGAATTCTCTTCCAGACAGGGACTGAACTCGACCTAGCAATCTAGAGTCGAAATTCCTGCAATCCTGCCACCGTTGGGGCTCGAATGTAGGACCTCCCGGTCAGAGACACTGCAGTAACCTCAGTTGATGCCCTGAGACACCTCTTCCGGTGGGAGAGGAAAAAGCAACATTGGGAAACACCAAAACTTGTAATGCATTACTTTTCGTAGCTTGTGAATAACATAGAAACCTCTCACCTAGAAACACATAGAATTGATTCCGACTGATATCAACATATTTTCATCTTCTTTTATCTTTTTCTTATCATCGTCATTTATTTCGTTTTTCCTCTTTTATTCCTCGCTTTCTACTTCAATGTTCTATAATTTCAATTAATATTTGGCCTCCTCCACATTTCACTTTTTGGTTGTATTCATAACGTTTAATGTGTAGTGTCTTCATAATGGGTTTACATAACGTTTCTTTTGTGGCGACGTGAGATTGTATCGAAGTAGTTTGAAAAAGCAACTTGAACTATGTTGCGGAAAAAATGTAAATAGTAATACATCGACACAAATCTGTTCTAAATCATTTTTTCTACTTTCTCTTGTTACAGCGTCTCTAGAATTTGAGTTCCAGTGCTTGCACTTTACATTCCGTGTTCACGCGAGAACAATCGTACGCTAATGAACAATTAGGCATGAACGATAACGATTTTATGGTGCTTTTAGTTTACCTTAAATGTTGCGAGACGCATACAGAGAAGAAACTAAGTGCAGAAAAATGACTTTCAATCGTTATGAATTTACAACTATATTGTATTCCGTGTTTAAACTAAGCATTTCTGAATATTACAAGAGTTTAATGATTTTCTCAAAATAAGTTTTTCAAACTTTTATTTATGCAACACAAATTTCGACAACATTTACAAGTTAATCATCAGATAGAATTGCACTTTACTATCATACAAAGAATAGTAGTACACTTGGGTCACTATATACTATTTGAACATTAGATCACAAGTGAGATTTTGTAGTAGTGGACAACAACAACAATTGTTGGAACGAATTATGGGATTGCTGATGAGATATTGTATTTATTTCATCAAACAACAAAGATCTCCACAAATACTATTTTATAACAGTCACCATCACAGTACGATAGGTTCTATCCACAACGTGAAGAAAATATTGCAACATTACTACCACCTGCAACCGGAGAGCTGCTATCAAGAACTCTGGATACTTATGAAATTCACATGCAGAAGCGGGAGAAAATTGCACGTCGACGTGCTATGTCAAGTAGGCGTGGGCGGGCGGCTGCAGTCGGGGCACGAGGCGGAGGCGGCGGAGGCAGCGGGCGTGGCATCAATGTTTCAGGCGCTCTGGGAAGCCCCGAATCTGCTCGACGCGCCGCTCGAGGCGCTGCAGTCGCGGGCACTGCCCGCCGACATAAATCCCCGCAAATGGAAACAAAGTCACACGTCATCGAAATATTTCCGGGATCCGACGGCGGACAGAAAGGAAATGTAGCGCGGCGCAGCTCCGATGACTGAAGGGCGAGGGAAAGGGAAATGGGAGAAAGGTGCGCGGGTGGAATGGGAGAGGGGAAAGGCGAGCAGAAGGAGTGAGTCATGGAGGAGAGTGGGGAAGCGGTAAATGAAGCGGGGTGCTTGGAAGCGGGGAGTTGGAGGCGAGGTGTTTGCAGGCGAGACGTTTGGTGACAAGGTGTTTGTAGGCAGGGAGTTAAGAGGTGGGGAATTTTGAAGCGAGAATTTTGGACACGGGGAGTTAGGATAGCCAGAGTTTGTGACGGGGAGTTTTCATACGGGGAGATAGGAGATGGGGAGTGTGGTGACGGTGAGTTTGGAGACGGGGAGTTTGAAGTCGGGGAGTTTGGAGACGGGGAGTTGGGAGACGGGGAGTTTGGAGACGGGGAGTTGGGAGACGGGGAGTTTGGAGACGGGGAGTTGGGAGACGGGGAATTGGGAGACGGGGAGTTGGGAGACGGGGAGTTGGGAGTCGTGGGTTTGGGTGACGGGGAGTTGGGAGACGGGAAGTGGGGAAACGGGTAGTAGGATGGCGGGAAGTCTGGAGAGGGGAGTTTAGGGTAGAGTTTGGAAGCGGGGAGTCTGAGGGCGGGAAGGCGGGAGAGGGAAATTTGGAGGCCGGCTCCAATGAGGGTGTCCGAGGGGAAGAATTCGGTGAGGAAGAACAGGGGAACGTGTTCATAGCAGGCAACCTTTCCCTAGGGTGGAGAATGAAACCAGATGAGAGAATACACAGAGAGAAAGGGAGGGGATGCCAGGAAGCGGAAAAAGTAGATGGATGAACGGATCAAAAACAGGGACGCACGCCTAGTGATTCAGAGAGCCGTAGAGGATACCATACATGTGTTATAGATATAAAGTAGCATTCTGTTGCCGCCCAAAGCGGAGGCGTCCTCAGATGGAAACTATATCTGGCTGGCTGAACAATATATGTGACGTTTGGATCGGTTTTCTCATGTTGTGTCACATGTACTACAAAATCGATGACAGAGTGCCGCATCTTAAACGGATTTTTAATTCGTACTCAACATTCGTATTTCCAAATTCACTGAATACGTATTTATTAGTCGGAATGTTTTTAAGATATATATATATATATATATATATATATATATATATATATATATATATATATATATATATATATATATTTCTTCTACTCTAAATAGTATAGAAGAAAAGTATAGTGTTTTTAAAAGTGTGAAAAGTATGTAGTGAAAAGTATAGTGTGTTGTATAGTGTTTGTTTCTTCTACTCTAAATAGTATACAAGAAAAGTATAGTGTTTGTACCAAAATTCGAAGCCGAGATTTCTGAGGTAGAATCCGTTTGAGGGTCCCTGAAACAAAATAGATGTTTTACTGCTGTCTAAAAGAACAGCTATGCGAATAAATGTCTCACACCGCTCCAGCACATTAGATCGATACACATTAGATCATAAACTTGTTACGTCCGTCAGGAGTAAGATCTGTAAGTTACTTTATAATACTATTTAAAATATGTTATTTCTGAATGGTAATTTTAAAAAAAGCATCTGGAACATTTAAAAAAATTCATTTTCAAAGATGTCTCCAAAACATTTCTTTAAAGTTTGTAAGCCAATGAAAGTTGTAGTTTTAAATTTGTTAAAATTATGCTCTTCATTGTAACCACCAAATTATAAAAAATTGCAAAATTTACATTTTTTCGAACAAGTTGAAAAATCTTTCTTGCGCATAATAAAATTAAGTAAGAAATAAATATGATCAATTTTGATAGACCATTAGCCCCCCAAATATATAAAGGAGTCATACCAAAAACATTTCTATTATTACGAAAAATAAGTTCTTAAAGATTACACAATAATATTCACTGATCAATTTCCTGGGTTCTGGTTGATGAGTTTGCAATATGTAAAATACATAACAAACACTGTTTTGAAAAGATAAAAGTATTTTCTTTTCATAAAACCATTACGTACAGAAATTGGTAAAATAGAATTTGCTTCATTTTGAATACTATTAGAATCGACACATTCAAATAACATAGCCTGAAAGTACTGCGTAGCTTTCATTGTCATGAATCAGCAAGAGGCCCGTATGAATATTTACCATTTAGAAAGTAAAACTGTAACAGAAGAAATGTAATATTTATTCCTAACCACACTTCTAGAATTATATCATTTTAGTACTTTTTAATGTCATAGAACCAGTATATTCTTTCATTCCTTATGCTTATTCTTCGTATCTTCTGAATTTTTGATCCGAGTCTCATAAAAGAAAGCGGGGAAGAAAAACGGCATTGATCGAATTGCAGATTTGCGAACTACGAAGTTCAGACTGCAAACAAACTCGAAGATACTTGTGTGGTCCTTTGGTGTTACATCTTAAGTTTTTTAATATATTTAAAATGTTTTTCAAGAATAATTAAAAATATTAAAATAGGAATATATAAAAATCAGAATGTTCCACCCAATGGACAACCTCAAATTTGCCAATGTTTTGATGATTCGTGATATATGCACAATCTTTGCGGCGTGATTCACTATTACTGAGAAGCTACATTTCAATATCGTGAACCATTCATAAATTATAGGGTATGGCCTGTAGTAGGGGGTGGTCTGAATGAACGAGATATTTTATAAAAAAATCAAAATGTTTTGAAAACAATTTCCTAAAGGAAAACGATATCTTGACCTCTGTTTCACTTATGAAACTCAGGTCAAATTCTAAAAATAACTTCTATGTATATAATTATATCTGGTTTTAGTAGTAGTTTCGTGAGATTCGTTTTATCATTTGTTTTAAACATTCACAAACAAGACTAAAATGGCTTACTTATTAAAGCCCGAAAATGAACTGCGTCCTTGTTAGAAAAATATGTTTATAGGAAAGTAATGTGCTGACACAATTATTAGCTTTTGCCAGCCGAACACACGTTGGTGCTTACCACCGTTTGATTCCATAGTCGACCGTCGGCCGGCGACCAAGTGACGTTAATCCTTATGAAATGGATAATTCCATTGGTGGAAATTACGTTAGGTCTTTGCGGTGTCCTGCAGCCGCCGACTGGTCGAGGTAATTAGTGCAGTTGCGAAGGTCGCGGACGAGCCGGGACCGGGAAGGGTGCAATCACGAAGAGCAAGAGCGAGAACGCAAGGCAGTGGATAGCGGCTGAACGAGAGTCAGAAGGAAGTGGTACACATGTGGGAGCCACAGGTGTAGATTAAAACAAAGAAGGTGAGGGTTGGGAAGGGAAAATGATTCACGATTATGAAAAATGATCGCAATTTATTTCTTTTAATGAAATAACAAAAAGGTTAAATATGAAATATTTAATGATGGCTTGGATCAAAGTACACAACAGTCTGAATTAAAATTATGAGTGAGCGACAGTTCTGACTTGTGTTTTCCTCCTATCATTTCCATATTGTTGCCAGGGTATTACTTTACACAACGGGCCAAGTACTGCTCACGAACTTTACTTCCCACGAGGATTCCACGATCTTTCCTTTCAACATGATCTAGAAAGTCTCGATCAGTTGTCGCAGATATGGGGTGAAACGATACCGGGAGATATCTAAGGCCGGATTTGAAACTTCGTAAGAAAAAATGCGTTTAGCATTTCACGTGTTAATATTTTTCGAAAAGTCATGAAATTGATACCAGTGAGCGTAAGAGAACCCAAGTTAGGAATATTAAGATGATTCCATGAATAAAAATCGGATTGTAAATATCAAAAATCTTTGTACTGATGGAGGAGACTCGTGAAGGGCAGTAGAAAGAAAAAATACATTAATGAAGAAAAACCGTTAGCTGCAAAGTGATCGAAGTTTTTAATCGAAAATGTCACAACAGAAATATTAAGTTAGAAGTATTTTTTTTGCGATTCGGTGGTAACAGGGTCTTTGCGTTAAGGAACTAGGATTCGAGTAGGTTACAAGGATACACAAACAAAATTAGAACACGTAAAACGAATGGAATTTAGATTGAAAACTAAAAGATACCGGGGTAATGAGAAAGGGCACCGAAAATTGATGTAACTGAGACGGCAAGAGTGAAGTGCAAAGTATGGGGAAAGTTACCCAGGGCGGTGGAAGCAGTACGGAAGACGGCACCATTCGCCCACGCTACAGTCATTGAATATGTCAAGAGAGCAGTGGTGTGGAACGCAGAGAAGAAAGAGATGGAGAGAGTTGCAGGAATGATTGAAGCTTTGGATTAATTATGCAACGAGAGGCGGAGCGAAAAAAACCGGCGATAAGGTCGACACGGCGTGAAGTGGTCTAGGTGGCAAGAGAATGAGAAAGAAGTAGGACGGCAGGTAGCAGGAGAACCGATATGAAGCGACATGACAAGGCAGCAAAAGAAAGAGTAATAAACGGGGCGGTAGGACGGCATGAAAACGCTTAGGAAGCGGAGAGGCAGCAGAACGGGAAGCAAGCAGAACAACAAGGTGAGAAGAGAAAGAGTAGGAAGCGGAGCGATAGTGAGGCAAGAAAACAGGTAGGAAGTGGGGTGGCAGGACGAAAGAGGAAAGAGAAGCATGGTGACGAGAGAAAGAGTAGGAAGCGGAGAGGTAGTGCGAAAAAAAAACGGGAAGGGAACGTGAGCTCAGAGAACAGATAGAAAATGTAGAGGCAGGGTTTCAAGAGAAAGCGTAGGAAGCGGGACGCTAGTTCTGCAGGACAACGGATAGGAAGCGGAACGGCGCGGCGGCAAGAGGAAGAGTGGGAAGCGGGGCAAGAGGGTATCAAGAAAACAGGTAGGAAAGAGAGGCATGGTAATGAGAGAAAGAGTAGGAAGCGGGGCGGTAGTTCTGCAGGTGGACGGTTAGGAAGCGGAACGGCGTGGCAGAAAGAGAAAGAGAGGGAAGCGGTAGTAAGCGGGGAGAGAGGGTGGAAAGAGACCGGGTAGGAAGCGCAATAGCAGGACGTGTGTTTCGGTGGCATCGGAGAAGAAATTTCCACTGAATGCGGTGGGGAAGAAAAGCGCGCAGGGAGGCGGGAATTATCCCGAGAGGCGGCCGCAGGTAGCTCTACGAGAGGGCCCTCGTCCACCGCCGGCCAATTACTGTGCGCCGTCATTCTCCGGACTGCGGTAATTAATGAAACACCTGTTGAAATTGCAGAAAGTGCCAAATCATCGGAATTGCGAGCAGGTGCTCTGCGGTGCCGCCGGAACCCGCTTGCGGGATTTTGTAGGGAATAAAGGGCTGTAAATCATAGGGAGCAAATTAAGTAATTCAGGGAAGAGGGCGCAGTCTTCCCTCACGTGCGTTTCAATTAATTGCTACTCAATATTTGCAGTATATTATTATAATTAAAATATGAATCAAAATATCAGATTTAAAATATGGATTTCTAAAAGTAAATACAAGGAAGTAGATATTTTTCATTTTATGATAAAACAAAAGTACTAACTGCATTGTCAGTAATTTTTTCGAGAAATAAATTTCTCTAATTAACAAGATGTTGAGAACGACTCAAATAACATTTAATTTGTTGAACCACTAGAAGAAAATTTCATCCTTTTAATACAATTTTAAATAAAGAGATTAAATTAAAATATTTATAAAATTCTTGAAAGTACAAGCATTTTTACCTTGTTACTGCTATAAAAGTTATTACAATCTACGATTTACGAAAATTTTTGTTGTAAATCAATCTGTAATGAAATGGTTTATTGAATATTATTTTATTATGGTACGCTTTTGTATGTTTTACACATTTTTTGTTTCATCATTCAAAATTATAATTCTTATAATAATTATATATAAAGAGCTTGAAAACATATAAAATGGAAATAATGAAGTGAATAAGATTAACGCCTTAAATAACACACTTTTTCTCACGAACTTAGTAAGGAAACACACGTATTAAACAGACCAAATTACGTGTCTAAATAATATGGGTTGTATACTTGCTATATACTTGTACCTAATACAATTCAAAATCATTGACTACATTTTTTTCAGGGATAAAAAGCAAAACTATTAAGCATGAAGTCCAAAAAGAAATGTCAGCCTTTAGAAGTCAGATTCCCTGCTAACGACTACAACCCCTTTTCACCAGGAAGCGATTAAATAAAACAAGGTCCAAACGGAGGGAGAAAAGCTATCGTGGAATATATTAAAAGTTCAGTGACATTTTATTACAAGTTTCAGGGAGGTCTTAGAGAGGGCTCGTTTTACAAAGGAAAGGTACAAGCAAGGAAATTACAGAATCTGAAGTGGAGAGGGTTGGAGTTAAGAGGAAGGCGTGGAGGAGAAGGTCGAAGAAAGGTGTGACGGGTGAGTGGAAAATCTTCCGCGAGCAACCCCAAGTTAAGCATTTCGAACCTCGAGGGTTCTAGTTGCAAATGACGACGCGGAAAACACTTCTTGAGTCTTTCGTTTCCTTGAAGAGCACAGCTTTCTTCCAGATACTTATCAAGATCAGTGAAAAATTAGGGGAAAATTAGGTGTTTTAGGGTTTCGAGAATTAGCAATATATTGCAACTCCAAGATTCTTACGTTCATTTCAATTGGCAGCTTTCTTAATTTTTAAGGTTCAATTATGTTTGGAAAAAAAGAAAAAAATGTTTTCTCCTTATATTACATTGATTTATTACTTATAAAGTTTGATTTTCTCTTCACATTATTGACGGATTACACCTAATGTGCACTAAAACTGAAACTGATCATAAACTAAAATACAATCTCAATAGACTTATTGTTGCGTCTAAAATAAAACGAACAACACTCAAACATTATTGTTCATCCCACAAATGAACGAAAGTTTGGAGAGAATTCATTGGTTGTTTGATTGTTAGTGTTTCCGGGCGCGGCAACTGCTAAGGTTATTGGTCCCGTAAGTGTGGAGCATGCTATTTCCTCGCGAGATGGTGGTAGTCTTCCCCCGATGGATGGGGATATCCGGCTCCCACCTTCCTCAAATAGATATCTCCCACAAGCGGGACACCGTCCCAGTCGGGACAAGCTCTAAGCTCCTGACCTGTCTTCCATCCTTCCTGTCTTCCATCCTTCCTGTCTTCCTGTGGTAGTATAGCTCATGTAAGTGTGTGTCTAAGTAAGCGGTGAGGACAGGAAAAGGGAGAGGAAGGAAAGATCGCGCGCGGTCCGCGGCTCGTTTCTTAGATCCCTCCTCCAGCATTCACCTTGTGTTGATCGTAGAAAACACGGAAAACTACCGATCAGATCAGCCTGCCGCTAGAATTCTCCTCCAGGCAGCGGCTGAACACGACCTAGCTATGTAGCTAGTGACGAAAATCCTTCCACCATTGGGATTCGAACCCCAAGTACTCCCGGTCAGAGGCACTGCAGCGAAAAGTTGATACCCTGAAACACCTCTCCCGGTAAAACTGATCGTAAACAAAAATATAATCAAGACTCTCTTCTTGTTGCAGCAGAAAAAGCATAAAAATCGAAAAACTATTGGCCATCCCTCAAATGAACGAAAGTTTGGAGAGAAGAAATCAGGTGCAGGTGACCTTCACTCCACAGCTTCCACCCTCCCAACCCCCTCCCTCCCCCCAGTGGGCGTAGCAAAAGCGCGCAACGCTGTGTTCAGGTTGCTCCAGAGTGATTTTGATTTGCGAGGGACCAGCGCAGCTGAAAAATTGTATTCGGCTTCCAGGACTGTGATTTAATGCGGGGATTACATTGCCGGGCCTCTGACCTCTGATTTTTGCGCCTCCGAAATTCCAGTGCGAGCTGAAGTTAAGTGAAGTGAATCCGATGGATTTCACTCGCCCATGCTGTGTCAATTGTTAATTATAATGAAATCCTTTCCAAACGTCAGATATTCGAAAAAATGCGCAAGAGACAAAATGCAATCTTGTTGATATTTATCGGAATGTAATGCAATATTTGTGAAACAACAGAAAAAAACTAACAGGAAACTACGCCCCCCGACTCGGCCCAGTGCGGAGAGGCTTTTCTGGTGCGGAGAGGCTTTTCTGGTTTCTTATAGATACCCTATTAAAATACGTAGTTGTCAGTTATGTTGATTATATAAATCTCTGAATTCAAATGCTGAAAATGTTGACGCAATTTTTACAAAATAGTATATGTTTAACACTCCGCGAACCTTATTAGGACTACTTTATTCGTGCCGGGTATTTCAAAACTCCAACATTAGAAAATCAATTTGTTTGGAAGTAAAAACTAACAATGTGTTCATTCATGATATCAATAAACGTCTATTTAATATACCAAATTAGGTTAAATTTCCACGCAATACGGTGGGAGAATTGTGCGGGCAATGCCAACAATCACCAAAATACGATATTCACTTCAGCAACATGAGCTTTGCATGGCGTCTGCTTGGTTGGTTTTCTTCGAAAACTTTGTGATAAACGATATAACAGGATATGTTATCATCACTCTTTGTAGTTCACACAAAATCCGACTCAGTGAGTAGGTCGAGTGGAGTGTAGCCGGGCGCCTGTAATGTCATAACTTTGAAAAGTTACACAGATGCTCGCGCAGGATATGCAGATACTCCATGCAACATCGCAACGTTGTAGTTTGGGTACTACTACACTTTCGTAAACGCAACATAGCAAAATATATTTCTTACAGCTTAATTGAGTAGGACATGAACTCTGAAAAGTTACATCCAAAAAATGTAGATCGTGGGATATCCAAAACCCCACGCGAAATCTGAAGTGTTAAAAATTATTGTTGAAATATGTGTATCCTGCTTAACCGCACGAAAAATACGTCTTGCATTAGCAGGTTGAAGCACGGAAAACGTCTCCCCTGTTGAAGGGTTAATAGGTTGACAGGGGACTACAGTATAAAATGTAACATTTTTTGTAGTGTATTCAATAAGATTGATCTCAATCTTGCGTTGAAAATATCGGCTTCGAATGAACCCGCAATCCTGCCTTGTGGTACACCCGACTAGGTACGCGGCCGGCCTGGGAGCGAAAGCTCACGCGTCGGGGGAGCGGTACGTGAGCGGGCGCGGGCGTAACCGTCGAGGCCGCGCGTGGGCGGCGGCGGCGGCGGCGGCGGCGGCTCCAGCATCGATCGCCCGCCGCGGGGGCGGCGCCCACAGCGCCCCTCGCGCGCCCGCCCGCGGGCGAGCGCACCGAAGCCACCAGAGCGACGGGGAGGGTGCAGGCCGTGTCCCTCGAGCACTGCCAATGCTCTTCGCGTTTTTTTCAACGCGGGGTCACTTTTGTTTTCGAGGAACACCAGCATTCATTTATTAATAACAAAATAATAGGATACTTGTGTTTCACAATGTATCATAATGTATTACAACTAGTGGCCTGCAGCAGCGGAAATGCTTTTGAACAAAACTATGCAAATGGTTTTCCGAAAAGTGGCATGCAGACTTCTCAAAAACAACAAATAAAATACTCCCGGGTAACAGGACAATTAATAAAATATTTTAACAAAAAATATTCACGAATATCCGAAATAGCATACTGTTGAATATTATATACAATACAACAGACCCTTACATACCAAGAAAAAAGTTGTTGTTCCTCGTTACAAGATGTGAAGAAACATTTAATCGCAGGCGGCGGCTGCTTCTTTAGAACATTGCTGTCGCTTGACACATTTGTTGTAAACAGTGATTCACTTGAGTATGAAAGTTCAGTCAGTATGCGCTGTATATGAACGTCTGAATTAACACAATCAAATGGTATTTTTCACTCAAAATAAAATGTTTTATTGAATATTTTCCGAGGTCCTGGCTATTTAATGAAACCGTAGTCACTTCGTACATTGCTATAGTTTGTTTAGTTTTTTTTCTTTTGATTTCTGTACGAATTCGAAATTATTGATACAAATAACTCAAGGGAATTGTTGGTATTACTTAACGTTATAGAACCGGAATATGTCTGCTTTATATTTTGCCTTGCACTTCGCGATACTAATGAAACAATTGAAGCAGAGTAATTTTCATTAATTTAATATAAAACCTGGCACTGTTTCTCTGTCATTAAAATGTCCTTACTTAAAACTACCTTTAACCAACTCTAAAAACAAAGAGAAAAAATAGTCAAATAATACTAGTTTTGTTGTTGCAGGCCGAAAAAACTTAAGCCAAGAGTCACATAATATTTAAAATGAGTGTTTGTGGGCCTGCAAAAATTAAACCACATCCAGCCCATGGATCGCTGGTTGAAGATTACTTTTCAACGCGTTGTTTAAATGTTTCAGAAAGATTAAAGCAGACACAAACTTTTATTGATTACAAAACTATCGTTGTTTTACATTCTATGACATTTCGATTTTTGAGTTTGGTATAATCTTCATTAACATCGCTGCCCCCGAAAAATCTCATAAACTTTGTTGACATGTGTGGTAGGTTCAATTAAAATAATTATTTAAACCGTCGTATTTCTAAGATAATGGAGGTTATGTCTGAATCAGCTTGTGTGTATAGAGAAAAACTGATACACCAGTTGATTCACAGATAAGCTCATGTGTTTTGAATGTAAGGTGATCTAGAATAATTGAGCGTGGCACGAAGCGCATTTACAGACCGAGGGCAAGAGAGTGAGTGAAGGAGGGCGGCGTTAGCGAGGCAAGATAAAAGATAAAGAGAGAGAAATTTATTTATACTGCAATTGAGTATAACCGGTGGTATAATCCGGTGGCATTACATAAAGAATGCCATATAACTAATAATAAAAATAGTGATAAAATAATAATAGTATAAAATTAACTGTTTCATAAAACATTAATTTACATTAAATAAAAGAAACTTCTATAATCTAACTCCGCACTGAATGTTTGTACAATTAAGACCACACTGCACAGGTACTTCAGTTTACTTCACTATGACCCTTAAATCACTTCCTTCGTTATTTATTTGCTCTGCACTGAAATGATGTGCTGAACAGAGAAAGATGTGCGGAATAGAGGAAGCAGAATTGAGTAAATGAGTCAATTAGAGCGGGTCAGCGAGTAAGGAATGCAGTGAGAGAGATTGGCGGAAAACGGTTAGGTTAAGAGGAACAGGATAAGTAGGAACAGACGTGAGGTGAACAAAGCGTGTGAGAGGACAGTGGACAAGATTGACTGATTATTGATTCAGGATGCGTCAACTGCTAAGAAAATTAGTCCTTTAAGGGTAGTGCATGTGTTATTGCTAGTGATTGCAGAGATCTTCCCCCAATATATAGAGAGATTCGGCTCCGTCAACCCGTCGGCTTTCGGACCTTTCCCATTCAGGTATCTCCCATCAGCGGGATGCCTCACCAGTCGGGACGAATTCTAAGCTCCCGACTGGTCTCCCGGTGTAGTTGATGGTGTAGTGCATGTTAGTGTAAGTATGTGAACGTGAAGGGTGTGGCTAAGACAAGGAAGATGAAGAAGAAATCGCGTGCGGTCAGTGGCCCGTTTGGTAGGGCACTAGTCCAGCATTCGCCTGTTGTTAATAGGAGAAACAATGGAAAACTACCGATCAGAGCAACTGGCCTATAGAATTATCGTCCAAAGAGCGGCTGAATTCTAACCAGCTGTGTAGCCAGTGTCGAAAATTCTCTCACGTTCGGAACTCAAGTACTTGGACTTCCCAGTCAGAGGTACTCTCGTGACATCAATTAATGCCCTGAGCCACCTAACCCGATCAGTCTGTGCGCAAAAGTATCGGGACACAGGCGGAGTAAAACGCGATGGAGACGGGTAGTGGGCGGGATGGAGAGCAAGCGAATCAGGACGAGACGCGATGCGACTGGACGGGGAGCTGCAAAGCACTGCTCCCACGGAAAAACCAGACGAAGCTAGTTGCAATCGGTCAGTGGATTGGAAGTTTCCTACCGCCACTCCCCGCCCCCTGTCCCTACTCCTTCCTTCGGGCAAACGGACACGACCTTCCAAACTAAGCGGATTTCACTGCATCAGTTTTTCCTCGGGGGAGCTTCAACATGTCGCCTTAACTTGGAGGCCGGAAAATACTACAGAAGGTGAGAGAGCGTTCGGTTCGGTGGAGGAAAAAAAAAGTTTCACTCGCGTTGCTGAACTGAAGGTCGCTGTGCTTAAAAGTTGGTGGCTGTCGGTTCGGCCTGGTGGGCCGGGCCCAGAATGCTCCGGGGCGGAAGAGTTGCAGGACTGTCGGCGAATCAGGAGTGTGAAACACTGAGGAGGTCACAGGCATTGTATTGGTCAAGTGTCCGAACAAATTCAAAACAATGAACAATAAGATAAGTCTTAGGTATATTTCAATATTCAAGTAGTGTTTGTTCGCTCACAGAAAACTAATAACTTTTTCCAAGTTACTCCAAAAATGTTCTCACATCCCGCAACTATAGTTTACGAATATGTCTAAACATCGCAAAATTAAAAGTGTAGTACAATATTTTACAACTAACAGCGCAGTTGTAAGTTATCAAATGTAATATAAAAGTAAACCAAATTCAAAGCATCTCTACAGAGATTTAACATTGTGTGCAAGTTAGCAGTAGCAAAAGAGTGTGTTTTGTATTATGATATTATTTCGAGACAGAAGAATTACACAATTGGAATATAACACCGTCGGGACGTGCTCCAATGATCAAACAAAATGGTCGACAATCGACCGGGAGGGGATCTTATACTTAACGATACTTAAAGTAGTTTATTGCAGATATTGATTAATACGCACTTTAATAAATTGACAGTGATACTCGGATGGAGGTGGCCTAGATTTCTTTTAATTTTTAAGAGTATCGAAAACAATAATTTACGCACATTAACATGCATATGTGTGTGCGTTCATGTTCCGCAAAACACATTTGAATCATTGGCACGATTTTTTCCAAATTTTATTACAATTTTTTGGGGGCAGAAGAAACAAACTTTAGAGCTTCTCAGTATCAAAATATCACCATAAATGAGTTTTCATCCAAAATTCTGTATTATTGTAATCTGCGTCATTGACATTGCTGGCGTCGTTGCCATTTGCTAAAAATGTACATATTTCAACTCGCTCAAATGTTATATAATATTTCATTCAGGGTCTAAATGTTGACATCAAATTTTGTTTCCTTAGTCATCATTAAATAAAAAACAATTTATAGCCTAGGGTAGAAATGACGGCATTGATAGTGGAAACATAATAATGAAGTGAAAATGTATCATTGTTATTGTGGTACAGTAGACGGTTACGATATCACCCAGTAAAATCATAACATGTAAAATCTTACGAGCATACATCAATTCTCACCGCAGCGATAGTGCAGTACGTAGCTTCCGCATCTGGACTAAACCGATGGGGCTGAGCCGTCAGTCGCGGCGTGACGCAAGGGGCGCCGCTGCGCCTGAGGAGGGGGTGCGACCATGCGCCAAACGGGAGGGGCGGTCCCCCTCCCCTGCGGCTCCCTCAATTACACACAATATCTTACCCCGCCGGCGGCGGCAGCGGCTCCGCCTCCCCCAGCGCCGCCCCCGGCAAGCTGTCAGGCGGCCGGCCCCGCCCCCCCTTCGCCCCGTCCGACCACCGGCCCGGCCCAGCCCGGCCCGGCCGCAGCCCGACCGCACGCCCAGCTCCGCTCCCTGGCGTCTCGCATATCACGCGCCCCATCGCCGCTGCTGCCGCGCTATCAATAGCTCATTATCATAATAACAATATCTACCCATCAGACTAAACAGTATTCAGTGACGCGTCGCCCGGCCGGCCGGTGGGCGGGAGGGCCGGTGGGCGGACAGGCCGGCCCGCCCCCGCTGCCCGCACTCCGCCCTGCTTCGCCACGCCTCGCTCCTGTTCCGCCCCGCTTCGCACTCTCCCGCCTCGGCAGCGCATCCCGCTTAGCCGCCACTCGCGTGTTTACCCTCGCTCATCCTCGACCCCGCTTTCCACTCCGCCCCTTAACATAGCCCCTGACTCGCCCACCCCATCAGCACATTTCCCCTTTCCTACCTCCTTCGATACATATCATGTCATCCTTATCATCAGCTCCATCTTGCCTTTATCATTTTCCGGCCTTAATTGTTTTGTTCCTCCCACCACAGCAAAATTCCTTCACCCTCCTTTTCCCCATACCCTCACTTCCCTCCATATACTTCCCACCTATGTCGTCATGTACATATTCCACCAGTTACCCTTCCTAACGCATTCCTCGCCCTGGTTTCGTCCACTTCTTACTTATTTACAAGTTGCTCTCGTCTCATCTAACTTCCGTTCAGGCCCGATTGCGAGTATTTTTTGACAAGCAACTGAATCATGTTGACAAATGAAATAATTAGTTTAGAGTTAAATGTTAGTATTTAATTCAATAAAAGTACTTTAGCAGTAGTTACGCTACGTAAGTGAGACACTTGAACTATTATTCTGTGTTTCGGTACTAAGTATTTTGAAAACTTTGTTATTTAGACTCAAGAATATTACAGTTCTAATTGCGGATGTTGAAGACTCGCTAGTTGAATTAAAATGTGAGAGCAAAGCTACTCTAATTGGCAGTGTTAAATTGGCTATTCTTAAAACTAATGTAACTTAATCCATCGTAAAATATTTTGAATCACCTCTGATTACACATCACAATTTATATGTAGTTTTATATCAATTTGCCTTATCAGATTGTCAAAAAAATACTCGAACTCCGCGTCAGTCTCTTTCCTCCTCATTAATTGCACCTCCACTCTCTTCCGCCCCTCTCAAACTCGTTTATTCAAGGGTAGCGCTTTGGAAGACATCTCGCTAATATAATCCCCTGCAACAACTGTACTTTTGAAGTTAATAATGTTTGTTTTAATGAAATCTGTTTTTCAAAATTTGACTTTAAATAATGTAAGGAATCATCTTAAAATATTAGTATTTTTGCATATTTTTTTGTTACACAATGGCAAATTAGAAATACGTAAATACGTCCGTAGGACAGCGGGCTGTTTTGTTCCACTTATGGGGTGCGATTAAACTTTCGAGGCAGAACCAAAGACAATAGATGTCGGACGCAGCGGACTGCCACACGACAGAACACTTTCGCCTTCATCTAATTTACCCGAATGCTATATCCAATTTCCGACACGCACAAAGAGCATTTTCGTTGGGTTTTTTTGGTAATTTGAATATTCTCCTCTTTACTTGTTACTATTAACTCACTGTCTAGGTTCAGCCAGCTGTCCTTGCCTTCCCAAGATCTATTCCACTGTTTATTCTGCTTTCCCTTCCCACACCACTGGCTCAGCTTCTCTCGGTTCAAACAATTTTTGGGACTCATTAAATCAGTTTATATCAATACACTGCTGGTTAAAAATCATAACAAAAAGCAATAAAACATTATTATAGCTGCATTGACTCACACAATAGAATTTTCTGTATGTTTCCTCCAGCCTGTAGGTTTATATTTTGCAAGGGAAGGTAGTCTATAAATATTGACGGACTGTGAGCAGAACTAATTACAAGAGAAAATATTTAGAATGTCACTCAGTGATAAAAAAATAATTCAGCAAATATACTGGATACAGTGGATCATATTTTGGTACAAGATTCATAGAAAGCGTATTTACTTTTCTGAAAACGTTATATAATTAAATTTGATGAGAGAAATTCATCACACTGAACAGGATATAACTTTTCAGGATATATCAGGAAATTTTCTAAAGTATATGTTCTTATTTTCTTTTATAAATAATTCCCCTCATCATTTTACTACTAATCTATTACATAAAAATTAAATTTTATTCAAACTTATGTGTCAGAAAAACAGTTTTAGTGGATAAATTGCTCCTTAAATTGGTACAAATACTTCTAGCAATAGAGAATCGAACATAGAGTAGTTACAATTCCTAAAATTACCCCAAAAATATGAACTTGTTTATGAACAAAATTAGAAAATTGCTTTGTAGTATACGGCAACTATGATACCCCTTGTTAAATCGAAAAATCAAGCAAGTAAACCGACAGCAGAGAAGTGTAACTGCCTATGTGTTCTATGAACAGTGTTTAATTGTAGGAATATTACTCTTGGTCTGATTTTCTTTATTTTAGATTTACATTTAATAGCCTAATGTAAGCTGTTTCTATTTAAAATGATGACCTTTTCCAGCTTTACGTCACATATATGATAATTTAAAGTAGTAATTGATCTAAGCGTGAATGTATCAAGGTACATAAGATACGATTTTAACAGATAGAAGCCATGATTTACGAACATATGAAGTCAATAAAAAATGTATACATGAGAAAGTATTTTTATTCTTCTTTCGATATAGATTCCTGAATTATTTTATTTAGGAATAAAGTAAACTAGATCGGGGATTTGCAGTGATGTAAGGTCAGGGAGGAGCCAGGTGGGGAAGGTAGAGCATGGTGGGACGAGGCGGGGAAAGGAAGTTCTATAATAGAAGAAGGACAAAAGGTCGAGAATAGAGTTTCTGTCAAATATAGTGTGGAAAAAGTAAAATGGAGGGCACTTCAGTTTGATACTAGCAGATAACTTCAAGAAAAATTGAAAATTTATTTATACTTCTTGTTTGTTTGTTTTCTGTTTGAACACGCAAAACATGTGCAATTGTTCGTGTAAGTGTTCGTGTGAATCATCTTTATGCAGAATCTCGGCAACGCCATGAATGTCAGCTGTCTAATATGCGCATAATAAATAAATGCTTGAGCAATGCCAGGCTTCTTAAGCTATTATACCGCAAACATTACTCTTCCCCCTCAGAACACCAAATTCGTCTTTTCCCACAACATATCGGTCCTCCACAGGGAGTAGCGCTATTCAGACTCAACCAGCATGCCGTCGCTGCGCTAAGAGAAGCCCATTCTCTTAGGGTTAAGAATGCTCATGGTACCATTTATAGCGCCGTTCCGCGAAAGTCACCAGCAGCAGAATCGTCTTCTCCGGCGTCACCCAACGAGCGCGGGTGGCTGCCGGCGCAGATTCGCTGCGTGGTATTTATCATTTCCGCGGTGGGCGGCGCCGACCAGCGAAGCGCCCCGCCCATGCTCCCCCCGCCTCCCCTCTCCACCCTGCACCCACAGCCCAGCCCCACCCGACCCCCGCCTCCGCCCGCCGCCAGCCACTGGACCGCCCCGACCCCGGCACCGCCCTTTCGCCCGCCAGCGTGCGCTCCTTTATTTCGCCCTGTCTCCCATTTCCATCTGCGCGACGTAAGAAGCTTACGTCTCTGGAGAAGAGCAGGTTTGCGGAGCCGACGGCGCTGGCCGCTGTGGAGGAGATGCAAAGACGAGTGTGGAGATGGAGAGGGTGACGTGGAAAAGAGCGAAGGTGGAGAGATGACGTTGGAGATGGTGAATCTCACACTGAGGACAGTAAAGGAGACTGACAGAGACGGTTTAAGCTACGAAAAAAGTGATGCAAAAGCGATGAATAAGAAGATGCCGGAGGAAATAGCAGAAACAAAAGCGAGAAGATGAAAGAGATTTTGGAAGAGGAGGCAAGGCAAAACAAGATATTGCAGATAACGTTGATTGAGGAGAAGTTGGCCGAAAGCGATGGTGCACAGAGTACAGAAGGCTCTGGGAGAGAGATGGGAGACTACGGGGAAAATGATTGGCAAATGCGCCGATTAAACAGGTAGTGTGACCACAGTGGAATAGTAAAAACAATAGCTAAGAAGCAATGGAAGATGGCGATGGTGAAGAGTTGTGACAAAGAGCTGTCCGATGACAAAAACCAATTTTTGAATAGCTACAAGCTGCAGCAACAGCTACTCAACGATAGTTTACCATTGTGGAGTAGTGATGGATGGGAAAGAGATAACTTTGTGTCTAGTGATAGTTAAGCAGAAAATGTGTAATTAGTGAAAGCACACTAAGTGGTTCTATGAAAGTTAAACATTAGAAACAAGAAAGGAAACTGGAAATAAGAAGTGATCAGACCCTCAATAATATTTTCACTTTCTAAATAACCGCAAATAAGAAATATTTGAAAATGAAATTCTAAATGGCAAAATGTAGTCTATTCAGAAAATAATAAACGTTAATAGAGAATATAACGCAACATGTTTTTATGACCAATATGACAAATTTTTTAGACAATAATGATTTTCTCGTTCCTCAACGACTATTCCTAAGGGAAAAACTATTAAAAATGAAGTTTTCAACTACGAGTAAAATGTAATGAGAAAATGAGAGTTAGTTCAAACATATGGAAGGAATTAAAAGATATTCAATAATGATATGACTGTAAATACAATTTTAAATATAGTATACAATTTTAAAAATTTATTGGAATATAAATATCTTTTCATTTTGAAATTCTTATTTAATTGTTCATTAAATCTTCAACTGAACACAATATTATTGTTTATAATATTGTCTCTGCTCATTAATTGTTGTGTAAAAAAAACACTCACCAATATTATCAAATCAAACGATCACATCAATCAGCGGACATGGATACATTACGGTCCTAATAGAAGAAAACCATTGCATGTGATGGCATGACGAACGCGGTGGCGGATGGGTGGGCCGGAGCGGTGGACCCAGTAGAACTAAGCGGATGGCAGTACGTGGCACGGCTGGCGTGGCAGGGGGGAGCAGGGTGGGCGGCGCGAGCGCCGGCGCCCGGTCAGACTGCGCGCGGCGGACTGTCGGAAGATGGCCGTTAAACTCAGCGGCGTCCGGCGCGGCGCGGGCCATTTGGCAGCGAACGGAGATGGAAGCCGCATTAAATCCGGGGAGATTAGTAGTGCCGGGGCACGGGCAGGGCGGGGGGCGGGAGGGGCTCGAGTGCCACTCCGCGGCGGCAGAGAGCGCGTTTCGCGTGACCTCGGCGGACATGAGGTGCTCGGCCGCGGGCGCGGGCGCCGTGTGGAAGATGGGATGGCAGCGGGGGTGGGGTGGAGACGGCGAAGGGAAGTCCGTGGTTGAGAGACGGGATGGCGGGGGGTTCGTGGGATGAATGTGACGGGATAATGAGAACCGTCAGGGAGGTTGGTGGAACAGGCGAGATCGAAGGGAGTGCAATGATTTGTGGGGTTCGTGAGGAAGGTGAGCGTGGTGATGTTGGGGGGGGGGAGGCGACAAAGCCTGTATGGCGACAAGGGTGAGTGCAGAAGAACAGTGAGAGCGGTGAAGACGTCCGGGAAGAGAACGAGTGATATGTTATTTTAGATTAAGACCATACACCTTCCACGAGAATAGAAGTCACAGAGTATAATCTTATCTGTATTCTGTTCATGTAAATTTATTATGCCATGCAAAGCTGCCCAAGTTACTTGTATATCTATTCTTCCATTACTTTCTAACATTCATATCCTTCGTCGTTAGTTTTCAATGATTGATTTTTATCAACAATTAAATGCGTGCGTCTCCCAGGAATATTGAATATATTATTTTGCTTTGAATTTCTGCAGTTCAGAGAATACACCAAAAGATTCATAGACATAATAGGCACTGCCATTTTCCAATAATGTCGAATTATCAACGTAAATATTTGATTCTCTTACAATTAACAGATAACTGTCTTATGTATGTAAAACTACACAACAAAATACACGTTTTGGAGGTCGAAAATGACCTGGAGTATCGTGTAAAATACTTTAAATAATTCATTCCTTTGTGGCGTTGTGTATTATGGTTAAGGCGTTATGTATTTTCATAGTCGGACGGACAGACATACATTTCCGTCAAAATCTCGAATATTTCTTTGCACATTACACAACTTTCTCTTTAACCGATATATGGGGAATATTAACTTTTCCTCGACAAAATCTTTTTCTACTGAGAATACGACGAAACTCATTCGGGGAAAAATTTCCCCTCAGTGGGAAGAGGTCACCGTTAATGATGATGGTAGTAATTGTAAAAATTTAAAATAACTATAATGTATTGTATACCGTTTTCAACTTTGTTTAACATAATGATAATATATTTTTCACAATAATAATAGAGAAAACAATTCTGAAATACATGAAAATTACATAGTAATGGTCAATCATAAAATCCAGTACCGCAATCTATTCAATGCATATACAACATGAATATACCGTTCACTCTCGTGCTAAGTCTGATTGATAGAAAGTGCACGTTCTCTTCCATTTTTTGCGAAATGCTTTAAGCTGTAATGTTATGGTTTATGCTGTTGAAAAAGTATTTTTACAGGATATGATCACAATATGTTGAGGAATCATATTAGCTAATCTCTTAAAACTAAGTTAACCACAATTAAATTATGGTATATATTGATTGCAGAACAGTAAAACTCATTAACATGCCCGTTATTTTGTATTTTTATGGTTATTTTCGTAAAAGTGTCTCATTATTACTAATAAGTGACTCATTTTAACCCTAAATGTTATTATAATATCAAAATTAATTTTATCGGTTTTGTTAATATTCCTTAATATGGTAAATTTGATGCTTTTTGACATAAAAGACGAATATATTTACATACCAATTAAATACTTTATTTCAGCAATTTGTGCATAATAATTACAACAATGAACAAGCAACTATGGAATCATTGTCAATGTTTACATCATTAAATATTATAAATTTATAATTTACCGAAGGAGATTCAACCTCAAATAATGATTCTAGGGTATTTGTTTTCAATGACACAAACACACAATTTAACATTTACTAATAATAAGTGATTAGTCATAGTGATTATTTAATAACTAATTACCTACTTTGTTCCTTAAATAGAAAACTCTTTGGTCACATAGTTATTAAACAAAACATATTATAAAATATTCCACTTTCCAGCTTCCAAACAACTATTTTAAACAAGAGTCAGGGTATTCGGAGTATCTACAACCTCCATCTTTATAAATTCGTTTCTGAGAAAACTGTATTGCTTGCATCGTTTTATGTACCCCTTTCAGAATGGAATTTTGATATCTTTGTTTGGAGCAAGTTTAAATTTTCGTGTAAGTCAACGTCATTGTAGTTAAACTGTCCCAGGAAACAAGCATTGCTCTTCTTTTCAGCCTTTGGGGCGAAATAGGCTTAATCATATTTTGTGAAGACTGAATTAATACAAGATTTAAGATGTTTTTTTGAAGTGAAATTATAGAAATCAAATTTGTTCAACATAGTATTTCAAATGCTGTAATGTACATAAAAACTCATCAAATCATTTAAATTATAATATTTGTCGGGTAAATAAATAAATCATTTGCAAATTAGGGCACATTTTCTAAATTTTCTGAAATCTCACTCAAATTTCTTTCAATATGAATAGCTACTTTGACAGAACCGATCAAATTAAAAACTTCTACATTTAATAAAATGTAAAACTTAAGTGAGGGTGTTGCACATGTCGCACCAATATTTGTCGGGATTCTCTGCGTGACTATTAGTGATTTACTCTGTACTAAAAAAATATACCATCTCTTCTACACCATGCGATCAGGAATATTGTTTCATATGATTCGTGTGATACCGATACAAAATATTATACATGTCGAAATTCTAGTTTGAGAATTCTTCTCCCAAGGATGCATTAAACAGACTCGCCGCAATACAAATCCGCAATATATGCTGAAACATTCGTTATGTCATATAAAATGTTACAAATTTGTAATTCAAAAATGGTACACTCTAGTTCCTAAAGCCTCGGGGTTTTCATGCCATGTTTCTTAGACCGACAACTACAATATGAAACTTCTTTTGCTTTTCTATTATATTTTTAAAGTATCTCTCTACACCTCTACTACCTTACTCAGCACTACGAGTAGTCAGGAATTAGCATAATCTAAAAATATACGCAAAATTAAATCCGATATTTCATATTTCAGTTTTCAGTCTTATGGTTTTTGAATGCTGAGCAATATTAGAATATTTAGTAAAGCACGATATTCAATCAATGGTGTTAAGTTCAGCCCAGTGTAGGACCCGGCCATTCAAAAGTGAATGAAGTATGAGGACTGATCCAGTATGAAGTTGTTTACTTAAAAACATAATTAACATAATACGTAATGTCCGCTTTTATATTCTATCTGTCTAAAAGAAACAATATTAAAGTATATTCAACTAAAAAATGTAGTATCATCCATCAGGGATCAAAACAATTGAGTAGAAACCGTACATGTATATTTATTTAGAAAATTAATTGTTGTGAGAACTTTTAAACCCCTTCAGGTATTCATTTCAATTCTTCGAAAATAACTTGCTCCAAATAAATTACGAGAATTTCAAGAGTTTTAAGTAACAATATAGATATGTTAAGGACACGTTTTGATGTCACCTAATGACACGAGAAGATCGTGTATAACTAGAGAAACAGCTTGATAAAATAAAACTTGTCTATTCTGTCAGGGAAATGTGAATCATTGTGAAAGCACATGGTGAAACGATTTTTCAATACCTTTTTTGTAAATAGAGCTGGCGAATAGGAATTAAATAAAACACTTGCTACAATGCACTATTACTATTTTATGATCAGTAGTAGCTGTTTAACAGTGAAATATTTATTTATTGTAAGTTTATCGTCTGAAAGTATTCAATCTCACTCATACATTCTACTGAATGTTATTTTTAACAATGTTACCAAGTCATTAAGCATGGAGTAGTTCTCCTTTAGTGTAGTCAGACATCAGTCACATTTAGGAATTCTCTTTGAATATCATTTATCATAATACCATGCATTTTATCCCTCTCTGTCTGGGGCTCGGCGCCGTTTGGTTTTGGAGTTCCCAGACGGTCACCTATCTAGAGTCCCCCGTGGTATTGAACTGCATAACCGCCGTGACGTCTTTAAACGTGGTTAAACAGCTCAGCCACAGTGTAATGATATATACCTCCTAAGTCTATGGCTCGGCTACCGACGCCGAATTGGAATTGAGTTAGTTTAGAGGAGTCATCTAAGCCACATCACACACATTGTGACTAATGAGAAACCTTTGTTCGGAACGTCAGTTTTGTAACCATGGTCACTGGACTTCGCGTCGCATTCAGAATGAGGATAATACCTATTGTTGATGAATTGACGAATGCCGAATGATAATGAGGCGAGAAGCGCATTGAAACATGACTGGGAGAATAGCAGGAAGCCGCGAAGTCCATCTGCAAGCCCCATTTGACCACCACAACAACCGCGACGCAAATTGTATCTCAGCAAATGTACTGTAAATTCTGTACAATCACCATCTCTGATTACCAACAAGTCAGAACACATTTTTATCCGCGCGCGTGCGTGTGTTTTGTGTGGGTTCCTTGACACCTTTATTTCCGTTACACCATCTTTCTAGTAATACGTCAATTATTCATCAAAGCAATTTTTCAAAAGTTCTAGTATTTTAAGTATTCTTCCATGAAAAACTGAAGTACTAATAAATATTGTTCTTTAAAACGCGGTTAACGAATAACGCGTGATGTATACCTAAACAAATTGAGTCGCCATACAGCAACAGCACTAGGTATAGAGGTTTGGAAAATCGATATACACGAAATATAAATAAATTCCTTAAGAGTATTCCAACCCTACGCACACACATACAGTTACATGCACTACTCTATCACATACGACGCGAGAACCGTCCAAAGCTTAGATCTTGTTTTAACTGAAGCTCTGTCCCGCTGGGGGCCGATACCTTGTGGAGAAAATACCCCGCAGGGGAAATGCGCTTTCCTTCTGCCCGCATAGTTTGAAATAGTGTTAATCGCCATCGAAAAGTTTCGTCTTGTCGCTAGGGCAACATTGACTAGGCGGAACGTAATCGCATGTTTATTTTTATGAATGTGACCGGGTGGATCTCGTAGAGCGTGCTAGTTCGTGATGGCGTCCATCTCAACCGAAGGGATGTAGCGACGTTCATTGACTCTACACTAGGGTTGCCAGAAGTATTGCCAAATCTTAACCCACCACTACTACAGAAATTACTCAAATAACAATTCCTCAAATAAAATTCTTCATATTTGAAACGAAAAATATTCTTCAAATTATGGAGCAATGTCATGAGGTATCCCCAACAATTCCATTGGCTACCCCCTTAAATTCAAACTAGCCTACCTGTGGGAGAACTCTCGCATGTTGATCTCCACCCTTTTCCTATCCATTTGTTTCTCCTTTTCATTAAGAAGGAAAGTTGTTAATGAAACGTATTTTGTGTTAAAAACGTATAAATGTAACATCGTGGTAACAGAATATCAAACAAAAAATAAAGAAATGCAATTGATGTTGGAAACAAATTTTTCAATAATTAGTAATTCAGTATTATAGAGATATGTTCTTTGAACAATTCATACTTCTTTGAAAACAA
The DNA here is from genome assembly GCA_017312745.1 of Gryllus bimaculatus. NCBI lineage: Eukaryota > Metazoa > Arthropoda > Insecta > Orthoptera > Gryllidae > Gryllus > Gryllus bimaculatus. The sequence continues at coordinate 5,526,970 of BOPP01000006.1, forward strand.
CATGTGAAGTAATTATTCAACTTTCCTTGACAGTTAGCATTTCAGTTTCTTTGATAGTCACAAAAATATTAGAAAATAATTTATATTTTTGAGAGAGCCAAGTAAAGTTTTCCATGTTAAAAACAGGATCGGGCAGAACAACCCTACTCTTATTATTTAACTTTCCTTGATTTGTTAGGAGGAACAGAGGAGTTTTTGGAGGGGTTCGGCGCCAGATTGCTCTGATGCAATAATTGAAAAATTACTGTATTTATATACTAAAAAGTATTGGATTATTTTTTCCATTCTTACGTACCTCAAGAAAATAAATTCTGAGCCAAAAAGTAAAAAAAATAATATTTTCATCTTTGAGTAATAAATACCATTTGTGACCATTAGAAACAATTCAATAGGTTTACACTTTACTTCAGTACATGGGAATGTTGCTCAAACGATGTTTACGTATTGAATTTTAGCGAGCCGACACCTTCAGTTTAATATCAAGTGATGTATTATTTACAACATGAGTTCACAGTTGGACATCAGTCCCGATCAGACTTTTCGCGGACGACTGCATCGTGTAACAAAAAATTAAAGAATCCGTCATTGATCAGCTGCAAAAAGATATTAATGATTTACTGAAACGGTCGTAGGAAAACAAATGAAAATAAATCCAGATAAAACAAAACGGTTTTACAAAGCCTCCAACACAGGAAGCACTCCAATACTCATTGGGTAGAAATAAAATGCCTGAGTCACGTTGTTATAAAAATGGTGTAATTTGAAGCAACTTGAACTGGGCTGCTCTTTAGATATATTACACTATATAAGCTATTCTTGAAGTGCGTCTGAAATAAACAAACGTGAAGCCACATTGTCACTTCGCATCCTATGTACTCAAGCCGAGAAAGTGTGAGAGCATCCAGCAAAGCTAACGGGAATTACAAATGTTGGAAGCGGACTTTCGCTGCCCGGGTGCACTTTCGCGCCTGCAGTTGCGCGCCTGAAGGAGGCGTCGCTGCGGAAAGGGAAAACGCCGGGGATGGAGAGACTGAGGAGGACAACTGGTTTGATCCACATTGATTCCAAGTAATATAAATAAGTCTTGAAAGCTGTATTGTTTATTGAACAATAATAGAATTTTAATGTTTTCCTCTTAATAGCTGGGGCAACGTCTTCAACTTATCTTTCGAATGCGACCCACGAAGTACGTTCGTTATCACACTAGTATTTCTATTCACTAGCTGTTATAGGTCTTTTGAATACCGCTTGATTCCAAAAAGTTCGAATCTGTAGCCTGGGGTAGATAAAAGGCATGCAGACAAAACTGTTTAGGTCGTTCTTAGGTGCAGTTTGCGATTTTAAATGTTAACTACACCTGAAGCGCCATGCACGCGACTGAAATAAGCAAACGTGAAGCCGCATTGTCGCCTCGCCTACTATGCACTTGCGCCGCGTGCGTGCGAGAGCGTCCAACAGAGCTAACGAGGATTGCAGGCGCTGGGAGCGACCTGTCGTCGCGCGGGTGATCACCGGGCTGCAGGTTTGAAAGGAGGCGCGCAGAGCGGAGCTATACGGGTGGGGAGGGGGTGGGGCGGGGAAGAGAAGGCGCGGGCTGGGACAAGGGGTGAGGAAGCAGGCAGGCGCCGAGATACGGTTTCGGAGGAGGGAGACCGCCGCTGTGTCAACATAACATTTGTCATTTCAACATTGATTCGGTCTCCCCGCGGGCCGCCAGATCCGGGGCTCTATTGTCAGCGACGAGCTGCCGACGCCAATGGATTACCTCGGGCCAGCGCTCGCGCTGTTCCCGCTTCCTCCTCCATCACCCGCCCACGCGCCGCCCACGCTGTAGTCTGTAGTCTCACTCTCACCGCCCATGCCGCACACAGTGACGCCCTGACAACAACGCTTTGTCACCTCCGTGTCCTTCCTGTTATACTCGCGTTCATCGCCCCTCTTCTCTGCTTGTTCTTGTTGCCATTGCCCTCTCCTTCATCGATTTTAATTGAGGCACCTGAGAAGTAAACTAGGGTATTCGACACTTTGAACGAAATCATGACTACAAGGGATCATAAAGACGGAGTGGCTCTGTATTCTAAGTGATTTCATGATTTGGAAAGAAATGACGGTGATGATAATTCGCTCTTACTTTATGACATGTGCCTTTCGTTACGTGTAAAATTGCATTTAACGTTGTATTTACCGTCAAGAGTAGAACTTTCAGTTACCATTTTTCAAAATTAAATACCTCGATTTATTATCTCAGTTATGTGGTAGTGTACGTATATTTCCATTTTTAATACTATATTATTCGCGTGGGGAAAACCAAAAATGTAATCGTATACAATACAAAAGGCAGACACAACCGCATTCACTCGTTTACTAGAGTTATCAAATTAACCATTGCCATGATAGGTCGCAACGCCTGCCACCCACGATTAGGCAACCGTCAACGCAGCCAATTGCTACAACTTAGCAAACGCCAAGCCAGCTTGCCCATTTCCAAAGATAATTTGCATTAATAAAAATTAATTTAAATATTTTCTCTCTCTCTCTCTCTCTCTCTCTCTCTCTCTCTCTCTCTCTCTCTCTCTCTCTCTCTCTCTTATTTAAAATTTATTAAAGTTGCAGGAGACTGGGAATATATTTCGAATAATATGTTTTACGATACAACATTTACTTTTAAAATTATATAATAAAATAGTCCGTCCGTGTCACGTCATGAAAGAGTTTATCGACATGTTAATGATACGATTAATATCGAGGAACAGTCTTTTTTCTCTGTGTGTCGCGAGTTATGCAAAATATAAACCTTTGAGAACAAAACTGAATAAAAGTATCAATTTATAAAAGAAAGGTGTTTGATAGGAGTTTTTTAAATATAAGAAGTAGTTGTTCTCTATTAAATTAATATCAAAATGTACTGAAATGCGCTTTCTTGGATTGGTTTCTTTGTCAATGAAATATAAATATAGAAATAGATGACAGAGGTCCATAGCGATTTTTTTAGAACTGTTTGTTGTCGAAAAGAGAGCCAGATTGACACCAGACTGGACATTGAAACTGAGAAGACGCGCGCGTGTGTGTATGTGTATGTGTGTGTGTGTGCGCGCGTGAATATACAGAACATGATGAAAAATTGATTTAGGGGAAGATAGAACTGAACAAATTGGATACTGGTGCTTGCAGTGAAGCCGAGAAACGTAGATGAATACAATTCTTTGAATATTTATTAGAGTAACAAAATGTGATACTCAAGTTGTTTAAAGTCCCCTATAATATAAATTAATTTCCAATTATAATTTATTTTTTTTCAATTTCTTGCTTTGTTTTTCCAAGTACTTTCAAACACTTTTAATTAAGGTATCATTCAATTTTGAATGTCATCTTTCTGTGTTCCGCCATTTTATTTTTAGGTTTTACACTGTTGTGCTGTTTGTTCAGTGCTATTGTTGCTGCTTCGTAAATGTCCTCACCATATTCATTTCAGTCTTGTTGCCTAGGTAGCTGCACATTTTATGCCAGTCTTCTTCCGCTATTACCAGTTTCGATTGCTCTTTCCCACATTCACATGTAAATTTTTATTTTTAATATTTATTTGATTTCTTTGTTCTTAGACTTCTTTTGAATTCTCACGTCTGAGTTCCATAACATAGAACAGCGAGAACATAGGAGTTAATTAGAGCCCTTTAGATCCTTTAACCTAATATTTATCTAAAATATAAAAATAATCTCTAGAATTTTCTCGAGGCTAGTGATATAGGTATGTTGATCTCTTTCTTTGCTTTGTTTCGAAACGATATTATTTGAGCTAGATAATTATACTCCTGTACGTATCCTGTACGTATTACAGGTGTTAGTAACACATAAGACTTCAATTTAACCGTGATTGGAGATAACTACAGTCTTCTAAAAACCTATATGGAGAACTGCTTTGTTGTTACACTCTTAAATGCTCTTCTTCAATTCTTATGCAGATGCAACAATGAGTACAATATCTCCAGAAAAGCGCAAATTAGCCAACTTGTCGTATTTTTATATCTACGTCGTCTGCGGTGCTTCTTTTGCGAATTTTCAATGGGCAGGTAGGTGATCCTGCGAGTGAAAAGTCCATAAACGAGAAGGGACGCGGTCGGGCAGTCCGACCTGCTGGTAGTCGGTCGGACGGTCAGATGGTCGGACGGTCGGACGTTTGGACGGTCGGATGATCGGATGGTCGTATGGTCTTATGGTCGAATAATGGTCAGAAATGGTCGGCAACGGTCGACGTTTGGGACGGTCGGATGATCGGATGGTTCGTATAGGTCTTATGGTCGGATGGTGCAGATGTCGGACGGATCGCAGTCGGGCAAGAGCGAGCAGGCGGGGGAGTGGCGGTTTGGGCGGGGGATGGGCGGGAAGAGAGGGATGGGTTGAGGATGGGCGGGCGGGCGAGCAGGAGAGCAGGCGAGCGAGCGGGCAGGTGTGAAGATCAGAACCCCATAGCGACGCACCGGGCGGCGGCCCAGCAGCGCCAGCGACAAAGGGCTGCGCGCGAAGCGAAGCGCCTAAGATCTCGGCCGGCGCACGCGCCCGGCCAACGCGTCGGACGCCGCACAACGCGAGGGCCCGAGAGCGCGCGGAGAGGCCGGACGGCGGCGACGGCGGCGGCGGCGGCGGAGGCTCTGCGGCTGACGGGAGAAAGGGGTTTGTGGGGTGGCGCTGACAGCGGCCGAGAAGTGCATTCGCATGCACACAGCACAGCGCAGCCCGCCTGCGCGGGTCGCCAGGTCAGACTTAATGCGGGATGGAGAAATGGAAATAAATGCACCACGCAGCTAGGACACATTCATTTATTTGCGAACCAGATGTCAAAATGAGGGGACGAAATTTAACTTTAATTGTAACAATTAATACAAAACACAATATTATATTTCTGAAAAAAGTTTTTGAGTTGTTTTTCTTTCATAATAAGATATACTTCATTGTAAATATCCCCCATCAAATTGCTATGAGGACCACTTTCAGTAATAAACACGTGTTTAATGTGGAGAGAGCTATCTGCAGTTCGAATGATTGTCCTTCGCAACTCAAAAGTAAGAGAGCCGCCCTGAAAACCAATCAATTTAGCCACGTCTATCTGGAGTTGGTATATTTTGCAAATTTCCAGAACTAAAAAACTCACTCCAATCGCTTGCCACTTAACTTCAAACTCCCTTCAATCATGAATGATGACCTGCAAATCTACCGTATTTTACCGCTAGATATAATTCCAATAGCTGTAATTTTTTATCTACTCGGCTTTGAATTTTTTATTGCTAATAGAAATGTACTATTCATAACATCTTTTTTACCAGAGTATTCTTACACCGTAATAATGCGCAAAAAAGTTTAATCTTCTTGACGTGGTTCGCGAGGATGCAGGAAAAATGTTATAGATTTTTAAGTGAGATATTAAATACATCGAATTACATAGAATCTGATGTCATAAAGATATGAGGAAATGTTTTCAGAAACAAATAATCGCTTATCACAATCTCTCAGAAATACAGTTTGACAACATATTGGAAGCTTTGTTTAAAATACTTTTTGATGGAAATATTGAAGTCATAATTCAATGTTCACATTTTATTTATTTAACATTTCTTACTATACAGAATAAATCATAAAATAAATTTGGAATCGATAGACGTCGACTATACATTACTATTTCTGAAAGAAAACAATTTGTATTGTTTCTACAAACTTCCTTAAAAATGTTTTTAAATGTTAAATTTAAGAGATAAATGACCTGATACTTTTCAAAATGTTATAATAAACGAGGAAAACAATATGATAGTGTCTAATTCATAAATTATCGACACCCTTCATTTTCCCTAAAAGAACTGAGTTTAAAATCAAGAGCTACTTAAATTGACTAGCACCAATGTAGTATGTGTCTATTATATAAATGCAAAAGAGAGATGACAACTGAAGAGAACTGCCTAACTATTTGGAGACAAAACGAAAGCAAAGAATTCAGAAAGAAATAACGCCCAAGAATAACTCAAAGGAAGAAAACAGTGCGGCAAATTATGTAAAACAGACGCGGTCTGCGCCGCCGTCGTCTACATTGAGTCGGAGAGGGAGAGAAGAGAGAAAAGGGAAGAGGGGGCAGGGCAGGGGAGGGAAATGGAGAAAGTCGCGGGGGAGGGCTTCCAAGCGCGGGAGGATAAGCTCCAAGTTCCCCTTCGAACTGGGTCAGTCACCCCCACTTAATTGATTATTCACAAACAGCCGCAAACCCGGCAGTCGTCGCCCGTGAGGGCTCCCCGAGGGACGATGCTACGGCGGGGACGGCGGCAGGGACGGCCCCGAAGGGAGCGGGCCACGAGGACACCACTGATCCACATCCAACCCCGTACGAATTATGTGTTTTTTTCTGTAAAAATGATGTGAGTCCTGTGGTATCTGGATTAACGTAATGGTTTCCAAAATCCCTGTGCGACTGCGTTAACTCAGGGGAAATACCGCTGTATCTGCAGAATCGTTAGTTGGGAGTTTCAAAGGTTTCAAGGTCGTCGGAGACGAAGCTCAATTATGGCTCCACTGGTCCACATCAGCCCTTCTATGACTAATCTATTTTACTGTAGAAATGATGTCGGTCATGTAGAATGTGGATTAACGTGCGAATTTCAAAGTACGAGTACGTACGAGTATCAAAGGTTTTCGATGACGAAATTCGACTATGACATCACTGATCTGCATCAGACCCCCCCCCCACGACTTATTTATTTTTCTGTAGAAATGATGTTGGCCCGGTAGAATGTAGGTTAATGGACGTTTTTCCAAAATTTCCATCCGATTGCTTTAACTCAGGGAAAATACCGTTGCATCAGCAGAATCGTTAGCTGAGAGTTCCTAAGGTTTGAGGCTCACCGGAGGTGGACTTATGAGACATGCTTCATAATTGGATCGCGTTCAATCTCAGTCTGGAGTAGAACAAACGTTAGAGACTCCTATTGTCAATAGTTCTCCACGGCTTCTCTCTTCAAAACGAGGCGAATGCCGGAGCACTACTCTAACAAACAGGCCACGGTCCACTCGTTTTCAATCCTTTCTCATCATCATTCACTACTCTTCCCTTGCACACCTACACATACACACACACACACTAATCGCAGGATACTAGTTGGAAGCGAAGAACTTGTCTCGGCTGGGTAGTGCCCCACTGTGTGAGATTTATAGAAGGTAAAATTCCTGGAAACCGACTCATAATTCGGTACCGGAACTCACTTTCCAGTAGGGGAAGAACGCCGCTGCCTCTCTGGATATAACGTGAACTGCACTTACGGGACTAATTACTTGAGAATGTTACGTGGTCAAAAACAATTACTCGTTCACACGCGTACACAATATTCACGGAATTTGCAGGATCCAAACGGGTTCTAGGCGGTTAATATTTGAAGGGTGGGAAACCCTCCGTTTGAGAATAAGTGAAGTATCTCTAGTTACTAACAGAGAAAATTATATCCATCAACAAATCCCGTCCAAATGATATCTCTAATGACGATGAAAATGCTCGAGACGGTTATAGTGTCTGTCCCTGGCGTCAGAATATGGGACTCAAAAGCGTTTGTTTGTTTTGTTGTGAGTCCATGTAATGCAAATTTTGATAAGGCTCACCACTATTACTGCTTATAGTATAGTATTCAAGCTGAACTAATTTTGCACATCTACTTACTACTGTGCGGTTAATGCTTCAGAAGAAATAACAGCCGTTGGATAAAATAGAATTTGACAAGATAATTAAGAGAACGGGAATGATGCTCCGTATCTGAACCTTTGAACTTTTTAAATATTATTTGTGGTGATTCACGAGAATTAATAGGTGCGTTACATAATATCCCATAAAACTTTAACTTCATTTACGATATTGAATCAAAACAAAAGGTGATAGAAAGTGGGTAAATTTATATTATACCCGTTAAAAATTAAGCGATATCATCTTTCTATTTTGACGATCGCATTTTGAGAGTCTGCATTAAATCTGAATTGAACGGAAATATTATGATAATGTTTCAATGTACATTTCAATATTAAACTAAAACTGAATCTGAGTTATTATTTCAATTTTGAAATTTGAAAATAAAGTTTTTAAAATGTTACTTCATTCTTTTAGTTATAAATGAATACAATCTCCTAAATATTTTTATAAGCAATATCGGGACAAGAAGACGTCAAATTGTCGGGTGAAAAACAAAATGGTACTTCACGTTTTGACCACGAATAGTTTTGCGTCGTGTTCAAAGATGTTTCGTCATTTTCGCAGACAACGCGAAGCACCATATTATCAAGTATTCTGAAAATGATACAGACACCTAAATATAATTAATTTGTGGGGGGCCCATACCCGTTTCTGAGCGTTCGTAAGATATGATTTTCGCCTTGACGATTACAGGGGTGGATTCTCCTGTGATCCACACCCAAGGTGAAAGCACCAATGCCTGTCAAAGATACGTACCTTCAATCTTTGCACTTACGCAGTAGTCTAATTCCCTGCACAGCGAAGACCGGCTTAAGATTAAAAATTATTAATTAAAAAAAATTAAATATCTTTTAACAATTTTAAAAGATAAAATATAATGATTCATAAAACAATGAATATTGATAGTGATGTTCGAGGAAAACCAGTATCGTTCATTTGCTGGTCTCCCACACTTAATCGCTGGGTCAGTACGTAGGGTGGCCGGAATGGAACGCGGAGGGTGGGGGTGTAAAGAATGTGGCAAAATACGAACATATGAAAAGAATGAGATAGTTTTAAAGTGCTCAAATGTATTCACAAACCAATGAATGACGTTCTAGGAAACCCAGCATCGCTTATATCCTGGTTTCTCATATTTAATCGCCGGGTCGGTACGTAGGGTTGCAGACATGGGACGATGGGCAGGGTGGTGCGGGGTGGAGCATGGCGTGGCGTGGCGTGGCGTGGCGTGGCGTGGCGTGGCAAAGCACGAGGGAAGCGCGGTTTTAACGAGTGGGCCGGAGGGTGGGCGGGGAGGGAGGGGGAGAGGAATGGCGCAGGTGCGAGTGATTAAAAGGAGCTGCAGGCGCCGCGGTCTCACAGCCGTGTCCGCACATCAACGCCTTCCGTACGGCCCGCTCTTCCCCGGGTCTCGCCTCATCTGCCGTGCCCATTTGCGACCTCTCCATGGACACGGTCTTGCTCATTCGCCTCTGCTCTCGTTTCGGTCTTCGCCCTTCCGGCAACTCTGATGCTGTGGTATTTCCTGTTAATGTTTCATTGTACTTTTGTTTCACCGTTCCACACTTGTATAGAACTGATGGTAATTCCAAGATCTTAAACATATGCAATAATTTCTTTTGATATTGATAATGTTGGAAATATCTTGTTAAAAGAAATTTTACCTGAAATTCATAGGTGTTGTTTACTAAAAATCAGGTATGAATTTACTCTCGAGGGACACCAAGTCGTGCAATTAAAGTAATTTATTAATCTACTTAAATAATTGTAAACTCTATTATTCTTACATATTAATTCTGTTAAATGCTCTTACCATTAATATTAATGGTATCGTTCTTTTTAGAATGTTTTAGGTAGATTTATTTTATATTTGAAAAAATCAAAAAAATCTGCGCCGCTATACTTTATAATGATAATATTTTTTAAATTATTTTAAATAATTTATTGTCAGAAACCGAGTTTACAGATACCCAAGGCTCTTGATTGAATCTCATATTGTTATGAATTGAGTCACGAGTTAAAATATCTTATTGAATCATGGCATGAGACTCTCCAGTCTTCGTTTAGTCATGTTCTTCTGTTTCTTCTTCAGATCATGAATGTGTTATGCGTCACTATTCTATCACCTATGCATTCCAGGTAAAGTTTCTGTAATTACTCACTGCTCTCTTCAACAATTCTAAGTAATTATCACAGTTACAGAGCTCTCCTGATATTAATGTCCAAGATGTGTCTCTTTCCTCAGAGTTTTTATCAATCATTCTCTTTCCCAAATTTAGTTTTACCCAAACTATTCTTAACCCTTCTCATTTGCCCGACTCTAAAATGATAATTTTCTTCTAAAGTTTTTTTACTTCACTTTTCTTTAGCTCAATGCACATTCTACGGTTTTTCTTCGCGCGCTACAATGTTTAGATTCAGTTCCTCTCGTAATTACCCTTGATGTTTAAAGAGACAATGTTTTTTCTAATTGTGAGGTAATGTTTTTCTCTATCGGCTTCATTAGCGACATCCGCGATGTTCCATTTGTTGTTTCTTTTTCTACTGTTTAAATGTCTGCTGTACATCTTCCTTCAGGTACCTCTCTTATATTTTTTTGAGCCATAATGGTAGTTTTGATCATCTTTTTCTCATTTATATTACTCCAAGTTCATTTAGATTTGTAGTTACTAATTATTAGATGAATATTATCATTTTTTAAAATAGTTATTAGGATAGCAAATAAATTAAGAGCAAAACATTAAAACGCATAAAGTTTAAAACAAAATATGATGCGTTTTAAAGTGATCAAGTTGCAGACTTTAACATATTTATGGCATTATTTCGCATATGATATGTCATCCAATGAAATGTAAGAATGACATTTGTCTCGTCCAATTAGAGACATTTTAACTACAATTTTATCGTCTTCGTTTTATTGCTTCGTTTTATCGCTGATACGTGCACTTGTTTTCACTAAAACATGGCCGAGAAAATTCCAAATGAACAGAACCTACATAGGTGCCCTGCATGTCTTTACAAATTTTTGATGGAGAAACGTGATAAACAAGTGAAAACGGGTCATCACTTTCTCACTAGTAATACTAAAAATCTGATGTAAGTTGATATAAGTGTTATTCTGTCGGTTAGAATAAAAATTCTAAATGGACCAATATTTCAACAATAAAATCTTGGTTTCGATACCTTATATAAAATAATACTAACCATTGAAGTCGCTTGATAATAATTTCACATATAGCGCACGACGAAGTACAAGAAGAAGGCATAAAAATAACCGGCGAATGCCTCCTATTTGAAACCGTATTTGCATGTACATAAAGAACAAAATTCTGTACAAAATACGCAAGACCGGAACCGCAAGCTCAGCTACAGAATCAAATAAATCTTCACCAGCAACAAATATATTAAAACTCTTCAATGTGCTCGTTTAATTATATTTAAAATTAATACAATTCTTACATTCATATTACTTAGTTTATTTTGTTTGTGAGTAATTAATTATTCTTAAAAGTGTTACTGCATAAAGAAATAAATGTTTTGCATTGTTGTAATGATGTTCAAATTTCATTTTGGCTCCCTAGTAACAGAGGACTTTGACACTTCGTAGAATTATCTTTGACGATTACACTCGTGAAATTAAAACCAATAGTGTTTAACGACACATACAAAATGTCCCAATCAGGGCCGTGTATCTGAAAAATCACCTTTTCTATCCGATTTTTCTTACCGCTCCTACCTACTGGTCAATCATAAACTACGACTTATCTATCTTAGGAGGCGGCATACATCGATTGCTAAGTCGATACACAATAAACAGCGTATGTTCTATAACATAACCTCTGATTTTAATATATTCTTTCAGTTCTTTCCAATATTTGGCGCGTTTTTCTGTTATTTTACTCGTGGAATAGTCCCATTAAATGCCACTCCGGTTTTGAAAATTCTCATATAAATCACCTTTTCGCTTCGCGAGGCGGTGTCGAGTATCTGGTATTATCTACGATAATTTTATTTCCCTATTATTTACATGTAACTTCGTATGTCACATCTTTGCTGAATGTTCAGAAAATATATAATAAATTAAAAATTTGTCTTAAACTAAGTTGAAATGATTTGTGAATATTACACATTTTGAACAGATGCTCCACAAATTTCAACAACCTTCATAAATTTACATTTGAAATCATTTACAACCTCAATCTTCTCATTCCGCACATCATGCTTATCCATATGTAATCGTGTTCATCAAAATCAATTTGAAATCTGGCTAAAAATCGAATTTAAACAGTTAACACCTAACTAATACAATAACGCACTACAACACCTATATAACACCTGACTAAAAACAAACCAGTTTTGAAAATGAATATTTTTACTCCAGAACTTTTTAGTTACATCAGTTTGCACATTAAGTTAAATTTATGTAAATTGTAAATGGATTTATCTCAGTGGTAATTTATGATATTGTGACGTAGTGAAATAAGAAATAAATTTCAATAACAAAATAAAAATAATATATTCAAAGATTATGTACAAGTTACAATGAATTGCTAATATTAAAACACTCCGGCAACCTTTTCCTTTCGGAACACTGCTTTACCGCAGAAAATACAAGCCACGCGTGATGCGCGCCGTCGGACCTCTGTCCCGTGACAATTACCGTCACATGGCCTGACGCCAAAAGTTAACCCGGTCGTGGCGACCGTGTGCCTACAGCACGTGAGATTGTCTGGCCCTTACTCTCCGGACATCTCGCCCTCACTCCTACACCCTCCTTGTACATACACGTACAAGCTACCCGATGCAAACTGAATGAGAGCGCGGGCGCAGATGGCGCCGCGTTAAATAGTTGAGGCTGACACCCCCACCACTGTTCCATAGATAGACTCGCACTGGCGCGAGGCTCGCAGGCCAGCCTTTGGTTTACGCCCACACACAGAATTATCAGGTTGCCTGCCTGCTTCCGTAAACGAGGCTCGCCGGCAGCATCCTCGGAGTTTACAGCCTCCGGTATTTTTGGCTCTGCGGCACTACCTGAGTCAACCGCCCGAGCGCAAACTCCCGGATGTTCAGGCTTAACTCCTTCCTCCCCCGCAGCGTACTTTCACCAACCTAACGGTTCTGGCCCTCGTGTTAACGACGCCACAATATTATTATTGGAGGCAACCTCAACTCATATGCAGTTTCTTCTTTTCTCGATTCCTATGCAACCCACGGACTTAGGAATTCCAGAGGTAATTACGTAAGATATGTGCGATACCCAGTAATGTGGTCTATTGTAGTTAGAATGTCTGACACATATCAAGGCCTAGAGTGCTATGATGTTTCGACGGATATAATCCCCTGATTGTGGCCTTTGGAGTCCCATTTACTGGGACGAACACAACTCCTTAGTTTCCAATGTATTTCTAGCTCTATCTGGAGAACAGGTTATTTCGTTATTTTTCAATTTTCTTCTGATCATCCCTGGAAAGAGAATTCTGTCGGACCGTCCACGTCCACTATCTGCAACTGTTTCTCTTCCGGTATGAACTGTCATGATACAATTCAAACATTATTATGAGACCAAGTATGCTACATACAGCGAAAGGAATAAGTCATGATCGCAACTTATCTCCCTTTCGTACAGGCGAGAATCTAATATATAAAAATCAATTTTGTTAGTTTGTTCGTACTTTAAGCGCTCTCGTACTATTTATTTGGTTGCGATAAAACTTTGTCGACTTATTGCTTGCATTTGAGCAAAGAATTTAAGCTTAGTTCAGTGGGATTGTGTATGTGTGCCGCACATACACGTGCATTGATGATTTTTTGCATTTATGCTGACTCAAGTGGTCCTGAACAGAATTTCTACAGAACCCACCACACTCTCAAGTATTAAGTGCGCCTTCGCTGAATATTCTGCTACTGCGATAGTGAAATATTGACCGGAGTCTTTACTTTAACATTAACTCGGACAAGTTAATCAAATTTCACCAAGACAATATCAAAGCGAGTGCATCTCCAAACTTCAGGGAGAACGTTTTAATAATAGCATTATTCAGACCCATGTCCAAAGCAGGGCAAAGAACAAACCCACACTCTCAAGAAAGTATTTCGTCAATTAAACTTTTTGCAGAACGTAGCGTAAAACGGGATTAACAACCACGTGATCAGTAGCGCGTGATATGTAATACGTTGCAATAACGAAGCATTGCCAGGTTCACCAGTAATAAATAAGTAAAACCAGGGTCCATGCCTGAGAACACCGTTAGCTAACAAAAGGCGGATTAATCCGACTCTAAAATGCGAAATCCATACACACATTGATATCAATACATTATAACGTTCATTTATTATTTTTTTCATTTTAGCATTAAATATTCTTAAATTATTTATAACTATATATATATATATATATATATATATATATATATATATATATATTTATATATAGTGGTGGCAATGAAAATAATTTAAGATGATTTGATGCTAAAATGAAAAAAAAATTATGATTTTAATGTATTGGAATCAATGTGTGTATGTATCCCTCTCCCGTTCCCTGCATTGAAGGTCTCATTTCTCCTCTCTCGGAAGTCGCTTCGCCCCTCCCACTGCCACATCCGTCGTCGCCACTCGCACCCTCCGCGCCGCAAAGGCAGCCAGCGCCAGCGGGACGTTCCCCCTGGGAGCGAAAGAATTGTTTACTCGCATAGTTTTCTCCCCGAGTGTTTCTCTTAACGACCTGCTCGCACTGGCTGCGACTCGCCGAGAGAAAATAAAAGAAAGTCTCCGCGCATCGTCGTGGACGCGCCCGCCAACTCCCTTGTCTCTGCGGTATCAATTGCTTGAAGATCACGCCGGCAATATGTTTAATGAGTGCGGAAAAGAAAGCGTTTCGTTTCTATGAAGTGTAGAATCAATGCGATGGAACCGAAATGCAGTCGATCACAAGATATTCCATGAAGATTAATATGTTATGAGTATCTCCTCTTTAAATAAATGATGGTGCCAAATAACGGTGATGAATCTCGTACGTAGTATTTATTGGCATTATTATCAATGTTTGTTTGAAAGCCAAAATACATATCTTAAAAAATATAACTTCATTAAATTTGTTAAACTTTCGAAGAGCTGTTTACAAATGTATATTTGAATATCTTTTTGATATATTATGACTCGGATGCTGTAATCTTTTCAAAGTTCAATTTACATTCATGTAAATATTTCAAGACCATTTTTACGGATATACTACATAATTGTAATATTCTCGCATACTGATTCCGTATTTTAGAGACAATATTGTCATGCTACGGAAGAAACCACCAATTTGAATGACAATTGAATAGTTTATAATAATATTTCGGTTTCCTGTAAACTGTAATTTTCGCGAGTTAACGGATGATTCACAGAAGTCAAAGATCCAACACACTGTGGGTCTCCTTATTAACGTAAACACTGTCCTTCATAAAACACCTTCCTAGATTGGGAGAGTACCATCACCTAATAACATTACTGGTTTTGACAGATCGTGTATTATCCACGTACCCTGCCTCCCCAGATCCTGCAGATGGTGTAATCGCCGTGTATGCTCATCCTTCTTCGCCATCCTAGCCCCAGTCGTGACAGGGTGAGATCATCAATGGCGGAAAAGAGCCACGTGACCTGATAGAGCCATATCTCCGATCCCGGGGCGACAATAGGGCTATTATGAGGCCTTGCGCTCGCCCGCGCACTAGCGACGGAGGTGGTGGTGGAAGAGGCGAAGGCGTTGCTAGTGGTGGGGGAAGTGGAATGGGTTGGGCACAGGAAAGTGGGTAATGCCTGGGCAAATGCGGAGAATGCGGCACTAGTGGGGTCGGTGGGGATGGAAATAACGATGTGGTGGTGGAATTGGCAGCTGTGTGGGTAGCATCAGCAGGACCTTCCGAAGCCAAGAAATGGCTCCCGGTAATAATTCAAGCCTGGCGTTGACGCCCCTGCACCACTACCGCCTGTAAACTGCCAATCCATCATTCGCTCCCACAATTGCTTATTCAAACGTTATATTGCTGCTTTGGTGTTGGCAAATATTAGTTTGAATAATTCGGTTTACATCGACGTACCTTCAATTTTCGGTGGGAGTATCGTAAATATTAGATAGTTGAGAATCGATTCAACTGGGTACGACAGAATGAAGTGGCTTATGTTAAGGTCAATTTCACGTTCCAGAATATTTAGAATTTAATTAAAGGTCTCCTGATATACTGCATTGGTACTACAAGAGAGCCATTATCGTGTGTAAGGTTGTGAATGCAAAGTAATATACTAGGTTACCCGAATAAATGACAATACATAATGATGAATTAATAAATTACAAGTACGGAAATAGACGAAAAGAGGTTCAAAGGGGCAAAAGGAAAGATGGACTGAACGACAAATGTACAGACCGGAAAGGCGTAACAACCGGAGAGGATGGATTGACAGCGGAAGGTTTTTTTTAAAGATACACCTTAATTTCAAAATAGGAAACCCAAATTTAAAATTGAAAAATTAAACTAGCGCGTTTAAATGAATTTTCAATACAATTAAAATGACTTTCGCCTAAACTGAGTACGACTGTTATAACAAGAGTTGTGTTCGAAAATTTCAATATACGTTTGCAATACGTAAAAAGAATCCGTACTGTGTACAACCGTTTTCTTGGGTATCACACTTGAATCGTGATTTTCTCATTAGCCAACTTAGAATGGGATTATGCAAGAACTATTATAATTATAAAGGTTACTATTCTCATACTGTTTCAACTAAATACTAATAAATATGGTTTCTAATCCGGTGATAATTCAACAAACTTCGAATTGCTTCACACCTGTAGGCTGCATGGATTAGTATTCACGTTCCGTAAATCCACGAGTTGGACAATCTACAAAATTCTTTGTTTTGTCATCTGCGCATTATAAAAATGCGTTAAGGCTTTCACATTCTTACATTTATTACATTCAATAACACTCAAATTTTGGAAATACATTTATTATCAATTAATTGATAGTTTTTATGCTGAAATGGAAATGCTAATTTTCAAATTTTATCTTTAATTTTTAATATTTTTTACATCATTTTGAAATATTATCTTCACATTATACGTAAACTATATGCGTTTCAATATTCAAAACGGAAGATCAGTTCTCTTGAATGATATTACGAATATTATTGGAAATGCAGAAACTGTAACTCGTACAATATCTGATATTTAAAATGGGTTTCATAATAAAGTATTAATAAACAATGTAAAACGGTTTCATTGTAGTTTTCCGTTTCAAATAAACAATTTTGTACTCTATTGAGAATGAACGACGATCAATTGACTGATGTTAAGATAAATAGTTTTGGGGTTTCTAAATTCTGTCATGGAACATCAATTGAAATGAATTGAACACAAAATTAAGTTCATTACGCTATGGGTTCAAAATCCTTTCAAATTCTGTCAACTTTTATAATGCTCTTTGTGTAAATTTCGCAAATGTTCATATATATTCAAAGGAAACACATCCTTTCGTTCCCATACCTTTAGATTACATTTAGGGCATGTTTTAATAAAATACTTTCATTGATGAATTTTTATTTCCTGGTTAGAATCATATTAAAACCTTTAAATCACTAGTACTTAAAGAACTATACATTACTTTTCATACAATGCAGTATATGATTATCAACGACATTATAATTTTCAAAACAGCTTTATCCCCATCCTTGGATAACAAAAATTATCTTTAAAGTAATATTTAAAGCGTTGTTAAAATTTCAATAGATTTTAAGGTTGCTTTGTAGATTTTGTTGAACATTTTTTGCATAACGAGATGGAGGAAGATGAAAGATATTTATTAACTTGTGATGAAATATATAAGTGACTTTAATTTTATTCCATAAAAAATATATAGCTAGTCTATTTTTTGAAAGAAGACAAATTTAGTAAACGAACACTAAAGGATTCTCCGAAATTCGTAAACGTCTAGATCTCAATTACAAACGCACAACGCAACTCCCACAGGATGAGCCCACGACGCATTATGCGGCCCTCAAACGACCCGTAATTGCAAAGTGAATAAAATGGAATATGAGTTGGATGAAAACAAGCCCTTAATACTAATCCTAACAATAAATTATGAGCACATTTAAGCGCGCTACGCTACTGCCGCGTTCAGCAAACAGCAGTATTTACTCAAACGAGTATTGCATTAAAACCCGGCCATAATGGAGCCCAACTCGCAAAGAGAACTGTGAACGAATTCCTGGCTAGGCACACGCCATGGTGGTGGAGGTAGGGTGAGGGAGTGGACTGTGGAGTGGACAGGGGCTGAGAAAGGGGCGCTACTAAATGAACCATTATTAAATGTTTCCTGCTGTAGAAATGTAAAATAGGAAGCGCGTGTACTTCCAATCTACCTTTAGAGATTGATGGCATTAACGAAGTGCTCGACTGAATAAAAAAAGTCTAAAGGGTTTTGTGCCCGAGCTTACACCAGCTTGCTAGTCGACAGTACCCGAGACAGACGGCCCCGGTGTCTAAATTTCTACGGACAGCGCGCAGTTGTAGGACAGCGGGCTGTCCCGATGAACAGCCATTGCATCAGTTTGGAATGTGGAGACAAAACGACCTGTTATTGGTTGACTTCAGAAATCAATGAGATAGCCAAAATGAAACGAAATATACATGTTAACTACGCTATGAGACGTGTATCGTATGCAATTTTAATACGTTAAGGTCAGAAACTGAACTGGCTGAGTTTAGCTTCAAGCGAGCATTCCCGCTGTCATTGTAGGCAAATTCAATTCAATAAGGCAAATTCAATTCAATTCAATTCAATTCAATTCAATTGTAGCGACTTTGACCGGGAGACCCTAGGTTCTTGCCAAGACTGTGGCTTAGTCAAGACTGTTGTTTAGACAAGATTGTGACTTGCTAGATCAAGTCCAATAGCTGGAGGACAATTATGGAAGTCGGCTGCGCTAATCGATAGTTTCCCGTGGTTTCTGTGATCAACACCAGGCGAATGCTTGAGCAGAACCTTTACAAACGGACCATAGACCACCCGCTACCTTTTTGCCTCTTCCTTGTCCTGTCCCCACCCGTTACTCTCGCTCACTCTCTCTTTCTCTCACACACACAGAACACATACACACACGCCTACGTATAGTAAACTATCACATACGTAGGGAGACCAGTCAGTATAGCAAACAAACTACGTAGTAAGGCAAGAAAGTCAAACAACTACGTTAATTGTAAAGAATCTACCTGGCATTTGAAAAAAGGGCTCACAACGTGCTTTGACTGTCAGTATATTTCCTCTTGATATTCTTCCATTCCAACATTTCTTCTACTTACTTTTTAATTCTTCCTTTTCGGAGAGTACTACTTAGTCCTCTCCCTTTCTTTCTCACTATAACAGATTTCTTAACGCGTTGTACAACAGCGTTAAATCTGCACTTGCGCCATAAGCTCGCTTATTTGTTGTACAAGGTGTCAGCAAAGCAAGATCCGCCAGTACTAGTAACACAGATGTAAGAAGCATAATATTACTTTTGTAACATGATCATCACATTTTAGTTGGTCTAAGCGACGTTTACAGCCACCATCCATGAACTATTTTAATCTCGTTTCAAAATGATATAAGTATTTTTGTAGCTATTTTCGATTCTTGTAACAATTCAATCTCATTGAGTATAATTAACAGCATGTATTTTTTGCTGAGAAAACTGAATCTTTATCTCATATTCCTGGAAAGACGGCAAAGGGTTTTGAGGTAAGATATATTGCAATTTATATAGACATTTATATAAACATTCCAGTCTCTGAGAGGATACAATATACTTATCTCATAGCTTTACTGCACACCGCCTGTCTCTCACTGAATGCGGAGTGTTCGTGGAGCGCGAGTGACCAACGATGAATAGCGGCCCGCTCTGCAAACGCCACGGCGCGTCTCGCCGTCGCGGCGGGAACAATTATCACCCACCCCTCGGCGACGCAAGAGGTTGCGTCGCGGCGACGGGGCGGCGGCCATGGCTGACAGAGGGCAACGCAAGCGGAGTGAGGGCGAAAGTGAGCGCCGACGACAACGGCTGCAGCCAAGGATCCTGGCTGGTGTGAAGAAGGAAGCGAGAGGTGCAAGTGGTGTAAAGGAGAGAGCTAGAGGAGCAGGTGGTGTAAAGGAGGAACGATAGGAGCAAGTGGTGTGAAAGAGGAAGCAAGAGAAACAAGTGTCGTAAAGGAGGAAGCGAGAGAAGCGTGTGGTGTGAAGGAAGAAACCAGAGAAGCAAGTGATGTAAAGGAGAGAGCGAGAGGAACAAGTGGTGTGAAGGAGGTAGCGAGAGGAGCACGTGGTGTAAATGAATGAGGGACAGTAGCAAGTGGTGTGAAAGAGGAAGCGAGAGAAGCAAGCTGTGTGGATGTTGGAGTGTTGGACTGAAAAGAGAAGCCAAATGTGAGCTTTGGAGAGAAGTCAATATAAATATGGTGGGAGAAAAATGACAAAGGATTTTGTGTGCGAAGGTGATGGAAGATAATAAAGCAAAGGAGATGTGAAATGATGAAGCACAAGGAAACCAAAGAAATAGTCAATTCTGTACCAAAAATACAAGGCTGAAGTGAAATGTGTGGGGCAGAGGCAAACGGAGCTAGCTTGTACATTAGGAGCGTAGCATGCGCAGAAGTAGAGTCCGGAGTGAGCCATAGGAGTAACGTAGGTGTCTCACAGGCATCAAAAGTGGCAGAGATGTTGATGGCGCTAGACTCGTCTGAAGAGACGAAGGCGTTTTGCACCCTTTGGACATTTTGGTCATAGTGTTGAAACACAGAAGGCTAGAAGCGATGAGATCATGAGAGAGACGAACATTGTGACTGTGAGATTGGAAAGTATGAAAGCGTCAGAAATGTAATTTTTAAAGCGCAACTTTGAGAGTTTGTGACTTCGGGAGAGTTGTGATTATGAGAGTGTTGAGACTATGAGAGAATTGTGACTTTGAGAGCATTGTGAGTTTGGGAGCATTTCGACATTGAGAGCATTGTGATATTGAGAGCATTTTGACTTTAAGAGAGTTGTGACTTTGTGAATGTTGGGAGCTGTGAGAGCATTGAAATCTGTGAGACCTTTAGAAGCTTTAAGAGAGTAGGGAGCGTTAGGGTGGTAGGCCGGCGAGACGGTTGGGATGTTGGAATGGCAGGGGCGGTTGGGATGGCTGAGTGAGAAACGGCGGCGGGGCGGAGTGGAGTTAGATCCAGCAGAGGGGGCTGAGGTGGGAACGGGTAGCGACGGAGTGAAGAGCTGCATGTACTGCTGAGGGGGGGGGGCAGGGAGCGTCGCGCGGGCGGCATCGAGAGCAGTGGGGCAGCGAGGGCGACGAGGGTCGTGGACGCTCGAGAGCTCTGGGCGCGGGGGCGGCTTCCGTCGCTGTTATTTGCTGCCATGAATATTTCATTGTGTCGCGCCTTCTTAATGGGAGGGCTTATTAATACGCGCTCATTCAGATGTCCCGCGCATCGCGCCCCGCCACAAAGCCGCCCGGGACACTGAGCGCGGTCGCGGCGCGGGGGCGGGGGCGGGGCGCATATGGGGCGGCGGCGGGAAATGAGGGGGCGCGAAGATGAAAGACGAGGTGACGCGGAGGAGAAGGGCGAGGAGCGAGCCTCGCTAACGCAGGCGAGGGTATCTTCACGCGCCAATCTCCAGAACGCCTGGAGCGAACACCAAGTTTCATGTTGCCAACACGATGTTTATTGAAGTGCGAATAATACTTCTTTTGCACAGCTCTTTTATTAATGAAGTTTTTGACAATAAGACATATTTCTCTTTCCCCTCTCCACTGCGAGTTGATGGATCGCTTTTACAACCTGTTCCCAACTCTCTACCTTTCTGTCTTCCTCAATCTTTTGGGTGCTCTCTCACTTCCCCTCTCTCTCTCTCTCTCTCTGTCTCTCTCTCTCACTCCCGTGCAAGCTGTTTTCTCTCTCGTACATTCGTTTGGGGTAGATGTACGGATGTTTGGTGATTGTTAAGCTTGGGGTAATGCCCATAGCAACGTGTTCAATCGCAAATTTGGAATATGTTCGGATTTTATTTCTCATTATTTTTTCAGATATGCATTAGAATTCTTCATGGACAGTCTATAGATTATAAACACATATCATGCGTCGGGGCTGCCAGGTATTTTGGATCTGTTACTAATAATACCCAACGCACTATACTTTCACTGTTGCACTTGGGATAGTGAACTTTATTTAGGCTATTCACAATTTTCTCTTGTTAATTCAGTTTTTTTCCTTCTTTTCGTATTTCAAGTCTTCAACGTTTCAAACAATTTGTACTTTTTTCTTGAGAACTAAGGTTGTAGCAATAAAACCTCCTGCGAGAACAAATCTATTCTTCTTAACAAAGCACTTATGAAAAGACACTTAAAGAATACAAAATGGCACAAAGAAAACATGGGAGACATTTACTTGAAATGGTTTGTTACGTAAATACTAAATTACTAAGTTTGATACTAGATATAAACATACATACTTTTATGGAGTGATAGAAAAAATTTGTAAATAATGGGATATTCACATGGTTTTAAAATATTACAAAGTCTCTATGCACAAATAAATGTAGAACTAAGAGTGAAATTTTGAATTACTCGTACTGCTCTCAAGCTGATCTCAGAAGCATTGCAATTAAATAGCGTTGATAAATAAAGAATTTAAACGCAATAATGGTAAAGTCAAAAGATTGCACAACTAAAAGAAAGGGGGAAAACGTATGGAAGAAAAATATTGAAATGCATCCTATCTTTCATACAAAACCAATGACAGAAAAATTCAAAACAAATTCAGCAAACCCAATAATTTTAAGTAACGTAAAATGCCGTATTGCAGTTTTTGAAGTATATGTGAAAACATGATATTTTTGTTATATAACAGTACTAACTTCCAAACAAATGTAATGCATTTTGTCTCGGTATTCACTGGATTATTACGAATATCACTTCCAATAATCTTTTAGAACCAATTCTGAATTTTGTTTATGTGTATATATATTACACAGTTTCCCATTCATAATAGGAAACATTCGGTTTACGCAACATACAAAGAGTCGTTTCCTAGAACTCGCCTCATTCCTCGCACAAAGCTCATTCGTGCGTTCGGCACAAGAGGACCGCAAAGCTTTCAGCAAAGTGCGGTAGAACTCGACTAATCTTCATTCAGAACGCGGCCACGCACTATTTGGTGTACTATTGGTATAACATATCTGGTGTACTATGTAGCAGTTCATTATTAAATAGAACTTAGCTGATACGAGGTAATCAAACATTTGATAAAATGTAGTTTCCAAATTATATTTAAATTTATTATTATTATTATAAATATTATTATTATTTCGACTATTATCGCCATATTACAAGTGTCACCTATCTTTATTATTCATACTCAGTACTTTCTATGTGAAAGCAAAGATATTGACACCGTGTTTACAATTCTCAATCGTTTCAATTCATTACAAATAATAACTAATTAACAAAAAGGAAGCAATAGCCTTTGGGTAGCTAAAAACAAAGAGCTTCAAATATGTCTTTTATAGATTATGAATTTATTATCATCTTTTTATCCATACGACACATTCCTTATTCTCGTTCCTAAAGCCGTTTTCGCTTTTTCACCACCTGCCGCGAAAAGCAAAAAAAGATGCTTCGCTGATCGATGTGGATATCCTATAGATATCGTCACTCTTGAAAACCTACGAGGTTCAACTTAGTCATGTACACCGGATATACTAGTATCGTTGCGGCTTAGTTGCACGATGCGGCGAATACAGAATGTATTTCTATTTCTCGTGCGTGGTATAAGTGAGTACGGTGTATCTTGGTGTTGATATACAAGATATACGGTATATTGTGATGTTTCACGTTTGATTAAGACAAGGATAAGGATTAATTTCATTAAGTATTTATTTAATTTAAACATTTAATAGTAGATAAGGATTAACTTAATTTAATTAAGTTATGAATTAAGGAGGTTGGTTGCTGTCCTTGGAATGTGTCAATCACGGCCAATGACAACGGACTACCTACAAACTCTAGATATTCCATGAATGTGCAATTCTGCTTGGTTAGAGTTGTGTAGGTTCAAAGCGAGATAATGTTGATCGGCGTCTGCTCATTTAAGTCTGCGGCCACGACTTGCTCCGTGCGTTCCTCCGTCATCGCGATGTTACCATCCGGCTTAACCGCGACCTCCGGCGCGAGCGGCGAGGCATCTTCGGCATGCCCGCACCCTTGACTTTGCTGCCGTTTGCAGCAGACCACGTCACGATCTCTAGTCTTGTGGATGACGCCCCCTTCTTCTTCTTCTTCTTCTTCTTCTTCTTCTTCTTCTTCTTCTTCTTCTTCTTCTTCTTCTTCTCCCGCCCTCCGCGGTCGAATGCCTGTCTGCCGCCTCCACTGATTCCGCTGCCTCCGCTGCCTCCTCCGTCCCAGCCGCCGTCAGCCCTTTGATCCCTGGCTCTCTGCGAATGGCGGTTGCCGCCTGCTCTTCCGCCTGCCGCCTTCCAGGGCTGCCCACGCCAGCCCTGCGACCGAACACTTCTTGACGTGTTCAACGCATTTCCTTCACGATTCCTCTTTGACATAAGTGTGGATACGTGACACGTAAGAATTATCTTCAATTAAAACACAGAAAAGTACCAGAAAATATAATTAATAGGGTTATCATGTTCGAACACGTCGTTCATAAGAGGATGTATCTTTGTTGAAACTTAGTGTCATAATCTGTGTCGTTCCGTAGTGTTGCGAGTGCGATATATACTAGTGTTGCCTGGTAGTCTTAAGTATTTCCCACTAGATAACGCTGCAAAAACCACCAATACGTCAGAAAACCCACCAAATTAAAAAAAAGTTTTAAGGCTGTATGGAAATTGAAATAATATGAATCATTTAATTAATTGCATATGATGATATTTATATTTTATATAAAACAACTATATTTATAGTATATAAAATATGTATAACAACTATTTATATAATAATGTATATGTATTCAGACATTGTATAAATTTTGTTTTAAATAGTTTCACTCTGTTTTCGAATTAGGAAACTTAAGAAGTATCAAGATCTCACTCATTGTAATGACTGAAACATAAATAATGAAAACTTTTCGTAAAACCTTTTCTCAAGCGAAACCGTCTCTTCCATTACTTGTTTATTTCTGCGATTCATTCCTTTTTGTCAATGTCGTTGACTTCTTTTACGTTTTAAAGAGCAAATTCATTCAAATGATCTTACACGCCGATGATTGTTTTACGACGCTTAGTTATACTTTAATAAACACTAGCGGAACCCGGCAGGCGATGCCCTGCCCTCCATATCTTTCTCTCTCCGTCTCTCTCACCACCCCTGCCCCTCTATGTCTCCGTGTCTCTCTGTTGTTCTCTCTATCTCTCCGTGTCTTTTTTTCTCTCTTTCGCTCCCTGTGTGTCTGTCTTCCTCTGTCTCTTTCTGTAACTGTCTTTCACGGGACACATTTCACAATCGCGGGAGTAGAATACGCAATGAAGACATCTTAATAATCATACTTCAGGATGTTGTGGGTTGCGTCGAGCACCGTTACGTAGAGCGCTCTGTTCAGAGTGCTTGAGCTAGCATAAAATTATCATCAACGCGCCTCTATGTGTGCAGACATATGTGTATTTCCACCGTACTATGCCTATATTATTCCCATAAGTGCCAGCAATAAGTTGACAAAGTTTTATCGCAATCGCATGAACTGTACGGCAGCGTATTATGCACGAACCACGAAACAAACATTGTTTTTATATTTTAAATATCTACAATAATCATACGAAACTTTTTTGAATATCTTATACACAGTTAATATTTAAAGAATAATCTTTCAAAAGCTCAACGAAAACCCCCCAAAAAGCTCAACAAAAGAAGCAAATAAATTTGCCTTCTAACACATACACTAAATACTACCCCCCCCCAAATTTAGAGAGGCAACCCCTAACCTGGCAACACTGATCTGTACTCACGAAGCGCTATATAGAGTGGGATTTATTCACTCAAATCTTTTTTTTCATAGCTAGAAGAGCATTTTTTGTGTTCTTATCTTAAATTGTCTCTCTTTATCCCGAAGAGTTTTGAACATCTTTTTATTGACCTCAGAAAGATCATTTCCGAGGCTTGAATTCTTAACCTGGTTGTTATCTCTATAGGTACACAAGACTCGGGACCATAGAGTAAGGTGAGGATCGCCATTATCTTGTACTTACTTTTCTTCGTAGCAGTATTCACCCAAAAATTTTTTTATAGAAAAACGTCATCCGAGGTTTCGTTCTCGATCATCATTCAATCGCGCACATTCAAGTAAAAAGACTGACAATTTCAAAAAAGAAATTAATTCTCAGGCTACGTCAGGCTAACGGTAGCTTAAATATTTATTTACAAAAACACTTTGTAACTAACTCAGATCATGGATTCAAACATAAAAAGCAATATTTTTTCTAATTATTTTTTACGTTTTAGTAAATTTGCCAATTCCAACTCAACAGTACATTAAATATTATTTCGTTATTTTGTACAAAAACTAATAAACAGAACGATTAAAATTTCTCTCATAGTTGAAAATGTCTCCCAATAACTTTTCAAATGTGTTGCAATTTCACCACAAACAATAATCTATCCAACATTATTTAGTTTCCCTTCGACTCATATCCAAGCAAACTGGTATGTTATACACACAATTTTGTAACAACGAACTATTAACAAATTTTTATAATATACCTTGAAGTGTATTGAGTGTGTGTGTATTGAGAATGTAACACTTAGCTGATCTGGAGAATTATCCTGTCATTATCAAGCCACCCAGTCTGAGTAATATGCAGTTAAGAGTGTCATGGTCACAAGGCAGAGTCAGAAAATCTAATTAATTGGTCATGTTTTCAAGGTTATGGAGTCTTCTTACTTTTCGTTCCTTTAAACAAACGATGCTCTGCGAAAGAAGGTAATTCGGGTTCCGCCTTAGAATAAGGCGAAGCAGTTCCAATACCATCACTAATATGTTCTGTGTTTATTATTTGATACCAATTCTGAAATTAAATAAAGGAAATAAATAGGCCTAACAAGAACTATAAATAATAAAAATAAATTACAAAAATTAGATCATTCCAGAAAATAGTGTAGAAAAATTTTATCATAATAAACCAGGAGACATTAGATGTCTCATAAGGCAATAAAAGTACAAGATTTTCAAAGTACCTTGTCAGGAACACTGCGTTGGAACGCGCGATCAGACTTCCCGGAATCGAGAACTCATCTCCTGGAAATACGAACGCGTTGGCACAGTTGTTGAGAGGAGACAGTAAAATGAGTCCAATCCATATCCTCAAAGTGTGAATTGGGGCGAGACGGACAGGTCAGGATGGCGCAAAGCTCTAGTCTGCTCGTTTGGCTGCTGTTCTGACCGCCGGCAATTGAATTGCTTGTTTACATTGTCTCATCTCCAAGGCATCGATTTTTGGGAAGGGGAGATATTGAAATAAAGACTTACTGTTCGAGATATGATTCAACAGTTTTCGAATGTCATTTAGCATAGGATAAAAGTCGCTTGGATCAAATTATTTGAAAGCTTGATGGTGAAGTGTCTTAGGTATAGATAGAATATACATGTATAAAAACAAACAGAAACAGAGATATGACACTTTTATAATACGTTTTAGTTGATTGGAGGAAACCATGCAAACAACCTATCAGCGCTATAATTATAGAGATCAAAAATGGTAGTTCAGAACGTCAACTTATTCCACCACAGTGCCTCCGACCGTGAGGCCGTCGGGTTCAAGTATCTACTATGGCAGGGTTTTCGAAACTAGCTAGATATCTATCTAGGTCTAATTCAACCGCTATCTGTAGGTGAATTTTGGCGGCCGGCAGCTCCGATCGTTGCGTTTTCGTGGTTTCTCTTATCAACCCGCGGGCGGAACAGTACCCTAAAACACGGGTCATAGGCTGCGCGTGATGTCTCCTTCTGTTCTCTCGTTCTATCATCACCCGGGAGACCTGTTCGGGAGACCAGCCGTGAGGTAGAGCTTGCCCGACAGGGGCGATGCCCCGCGCTGGTGCGAGGTACCTGGTTGGTTGGTATCGACATTTCTCCACCTTTCAGACGGTTCTCAATATAAAACATAAGAAGAAAAAATGGAACAATCCAGCTCACGGTATGTCAACAGTGATCGAAATGTTGCCAACTATCTCTAAATAAAAATCCTAAAAGACGCGGTAAAATCTTCATGGAAATGAATTTGTGTTTGACAGCAAAATACAACACGAAAACGAATTTGACTTCCGCATCAAAATGTCACCAGGAACCAGATATGACTGTATTAAATAATGCCAGGCTGACAATAAATTTCTTTTTGAAACTATTTCGCAATTCTACTTGTTAACACATTTGTATGTGACATTAAAATACTATCGAAAGTGAATTTCACTGCAGAAAGTACTTGTCACTGCAGAAAATAGTACTTGGAAATGGATTGGACAGAATTAAATTTAGGTATTCGTTGCCTTGAGTTTTTGTCCTTCTCAAATTGAATTAAAATTGTTCCTCTTTTACTTTCCTGTCTATTCATATAGGCTTAAGAAACTCAGGGCCTCTTTGGGGAAACTCAGGGAAACTGAGACCCTCTTTTTTGCTCACTTTACTGTTAATTTCTCATATGACAATTATAATACTAGATCAATAAGTATCAAAAGTTACATCGAGATCATTATAAAATTCTCCAATTTCTCCTTTGGATCTATTTACTGTTGGTGCATTTATCTGGATTACGAGATAAGGACTTTCCAATTTTCTTCTGTCTTAGAAGATCTTAAAACCTATATTTCTTAATGATATGAAATCGATTTCCCGCAGCGTTTCATTGATTGACTACTTAGGGTGTCCGGTCTCATTAACTTCTGTGACCTTAGATACCTTTCTGAGAAAGTAAAAACACGGTATTTCCAATCTATACTAATAAAAGTGAATTCAGTAACATGTAACCGACATCAATACTACACAATGTAGTGTATGAATAGAAACGAAATGTTTACGGGATCTTTTGGAATGTTGCAGTGTCCTTTTAAAATTTGGAATAATTCAAACAATAGAAATTCGGAATATAGATAATTTAAACAATATGTTGGCGGATGCACCACGATCATCAGTTTTCACTTGTCTCTTCACTGGTTTCTTATACATTCTACTAGAGACCAGTAGTGGTGGGGAAGAACGGATACATTTTGTATTAGTTCCTAATATGTTCCAGTTCAGTAGCGGTGCAGCGGAAAAGTTACCGAATATGTTCGTTGGAGGCCAGTAGAAGTGTAGTACGTGAAGTATTAATCTAGTATCATTATACTGTGAAATAAAATGAAATAAAATTATAGTGTTTTATTAAAGCTTGAACCAACTGCATTTAAATAATCTTAAACACGGAGGTTTATCTATAAAATTAATCTTTATCCCTTTTCACAAGTGTTGGATGTGTATAAGGACCAGGAACGTCAAATTTGTGCTAAGTAATATATTATAAGTCGTATACAAAAAGCTCATGGGCTTGGTCCACCAAATTTAGCAGTCGAATGGTATCACAGAAGCAACAAGACACTACAAAACACGAAATTACTGTATACAGAAGAATTCCTACACCAACTACCTGCGGAATACACAAAGTTCATTAAACGTAAACGAGATTGTTACCTATCACCGTTGTGCTCAAAATAAAATATAACAAATACCCTGAGGCCCACAGTTCTTTATTGCACTAGTTGCTTATCAGAGCCAAAGAAGAAACATGACCATAAATTTAACTTTAAACATTTAGATGAATTCCCTAAATTTCGGTGTCTTACATCTTCGAACTTCTAGACGTGCTTTTGCGCTGTGTCAGACTTGCTAGCCTCGTCAATTACTCGGGAACTCAATTGTATCTAAATTATACATATCACGTCCCCAAAACTCGGCTCCATAATTTTCTGATCCTACTCATTTCTCAAGCATTTTCGAAACCAATCTATATAAATATGATACTCACAAAAGATGGGATGTATTCTACATTTTAATCGACTTCAAAAGGAGGTTTTTCTATAGCACGTCTTGTACTTATTTTGTTCAACCATGACTTCTGCAAATAAATTCGAACTTAAGTAATTTTTCCTGCCTTAAAGGATATTTTATTTTAATGATACGGCGATAATTTAATGATGTTCTGGTGATGAAGGTTCAGCAAATCCCGAGCACAGCATGAAAGAAGTCCATCCTAAACCGAACGTAGGATTTTTTCACAATTTGATATTATCCGATGGATGTAATTTAAATTTATTGCGAATTTAAAATATTTCCCTAGCCAATGAAATAAGTCGTTATAAATTATACTTAAACGTTTAATATGATTTTATCAGGTATTAACAAATACTATATCGTCTAAGTCAATTATACCGAAATATCTTCATCGAATTCATTAATACCTTTGAATTTTCAAAAATTGCAGAAACATCTGAACGACCTTTTTCCTCGGGAGCAAAAGGAAAACTTGTGATGATGAAACAACAAAGAAAATATTTTTCACCTAAACCACTAAACGGCTAAAATAACAAAATATAAATATAAACATACACTTGAAATTAGAAAAAGAGTTAAAAATTATAAATATATTTATTGAAACACCGAATGATATAATTATTTTGTTTTCAAATTCATTTTTATATTTTAAAGACTCTGCGACATAATTAAATTTAATTTTCATCCCTCCTTTGCTTCCGAGAGCAAATCATCATTCAATTACATAAACGAGCTTCTCGAATCTAAGCATCTTAGAGCTTCGACGTTTCCGTTTCTGAAGTCGTGTTCCTCTTGCTGGACAGCCCTGGGCCTCACCTGCCTGCCGCGCCGCCCGGGAACGAAATTTAGCCCTCGCGAAATCCTGGGCGCCTTTGTGCGGGAGGCGGGCCCCGCGAGGCGGAAGCGAGGGCCGGGAGCGGGGGCGGGGGCGCGGAACGGAAGCGGGACAAGAGCGGTGACGCGGTCCGGGGCGAGCGGGAGCGCTGCACGCGAGAGGGACGGGAGCGGGGCGGGAACGGAGACGCGGCCCTGATTCGAGAAGAAACGCGGAGCGGGGACCGAGACGCGGGTCGGGTGAGAGTGGGGAGCGGTCGGGAGAGGGTCGAGCGTGTCGGGTGCGCGTCGGGAGGGGTTGGGAGCGGGTAAGAAACAGGTGGGAACGGAAGGGGTCGGAGGTGGACCGGGGAGCGTGGCTGGAGAGGGAGGGAGCGGGTTGGGAGTGATGTGAGAGCGGAGTGTTAGCGGGGTGGGAGCGATGTGGTAGTGGGGACGGGAGCGGGTGGTAGGGGGTGGTAGCGGGGTGGGGGCGAGGAGAGAGCGGGGTGGGTTCTAGGTGGGAGCGAGGTCGGAGCATTGGACAGGTGGAGCGAGGCTGGAGACGAGTGGGAGCGGTGTGGGGAACGGGGTGGGAGTTTGTGTAGAAGCGGGGTGGGATCGGGATGGGGAAGGGAGTGACAGTGGCGTGGAATGGGGGATTGGAGTGGGAGGGAAGGGTGGGAAGGAGTGAGGGTAGAGCGGGTGGGAGGCGGGATGGGAGCGGGTAGAAAGGAGATCGGGAGGCGGAGCGGAGCGAGGATCGAGAGGGGAGGCAGCGGTTGAGAGTGATGGAGAGTAGGTGGAGCGGGGCAGAGAAGGCGGAAGCCGTGCGGGAACAAGGCGGCACGCAAAGACGCGGGCCGGATGCGAGCATAAATGCAGGGCAAGAGGTGGGAGCGAGCGATGCGGGCAAGGAGGGGCTGACGCTGCCCGCGGAGGCTCCATTCTTCGACGACGCCCTCTGTCATGGCGGGGGTGGGCGCGCAGGAGCCATTCGTGGGTGGAGGCTGGCGCTGACGGCTCACTCGCATCGGGGTGCCGCACCTGCCCGCGTCACAGCCCGTGCACTGCCCCGCGCCGTTGAGTCACGCCCCTCAGAGCATTCAGACTCGTCGCCCTCAATTTCCCCCAACTCCATTCCAATGTTTCATACTTTTTCCGCCCAAACAACCATAACATTCTCGGCTTCTATCCGTCATTAATTTCTCTCGTATCTACCGGTATCTCTGCCGTATTCTTCAACGCATCACTACCATCCATGTCTCATTCGTCGTTACCAATCTCCACCTAAACAGTCGCATAGCAATAGGGGCGTGAGTAACGATGACCAAAAACGTAATTTTTCACTTCTTTCTTTCTTTAAAGCCAGTAGTTACAGTGACATTTTTTAGAAATTTTATTATTAGAACCTTTGTAAACCATTATGCATAATCGCTTCATGCAAACGCCAGCATTATCTTCAAGATCGATGAACCTCTGACCACTGACAATCTTGTTTAGAATCTGATATTGTAGATAACACCTGCAATATTAGACATATAGTGATTTTATAATAGTTCTTGAAAAGAAGGATGTGGCCATTCTGTCTCCGCTTAATGGACCGCAAATATAGAAAATATTCGAAGCAATACGCCGTCCAGTACTCAAGAATTTAAATATTATATCATAAAAAAATTGAGGGTCCTAATGGACGACTCGGGCCTGGTGGAGTATACTGAGGCTCATAGGTATACACCATTAAATACCAGGAAAAGCCCTCCTGTAATGGGGAACCTTTGTAGAAAGCTGAGTCATCAAGTCCTTCCAAACCTCCTCGTGGTGGCCCTGGATGCTCTGCGTGGTGAGAACCTACAGAGTAACGAAAAGGGTGGGACGAAAGGCGAGTTTCCGGCGCCTTAAAACGGGAACCATGAGCTAAGGGAAGGAAACCTGACAGAAAACCAAGGGGGGAGGGGGGCCTCCGTAGGTGTAAGTGGAACCAACCTTTCTAAGGGATGAACACCTGAAAAAAAAACATCTACCTCCAGGATTAAAGATGGGGGTTGACGCAGGGCTAACATCCCGGCTCCATAAAAAAAACTTCAGTTCAAAGCGATTTAAATATGCCTCGACCAGACCAAAATTAAACTTACGACAAAGGCTACGAAAACGGACAATGAAAATTGGAACATGGAATATACAAGGCTACGAACAAAGCAGAGGGAGGTCATCTCAAGAAATTGAAAAAATGAACCTGGACATAATTATACTTACGGAAACGAAGAAAAAAGGT
Organism: Gryllus bimaculatus; assembly: GCA_017312745.1. Lineage (NCBI taxonomy): Eukaryota > Metazoa > Arthropoda > Insecta > Orthoptera > Gryllidae > Gryllus > Gryllus bimaculatus. The sequence continues at coordinate 5,559,856 of BOPP01000006.1, forward strand.
ACAGGGGAAGAAATTTTGAATGAATATTTCATATTTGGAGTGGTGTACCCAAGATTTTAGAGCTAGAAGTGGAGTCTCTTTCCTTATTAAACGTAAATGGACAAAATTCATTAAAAAGAAAGGAATATTAATGAAAGGATACTAAGAATAGACGTGAAGTTTTTCGTCATAAGATACAATTTTAGGGGTATATGCCGTAAAATGATAATGCATTGTAGATGAAAAGAATAAGTTCTTTCAAGACCTCAGCGAAATTATAGCGAGTATTCCCGTATCAGAATGAAATAATATTAATTGGGGATTTTAATAGCAGAGTAGGTAATAGAGAACGTGAAGTAGTAGGTCACACGGAGAGGAAAGTATTAATGACAATGGAAAAGATTAATCAACTATGTAAGGAACATGCTATGTGTAGGGAATACATTGTTCAGACATAAAACATCCACAAATTACACGAATAGATCCAGTAAGAAATATACAATCTGTAATTGATTTAGTTGTGGTGAAGAATAAGAGAAGAGTTAAACTAAATGATGTGAGAGTATACCGCACACCAGAATGTGGAACTGATCATCATATGGTAGTGAGCAAACATGTTTTTCCTTTTAGAAATAAACGAAGATGTACTGAAAAAGATACTGACCTTTTAATTGAAGGAAAACGATGTAAATTTTAAAACAGACTTTTAAAACAATACAGTGTTGAGATGCTCTACCAAAACAGAATTAAGAATAAGCTAGAAAACTCAGAAGACAAAACCCCGAAGAAATGTACAATCATTTAAAAGATGCTGTTTTTGAAGCAGCTAAGGAAGTTTTAGGAGTGGAGCAAGAAAAAAGCAAGTTGTAGAAGAATTTAGCGAAAATTTAGAAAGCATGATTAGCAAGAAAAAATTATATTTGGCATGGATTTCAAATAGGAATGACGACACACGAAAAGGATATGTAGAAAAGAGAAAGAAGTTAAAGAATTAGTAAAAATCGAAAAAAATGAACACTGGGAGAAATTATGTAGGATATAGAATGTTACATTGGGATATAACAGATCAACTGAAGCATGGAAAACAATTAAAAATATGAGAAAAAACTGTAACAGAAGGCAAAATACAAAATAATACAAATGGATTGACTACTACGAAACTTATTGCAAGAAAACAGAGTGGAAATACCAACAAGATTTGGAATGCACACATTGCAGAATGGGAACCTGAAATTAGTCGCCTTTGATGTAAAGAGGGCTTTGGTGAGAGCCAAAAACAATAAAGCTCCAGGACCAGGAAACCTTAGAATGGAACTTTTAAAATACGCGAGCTCTAGGTGTAGTTGAATACCTCCAAAATCTTTTTAACAGAATTGAAGTTAGCGGTGATATCCCGCAGGAATGGAATATGTCATACATCAGTTCCATACACAAGAAAGGTGACATACTAATTGTGAAAATTAAAGAGGAATTAGTGTCATCCCATCAATAGCTTAGGCTATTCGCTAGTATTCTAAAGGAAAAAATACATAAAGGTATAACTTTCAGGGAAGACAAAGTGGTTTTAGGAGTGGGAGGTCATGTTTGGATAAGGATCCATTGCTTACGCCCAGATAATAGAAAAAAATGGAATGCACAATGTAAGATTTGAATATTACATTTGCATGACATAGCACAATATGACATTTATTGACCTGGAAAGGCCTATGAAGTGTTCCAAAATGTAAAATTTGGCCAGCAATGAAAAGACTGAAAGTGCAAGAAAAATGGATTAATTTAGTTACAAAAAATGTACCAGAATATCAAAGCGTGCATTAAAATGGGGAGGAAATTACCAAAGCATTAGAACTAACAAAGGGTTAAAGCAAGGATGTAGTTTATCGCCACTTCTCTTTACTATATATATGGAACAAGCTTTGGAAACCTGGTACAAGAAATGTTCTCAAATGGGGAGTTCATAAATGACAAGTGCTTACATTCTTTGCTTTTTGCAGATGATCAGGTAATTATGGCAGCAGATCGGGAAGATATGGATGTATATGCTTCGCGCAAATTAAAAGAAGATACAAAAAATGGGGACTTAAAACTCAATCTTAGAAAGACAAAATATTTATGCATAGGAGGAGATGCCTCTAATATTAATATCGCTGATGACGAAATAGCTAACGTTTCGAAATTTAAATATCTTGGGACTGTAATTACTGACGATGGGAAAATTGATGAAGATATAACTACTAGACTTGCAATGGGGAGGAATGCAATCAAAGCTCTGCATGGCCTTATATGGAATAGGGTTTTAAGGCAATACAAACAAACACACATATTGCACAGTATCGTGGAAGTATTATATTATATGGAGCAGAAATGTGGCCTTTACGAAACGCCGTAAGAGACAGAACGGTCGGTAGACTGACTTTATGAGAAGATCTTTGCAGATAACAAGACTGGGATAAAATAAGAAAGGAAGTGGTGTGGGAAAGAGCTGGGGTTCAAACAACCATAACCAGAAGATTAGAAAATAAAGCTCTTCAAATGGTATGGACATGTCCAGAGGATGCGAAATGAGAGATGGCCAAAAAATTGTAAATTGGATACCTGAAAGAAGACGTAGAAGAGGTAGACCTGGTTTAACCTGGAAGACATATATACAAGAAGTAATGGAGGAGAAAGGATTGGAAGAGGGTCAATGGGAGGACCGAGAATTATGGAAATCGAAAACGGCAAACTCTAAGGGGTAGAAACCGTCGAAGAAGAAAAAAATTGAAGGATATTATTATAATAGAAGTTTTTGTTCTCTAATATTTATTCCTTTTTTATTGAAATTTATTTCGAGGTCTGCCAAAGACCGCCTCCCCAATTGGGGCTTTCCAGGTATCGGAATGGTGACTGTTAATTTATTTCTTCCTTCTTCCTACCATCATTGCGACTTTCTCCACTCCAACCCTTCTTACAATCTTCGGTCGAACACAACCACACTATTCCAAATCCGCCCTAACCCACCTCGGGATTACTACATGCACAACTTCCCCCAACCGCACATTTGTTCCAAATTCATTCTCGCTACTACCACTAAAATCCTTTCGTAACTTCTTCGCCGCACCCGTCTCACAGTCTCCATCTAAATACATCTCATCTCATCTGCAATTTGCCCTAACTTGACGTCGCTTTTCTCACTTTACCCATAATGCTTTTCCCTTCGCGACTCACTGTGTTAATGGACAAACTCGTCTACGTCTTTATTCCTTCATCTCCCGTCGCATCTCTGCATCACCCGTCCCTTCCTGAACGTTTCTGTCCCTCTCGCCTCTACGCTACGTCTTTGACTCTCCCCCCCCCCTCTCTCTCTCTCTCTCTATCTCTCTCTATCTCTTACTCTATCTCTATCTCTCTATCTCTCTCTCTCTCTCTCTCTCTCTCTCTCTCTCTCTAACATCTCTCTTCCATGTCTATGACCCTTGTCTATAACACTTGTCTATGTTCCATGTCTACGTATCATGTCTATGTCCCAAGTCTCTCTTCCACATTTCTGTTCCTCGCCTTTAGCCCAACTCTTTTGCCCACTTCTTTACCACCATCTTTAGCCCACGGCATTAGTCACGTCTTTAGCTCCACGTCCTCAGTTGACATCTATAGCCGAGTTATTTAGCCCAAGTCTTTTGTCTCAGCGTTTATCTTTTATCTTTAACCGACGTCTCTGCCCCGTGTCTCAACCCTTTGTTTTCGCCTGAAGTCCCTGCCCCAATAGAAGTCCCCCACGTTACCATGGTTTGCGCCTCGTAATTCTATATAGCTTCACTAAAACATCTTTCGTTTACAAATTTTTCTACTGTGTTTCCGAATCACGCTATGTACGAAATGGATAACGTATTATTAGATCATTAGATAATAGACCAGACGCACTTGCACCTACGTAACTGTCATAAAGCTGAACAAATTTTGGTTCAAGCAAGTAATTTCTTCATACATAATCTCTAACCTACCTTCATACAGAACATTGTTTATGTAATGCAATGAATTATTTTTGCACTATTCATCCAATAATTTGGAAGATTTAATAGTTTGAGATGTCATTTGTATTAATTTATGAGGTAAATTATTAATGTTTTAAAATATATTTTACATTAATTAATGCATTGACGTTTAATCAAATAATGGGCGAAAAAGTTTTAGCCGGGTGCTAATCGACAAATAAAAGTTAACGGAGTTATGATGTTTCTCACCGGAGTCAACATTTAGCTCAGAAGCGTTTCATTTAGGTATTCTTAAAAACAGCATAGTAAGTCTAATTATTTTAATGAGTTATATTACATGTATTGAGTAAAACAATAAATCTAGTTTTACTCACTACATGCGCCGAGAAACGAAAATCATGTACCTTAGTTTCTTTCAGTATTTTAATACAATGTGCAATATTTTCCATTTTTCATGTAAGAGGGTAAACTCAAAGGGACAGAAATGGAAGACAGAATCGTAATTTTTTTCTTCAAAAAATTCAATATTAATAAAACTATGAGCATAATAAATACAAATTACTCGTTTAGTTAAACTATGGAAAATGTTATAAAAATAGACATTTTCCATAATTCCTAATTGAAGGACCTAAAACAGATAGTGGAAAACTGTATGATCTTAACATAGAATCAAAAGGTGTAGTATTGACACAGAAACGTTGATAATCAAAAGAAATAGTATATATAAGCATTGCTAAACATTTTACTCGAGTCAAGTAATTTCCTCCAGAGGGATCAAAGCAAAGGCCTCAGCGCTCATCAAAAGGTAGGTGGATGCCCTTCTCCAAGCAGAGGTTGTCTGAGAAGATCATTTTGCTCAAGCGACACAGCTCCTTCAAACGCCACGCAGATACTCCGGCGGGTGAGGTTCGTGCTCTGTCCTCATTTCCAATTTAATTAAAATCTATCACGAGTTCACGAGAACAGAAGGCATTCGACCTTTAGACTGTAGGTTGTGAGTCGACCGGATATTACGTTTCGCTGCTTGCAATAATGTGTGGGTAATATAACCATTATAAGGAAAGGCTATGAATTGTGGCTTTTTTTGTGAACGATTTAAAATATTTAGAGCAACTAGTATTATTTACCTATAAATGTAGTTCTTGAGTCACGATGACTTGAGTCACAATGACTATAAAAAACGCAAACTTTGTCCCTAGAGTTTTCGTTTGCTGTTTCATAGCTACGAAGAAATTGCTCTAGAACATTTGATAAAAATGTTGATTAAAAATAGCATTTTAGTGAAAATGAATAGTGTTTGGACGTGTCCGCAGTTGTTGAGGGTTGGATTAACCATTCGTCATAAGGTATGTGACAATTGTTTACAATTGGAAATCATTAGGTTGTTGAACAATGAAAATGTTGCAACCTTCCTCAACAGAAAAATAAGTTTTAAATGTCTTCTTTCTTACTATCATTAAACAAGTATAAAAAGCATTTTCTGACTGTTAAGTAGTTGCTAAGAAATAGTTTTGCAATTATTTACAATAATTTATTCGTTTTTAATTAAATTGTATATTATGAATATTTAAAATAATTGAATATTTTATATATATATATATATATATAAAATAATTGAATATTTTATATATATATATATAGATAGATAGATAGATAGATAGATAGATAGATATTACATATATTAGATATGTAGATGATATATTGTAAATATGAATATAAATTATATAAATATAAATAATCGTTATTTTTATTAGTATTATATAGAATTCTGAAGTAATGCAGATACTGGGCGATTTAATATGTTTCCGTCACTATATACATACACCTGACCGTCATTGAAATTTCTATTCCTGTATGTATTTCATATTCTTTACTCCCAATCACTTTCCTTTCCTTTCCTTTTTTGCCATTTATACTACGTTAATGTGGTCTATTAAAGAAATACATGTAATTTTTGTACAATGGAAAACCAGAATTCAATACGTATAGTTAATGAAATGTAATTAGAAAGAAAATCATTCTTTAATAAATTATTGTAACGAAAATTAAAATCGATAAAGTAAAAAAAAAGTATAAAAGTGAGGAATATATTTTTCGTATTGGGATAAATGTTTCTTAAGGAATGTTTATAAATTATATAAAAACACTTCTGAAGCTTAATTGATACACTTTCGGTTTCAATTCATCTTCTTGCAGTTGTGATCACGCAATTGCGTTCAACAACGGAGGCGTGTATGAGAGTTTTAGTTAATTAGAAATAAATAAATTTATTTGCGTCTTGGTATTGTTACATGACAATACGAGGCACAGAAGTACAATTCCACCCTAATAAACACATTAATATTGGAATGTAATTTTTTCTGCATGAAGTTACATACATTAATCATTGACGTGGTACAGTATTCAGTAAATACGCATTAGACTGAATCTAACAACAACAAAATGCACAATTCTGAGATGCCATTTTGAATGATAACGAAATATTTTCACTGAATATCTCAATGAATTTATATAGTACATTACGAAGCAACTCTTAGAACGGAACTTCCAATTCACTGTTTGTGGATTCTGTTACATCGATTGAAAAAACGACCTTTTAGAGAAAAAATGAATTAAACGCATTTCGTAAAGCAACATTCAAAACTCCATCACCCTTCCGAAAGTAACTGTTGCTCGCTTGGACATAAACGCTTACCCTTTCACGTACAGGAATGGGGGAAGCTTTCAACATTCATAGAGATGAGACAGGCGACGGCAAAGAGAGCTACAGTAAAATTCAGGCCAGCTCCCTTTTAAGTCAGTCCGACGGGCTTTTATCAACGATTAGCAATTCAAATGGCGTCCCTGGTTGACTCGAGTACGTCCCGAGGAGACGTCCGGCCAATACCTTCCTCCACATGGGTTGGCAAAGCAGATAACGGCGTCTGAAGGTCGCTCCACTACCGGTGGCGTTAGAGTATGTAGCTGCTAGTGCACATTTGATACTTCGTCGGCTGGGAGGTTCCAGGTTCGAGTCCAGTAAGAGACGTATTTTCTATTCCAACTATTGTCAAACTTCACCTGGAACCGAACCGCAGTTCGGTTTCATATCAGTCAATTCAATTGTCTTATTATTTCTACGACTATCTTGGAGAAATACATCGCGCCTTTCTGTTTGATGACAGATTCCATTGAAATACTGCGCTGAACTAATGTTCATACATTTCTCAGCGCCGTGTGCTTAGCATATACAGGATGTATTAGGAAGAAACAACGAAACTACGAAAATAAGCTCCTAAGCCAATTTTAAGTTGCCTAATAAACGTTTTCAAAATTTCGAATGGCTAAGCCGTAAACAGCACTTAAAAGTTGGCTTAAAAAATACTTTCTAAGCAAAAATATGCATTTCAGAAGCATATAAACTCTAGAAACATGTGAACTGATTATTTCTTACAAAATATGAATATATTTGTTTGCCAAGGAACATTAAGAGAGAAATAAAAAAGCAATTCTACCAAGTCAATTGTCTTATTTAGGTTTCTGAGAAAATATTAATTTCATCACTGCATCATAGACTGCCAAGTCAGATAAAGCTCCCACATTTCTTTCATGATCCTCAGTTCCTAGCTTGTTCGGTTTTGATAAATCCAGCTTAGCTTACAGCTTAAACTCTAGCTTGGATGAATTGTGTTGATGGATGAGAAATGAATAAAGGTTTTTGAATTATTATCGGCGAATGGGAGAATGAGAGGCAGAAAATATGCCGAAAACAACCAGAAAATATGGCAAAAACCCCCTTCGGCCACAACAATTCTGCATAGAACGGCTGGCATTTGAAACTAGAGGTGGAAAGTGAGCATTCTGATTGTGCCTTCATGGACAGAAATAAAGAGTACGCGGACGCCATTGTAGAACTCTACTAAAGCAATAGCTGCATCAGAGAGAGATCACGATTCACAATGGGTTAGCAATCCCACTATTTTAGCAAACACGAAGCAGTGCATCATTGTTTTCTGTTTGTCCGAAACAGCTTTCCTCCCGCCCTGCCAGGAAGCGAGAATTCGCATGGGAATTTATTTTAAGAAGATAATGAGGATTGCAACGGATTTCGGCGACGCTGGAGGATGCGTTCCCACCCTGCATTCCTTTCATCCCCCAAGAGCATCCCGAAATGACATTAAGTACATTTTTAAAAGGGGCAGGATGGAAGGGTCATCTGTCTGCGTCATTTAGTTTTAATAAAATGGAGATACAAAGTATTTTGACTATGTATGAAGTCCGAAAGTCATCTGACAGAGACAAATTTAAGATTGAAATTTTCGGTGTTTCTTAAAGTGCACATTATCTTATTGTTTACAAAATATGTTAGTCTTTCCATCATAGTTCACCTTACTTTTGTAAATGAATTATTTCCTATTCTTTAGTGATGAGTAATAATAACATAAATAAGAAATATTTGCAACTATTTTGTTATGACAAACAAATAAAAATGTAAACTAAAAACGAAATTTGATGACAGTGGAAGGAAACTAGTGTCACAGCTTCTTAATGTTTTTTTGAGTAAGCCTTATATTAAGAACAAACTCCCAAAAATTAAAGCTTAAGGATACTTTATAATGATATCTGACGGACATTCCGGTCTTTATAAAGCATTATTTTAAAATCGAAAAGTGTTTCATTTTGAAAATAAAACTTCGAAAACCCAGACTCTGAAGTGCGTAATTGTTTGTAGTGTATTTACTTTGTATTATGTGTTGATAAATATTTTGATATTACAAACGGTTTATTAACAAACAAAATGATATTGACATGTATAATATGAATCGCAAGGAACATAAGATAGTCAATTTCATTTTACCTTTAAGATTTTGAGACACTACATTTTTGTAACAAGAATCCTGTATTGGGATGCACAAAATAAGGAAATTGGACGTACGTTTGTCAACGTGTTCACAATGACAATGTGTTACACTGTAACGTGTGCTCCAGATTACCAAGTAAATTAGGGAAAATAAAAAATCCGATATGAACCGGAAGCTTTATAAGTACTCCGCATCTTACTTCCGTTAAGACATTTATAATATTCTGGAATAATAATAATTGAGGGAACACATCCCAGTCACTGTATAGAGAAGGAAATGAAAGAAAAATAAGATTAAAATAGAATTATGTCGTATTTCTGCTGCTTAATGTCGTGTTCCGTCATATTTCTCTCTCATTCAACGTAGTCCTACAATCTAACGTAAAACCAACTCTAAAGCAAATTATCTTACTTACCAACAACCCTCCTAAGCAAATTCCACTTGCAGACTTACAGTATAACATGCGTATACATGTACTCACTCGAGTCTTCTGCCCCAACTGCGCTGTGCTATTTACTTTAAGATTAAATACAGAGCATAGGACATTTGTTTGAGAGAGATTCATCCCCGTTAAGACAGCAAGAATATGCAATGGATGCGCTTCCTGTTATGAAAGTGTTGCGCAAATATTTCCAGAAACGTTTGCTAAGATGAAAGGCACCAGCAACGGACGATATGAAACTGAAGCGAGCTTGTTTGTCCCTCAAATTCGTGCTTTGCTTATTGCAAGGCTCAATTCCTTAGCAGAATGAAATTCTCAGGCCGGATCACGAAATTTCTTCTTCAGTAAAGAAGTCAGAGAAGAATAAATTATTTATTTTTAGGCTCTTATTTTTCAGGTCGAAGAACGATTGAGTCATTAGCGAATAACGGGCTGCTACTTTTGTAGAATTCTCTTATAAGAATCATTAACTTAACATACAAGACTAAAATAACTTAAGTTTTATACAACCACTAGTAAAAGTGATTGCTTTTACGGCATGAAGAGTGTGCTAGAAGACTAATTTCTAGTGATAAAAGTGAGCTCAAAAGTACAGACAAACCAGGGTATGCAAAAAAACAAAATAATTTCATCTTACCGCATCAGCTTCTTATGGCTTTAATGTAACAATTAAATGATTTGTATACTTTAAAATAAAATGAAAGTCAGACTGTCTAAAAACGTGTTTGACACAGGTGGTAAAATTCAAATAAACATGCGTTTAGCTTCAAAACGAGTTCGCAGTAACGGAGGAAAAATGTTGTAACGTACGCTTCAATTGTTGAAGAAGACACATATTCGTATTTTACGATTGCTCTTAAATCATTCAAAAGGTGTCTTGTAGAACTAGATCTCACCCACATAACTTAAAACATAATTAGTAAAACAATTAATTTGGTTCGCAGATCTTAAAATTACATTTTCAGATTGCCACAATTCAACGATATTATTTCAAATGGAAATGTTTCACGTACTTCAAAAGTCAATCTGTTCAGTTATGTGTATTCAATTTACCAGAGTAGAATTCATGAGCACAAACTTAATGATTTCACCTTCTTCCACCGCTGGTTTAAATCGAGGTTTTCATTTAAAGAGCCTACCTCAACCACTTCTTTTTTCATCATTTCTAAGAAAATTAAGTATTTTAGTTTATAATTCTTCATTTTAAGGAGTGAATATAGTAAACAATCAGCTAACACCGCTTTGAAAATTTTGAGAAGATAACATAAGAGTTATGAAAACTTGTTTAATGTGATCACTACAAAAATATTATCGTGTAATTTAAAAACTTGTACGTTACGGGCCTTTTAAGAATTTTTAAGAACTCAGACGGTAACCAAAATGTTTCCGTTACGCCTCATTGTTAACCTTCTAGCGTTGTAATTAAGAACTAATCTAGAGGAACAGTTCATAATTATTATAAGTTTTAAAAAAATCTATAAAATTACAAGAGATATATTGTACTAGAAAGTTCAGTCCCGAAGTTTCGGTCGAAGTATATTTATTTTGAAGAGCAACAAAGGATTTTATCCATAAAACGTTAAATGACAAGCGAGGAAATTTAAATAAATACATATTTTAACCTAAAATCGAGTACTGTTTCCATCATTTGTAGAAGGAATTCTCCTAATTTAAGTACATCAGTGAATTGTGTAACCTTGTTACACGAATACCGAAGACTTAAATACCTAAGACTAACTCGGATAATGCCGAATCTCTTATAATCCACACATGTTCCTTAAAATCTAACAACGCTCACGATGAGACAATCGAAAAAAATATGTATGATATTCAACGATGATGTCATCATTCAATGATGTCATCATTAGTAATTCTATTCAGCTAATTTTGGAATTAGTTGAAAATCTCCCGTACTACTCTTTTCTTTTCTGTAACCAAAACGATTCTTTGAAAACTTTTAATTTTCTAACTGAGGGTTTCACGGTCTTATTGCAGCTGTAGTAGCTTTCAAAAATATTTCATGGTATTTAGTTAGCACTTTACTTGAGTTGTAACAATTATCGCCAACTTTCTTCACAGTCGTTTTCAGAATCAACGCGTCGCTAATTCAGTAATTACTCTACATTATATTTGAAAGTTACTCCAAGTTACGTCAGATTTCAAGAGTTCTCAAACGCCAGTAAATATGAGTTTTCAAGAGGAATTCTTTTACATCCGTTTGTGGTTAAAGAACGTCTTGCTAGAACTTTCTCTTCAGAAAAGTTTTGTATCAAAGGAGAAGTATCATTTCTCATAATAAAATACTAGACGGTAAAGATTTTTAATAAATTATAGTGTTTCTCAATTTTATATTCTAAATGCATGATATCGAACACCCTGGTTTCAGAATATCGATGTAATGCAATAATCATTTCATTGTAAGGGTAATACACTACATACAAGCGCTTATATTGTTGTAAATTATTATGATTCGTATTATGTATAATTATTTTTTATCAATAACAAATATTTTAACAAAAACAGATCGCAAATCAAACTATATATTCTTAAATAAGAATTTGCTTTATTAGAAAGAATTTGATTGCGTCTGCCGAGAATGCATAGCAATGTTTTCTTCCCGGTGCAATGATCATTAATTTTCCATTGTGTTCCAAACACCATGAGCATTACTGTGTATTGCCCAACATGCATACATGTAAAATTAATACTATTGTTAGATTTTATACTGTTCTAAAAGACATAAAAGACAGTCAGAATATGTAAATAGCGATTTACACTATTCCAAAAATATGTTTTCAGCGGGATAGCAAAAAGTAGCCTACAGTTCAGACAAATCAACGAGCGTTCTAAATCTGCAAATCCACTAAAACAGACGTTAAGGTTTACAAGCTTTCTTTTGGTATTTATTTCATTATATATAATCATTCTGATAGCTTTCAACACACGCACCACAAACTTCCATTTTCACCCCAAGCGTAAGCAGTTTCAGCTACATAAAAACACCACCAGCGCCATGACCTTACCCGAAAAGAGCACAAAAAATGAAGTATTAAAGAGCTCCCAACCCTTTCGCAATTCCTGTGTGTTTGCTCACCAGTGGACGAACCGCGAGCAGGAGCCAGACGGGTCGGAGACGGGGATGAAAATAAAGAGAGAGAAAAATCCGATAGTGGGAGCTGTGACGTGAAACTCCCATGCAAATAGACCCGTCTAAACAGGTCTTCCTCCCGCCCCCCAGGCCGACATTGATTTTTATTTTCCTCTCGCCCGCCGTTTTTCAGCAGCAGCATCGGCGGCGGCGGCAGCGGCAGTGGCGAAGGGCAGAAACTGAATTGAGAGCGGGGGCGGGGAACGGAAGAGAAGGCGATTGCACCCCCCGGCGACCACGGCTAAGGTGGTGGTGTGGTGGTGGTGGTGGTGGAGATGGTAGCGATGAGGATTGTTGGTGAAGCCAATGGGTAGTAATGGTGGTGATGGGGGTGACGGGGAATATAGTGTTAATGGGAGTAATGGTGAATACAGTAATGATAATGAATGTGTTGATAATTCTGGAGACAGTAGTCAGAGCAGAGGCGATGCGAGAGGTAGCTGGTGATTATGGTAATGGGGCTGGTGATGGTGACTTTGGCAGCAAAGGCGGCACCGGAAGCGATAGTGTAGGTGATAGTGGGGGGTGGTGAGGGTGCAGGTGGTCCTATGTTAGAAGAGATATTTTATACAAGAAAGTTCACTGGCTGTCGGTCTAAGACGGCTGCAATTGGCAGACGCCGCGGCAGAGGAGAGTATAGGAAGCTGTAAAAAGAGGAAAATTATGACAATGACGAGAAAGAGGAGGAGAAGAGCAGGAATAAGGGGAGTTCAAAAAGGGAGGAATTGAGGAAGGGAAGAAGAGGGTTACCAGAATGAATAGGATGTGAGTGAGGGGGATGAAGAGAAGAAGAGCGATAGAAGACGAAGGCGGTGGCAGCGGCGGCAGTGGCAGCGACGGCGGCGGCGGGAAGCTGAAGCTGGAGCGGTAATCAGCTCCAAATTGCTTTCTTCCTCTGCCGGGTTCGGAACGCGCTCCGCCCCCTCCGCCCTTCCTTCGCGCCCTTCCGCTCGCCCTCGAAGCCCCCAGCCCCCCCTCCCCTGCCCCTCCCGCCTTGTGGGCCGTGACAGTAAACCGTGTTTATGCGCCCCGGCAGTCTGATATTGCCGAACCGCACCCCGCGCCCCACCCGCGCGGCCACGCCCCTGCCTTCGGCGCGGCCCTTCCAGCCGCCCGACCTGAGAAGGCACGTGCGCGGAAAAGCCCTGCCCCGCGCGCCGATATGGATAAACTCGGCCCGAGTTCGCTGCCGCGACGTCCCTAGGGCCTCGTGCCTTCGCGTTTCTTAAACTTGAACAAACAAAAAAACGCTGTAATTAGCAGAGGCCCAAAGGGACACCAATTATACGCTTGTGAAATATGTAAAGACATTGGAGGAATCTGCGCTAAGGTTGCACAAAAGGAGCTCACCGTGAAGTCCTGAAGCTCTTCTTAAGTTTGGAAATGAAAACGAATCTGCAGACAGCAATTTGCAGAAGACTGTGTTCATACCTGAAAAAAGAAGAAGCAGAATAAGTGCAAATTGTAAGAAAAAGTGTCTTTCATTATAAAATTGCATATTATAAAATAACTGTTAATTCTTATTAATGTCAAAAAGCCCACACGAAATGCAATAGATAATGTCAACATTTCCTCTATCTAACGTGAAAACCGATGGAGACGGTAAACACTTATCTACGAGTAAAAACAGCGATTCAATTGAATATAAAATTACATAAGTAAAACCTATTCGTACATAACTAAGTAATACTTTCAACATAAACGCTTTTATATTAAAAATATATAAGAAACGTGAATTATTGTGAAATAATTTGCCATTGACATTCTCGTTGTTCAATTTATCAAAAGAGAGTAAATTAATCAAATCTGAACACCGAGCCAATTTCCTGTAACGTCGGAAACTACACTGAATTGAGATGTAGCGGAAAGTGTTTTTACAAAACAGAACGCAATACCTATAATTTTCCTTTAAGTTAAAACCGAATTTTTGTTGATAATTAGGAAAATAACAGAATCTAGAATTTAATCTATCATTTCAATTCCTGGATGCTGACTTGTTTATCTTCAAGTATTTTAATCCACTCTCCTCATCCAGTGACTCATAGTTAATAGTGCAGCTGGAGGTTCGGCTTGTTATACACATCATGCTGCACTGAATTCATATCCGGTATCACAATAATGAGAACATGGAAAATAATTACGTAGCGATACACCTGCAGAATAAGAAGCTTTATTTAGAAAATTTGTAACGCATTTCATGAGTTTTCTGAACGTAGATACTAAAGAAACTAGTGCCATTTAGCAGCAAAAGCTGATCATACTTTGAGTGCCATATTTAAACAATAATATAGTTTTTAAACTCACACTGTAAAAGCAGTTCTTTCAAGGCATGTACAACGTGGTAAAAGTTAATTTTTTAACACTTGTGCTACATGTTTGACGATGCTCAAGTGTTTACATATTTCAGTTAATGCAACAATAACAAACAAAAAAATGATGTCTAACCGTATCAGTTTTTACGGTCATTATTGTATCATTAGGTGATTTTTATACTTGCATTAAAATAAAATGAAACGCATTAAGCGTCTTGTTGCAAACTTTCCTTCTCGCAAAATGAAAGATAACTTTTCTTTTTCATTGTATCACATATAACTATTATTTTTTCTCTCATGACCGACCACACTTTGAGTTACAATTCTTGCACTCTTATTAAAGCTGATCTTTCACAATAAATTTGCATGATACTGATTCACACGTAACGCTCGATTACATTCTGGAAAAGAATGAACCAGAAACAAGGTTATACACAAATACGTATCATTATCATATGCGAGACTTCTGTTAGATTGAGAAACAAAATTGAATAGTGCTAGTAATTAACTGGCACCCTCATAACAAAATCATCAACTAATTAGTAACGGACACACAATTAAACTGGAAGTAGCGAATAAATAACAAAATAATACATGCTAAAACAAAATTTCACCAAGTGTAATAATAAACTGATCTTCCAAACTTCTGTACTGAATATGGTAGACAAAGCACTACCTATATTTAAAAATCTAATCAGACCGCTTTTAGTACATGCTTATTCAGTTTTAATAAATGCCACACGATCAAAAAATATACTATACGTAACTCAAAACCAGTTTCTCTATACAATTGCAAATTCATCTTGGTTTATTTCTGACCTCCACAACGAATTCCAACTCCCAGTAATAGAAAACCATCTGGTTCACGTCCCGTGAACTCAAACTAAAACCATCTCCAGTTTGAGTTTCTCTCCGAAACCGAAACATTCGGGCCTAACTGTGCGGAACTGAAAGTTTAGCGCATCGTTCTCGCACAGATACTTATTTGTGGATAGTTTGATTAACTGATTGATTGATTAATGATTCAAGGCGCGTCAACTGGTAAGGACATTATTCCTGTAAGTATAGTGCACGTTTCAACGCGGGTTGTGGCGATGATCTTCCCCTGCCCGATTGTGAGATGCAGCGTTGACCTGCTCGTCGGCTTACCGGGTTTTCCACCACAAGGTATCTTCCAGCAGTGGGGCGTCGCCCAAGCCCGGACCATCTCTAAGCTACCAACTGGTCTCCTGGCATCTGTGATAGTGTGTGTGTGTGTGTGTGTGTGTGAAAAGGGTTAGGTTAGGACAAGTTACTTGTACATCCATTACAACACATGCCAGGAGACCAGACATGAGGTTAGAGCTAGCCCCAGTTGGTGCAGTGCCCTGTGGCTGAGAGATTCCTGAAGAGGAAAAAACCCCCAAAGCCGTCGGAATTCGCTATCCAACGGGAGAGGACCATCGCCACCTCCAGCGGTAAAAAACAAGCACTATACTTACGGAATTAGGAACCTTTGCAATTGATGCCCAAAAACTTCAATCAATAATATGAAATGTAACTGCAAAAAATGAATTTCTTTAATATTGGGACCACTATCTCACCTCGCGATGAAACTTTGTGACGAATATTGACGAGTATTGTTCATGAATCGTTCTCAATTATTTAGAAGGTTCGATGATTACGCCAGGTCTGGACAGTGGCGCCATTGCAGAGAGCGAGAGATCCTAAGAATACGAAATCGAAAACAGCTTCAGCTCGAATGAAGTCTCCAGCTCCCCACCGCGAGGCCCCAACACACAGGTGCGATCGCAGAGGGTGGAGTGTGCCTCCAGACCCCCCCTCTCCGGCGGCCTCCTCATCCTGATGCAATTCGGATGATCCGAGCGGCCAGGCCGAAGCCACGCGGCGACCACTTCAGACGCGCGTATGGCGTCAACACGAGACACCACAGCGTTCTGTTGCGACTTGCTTCCAGCTAAGGATCGGCCCGAGTGCGTGAGTAGGTGAGAGAACACACACTTCATTACTTGGCATACATTAGAATTTGCTTACGTTTTGTATTTTTGGCGTATTAAATTTTCTCTTTAATTTATATTTTTTATTTGCACTTAATATAATATATTCTTTCTGCATATGAAACTAGAATTACAAATATGCGTGTTCATACGGTGGTAAAATTACCAACAAGATAATAAGTAATTATTATTATTATTATTATTATTATTATTATTATTATTATTATTATTATTATTTATTAAAAATATACACACATAACATTTAAGGTGAGTCATTTGGTTTGTTATTCCATTTCTTTTTTGCCCATCCTTCATCACTCTTGCGATGGTAAAGTAAAGAAATTAAATAAGGAAGCTGCTTTTGATAATAAATTGTCAATATGCTAAAACATCACAATTAGTAGAAAAATGCAGCTTATCACCTATACATATGGCATGAATAATCAAGAGAAAACAGAAAAATCATTTATTCAAAACTATAACGAAAAACGTTCATCGAGTTTTCAACATTGGTCACTATATGCAAATTTATTAAGTGTTTGGGTTGTTTCAAATGTAAATATAATGTTTGTTTATTTCGCAGGAAATCTTTACACTAATCGAAAACAAGATGAACTGTTTCCTGCAATTCATTTTCACTATTCTACTACATTTGTATTTTATGTATTCACCTGTAAAATGCGATTTATGTGCGCAAGATAATTTCATCTCTCGATTAACCATTGACAGTCTTAGGAATGATTCCGGGCAGTGGACTGCTCAGGTAAGGAAACATTTATTCTAGTCTTTTTCTATATCTTACTAATTTTTGCTAATAATCCATTCGGCAAGTACATTTTAATTCAAAGAGGGTAATAAAATATTTTTTCGGGGGCTAATTGTATATACCCAGCCTTTAGTTGAAATCCAAAGTTTTCGACATCCCTAGGCGAACTCCGGGACGGTCGAAAAGTTGGCATTTTCTTTTGTTCCGTTTTTTCTCTTCAAACTCTTTATCCTTTAGCTCTGTGGCCAAATATTTAAAATTAATTTAAAAGAGTACAAAATTTCCTACTACTTTCGTATAAAACATTTCTTTTTAAGCCATATATGCAAACTACATATTTTCAAAAAGCAATATTTTTCCTTCCTTTTAATTTTTGTGTATTAATTCGCATGTTTTTGATATTATAATTAGCTTATTACAAAATAACTATTATTGCATGTAATTCTATTATTTATTTCACCATCATGTAAACTGTGCTGATAATATTAAAACATAATAAATGGACGGATGTGTATGTAGTATGGCGGTTTCGGGCGTGTTCATTCCCAGTGTGTTTGCGTCCCTTTTAAACTATTTTAAGAGGGAAATAATTTCAATTTTACAAAATATAGTAAATATTATCATTAATAGGCAAAGAATTATATGGGAGTAAGACACTCTTAGAGCTGGGGATGGGAATGGACTGATATTTCCAAACAAACCTGTTTTGCAATCCGCAAAGCACATTCTGCCTGTAAGCGAGCAAAGTGAGTGAGACGGATTGTGCTGTTGAATACATGATCACGTGATAAATAAGTAACCGCGCAATGCCGAATATTCAGCCAGACAGCCGATAAAATAAAAGTAAATTACGAATACGTAGGTACTTTGCCAACCCAGTGCAATCAGACGCGATTTTTGCTAATTCCAGGATTAGCCGGTTAATGTTTTCGTTATTAAAATTGAGTGGGTACAGGTCGTATAAGTAAACGTTTCATAGCTTACCTCAGACCATTCGGATGAAGTTCCCACTAGTCGCCACGTGGCGGCTCCATTATGTGAAGTAATTACGGTGACGAGCAATAAAAGATATGTGACAAACAGGAATCTGCCGGTGAGAAGTAAGGCTAGCAAGAGACACTCTGTGACGGTTTGATTATTTTGTTGCAAAAAGTCAGGAAACGTAATAAAAGTTAACTAGAATTTATACTTGGTCCTAAAGAATTTTGATAGAACAGTACTAAATAAACCCACAACGTATTTTACGATATATTATTTCAACTATTAATTTTCTGTTTGATAAATTGCAAGTAGACAAGGATACAACAGCGAAAAAATAAAAATAGTGTATAACTGAAATAAAATATAACATACTAGAAGGCTCCAGAAATAGCATAGTATAATGAGAAAAAATCTAACTTGTGTGATGTATTATCACAAATGAAAATAAATGCAAACAGTATGATTCGTAATAAAAGTAAATACGACGTATATAAAAGTAAATACGATAAATAATAACAGGATAGATAAGAAAATGAGGAAGTGCAGCAAGTTAAAGAATCATACAAGGAAATGTGAACGCAAATGACAGCGAGGGAAAATAGCAAATATTGTGCATATTATTGTACATATAGCAAGTTGAAATAACATAAGGACACGTCAGCAATTCCGTGGGGGTGAAAATGAATTAGGAAAAATAATTACCACAAAAATCAAAGAACTATCAAGCAAAGTACATGAGCGTGAGTGACCAATCAGAAAATAGTGTTCGAGTAATCGAATGATATGCGCCGAAGAAGGAAGAAGAGACGCGTCTGTGTACTACGGATCTGGAACAAATGAAGGGCGCGCAGAGAGAACAAAAGAGGAGACGATTCTTAGAACTGGTGGCGATTGAATGTGAGGATGATACTTTCGACGTTGCTGAGTAACAATAAAAATATAACTTTTAATTTGAACGCAATAGTTTTAAAAGCAGGTAATAGCATTATTAATTAGTAATACCTTTATGACGACTTATTCTTAGAAAGGAATGATTCTTAGACAGGAATGAAAAATATAATCGCGCGAATGGAAGAATGGACTTATTGGTGGTGACTGAAACCAACAAACACTGAAACCAGCAAGTGGAACAAACCTGGGACGACGATCAAGCAGTCATTCTACGAAACGAAAGTTAATAAATGGCGAAAGTAAATAAAAAGTTATAGCAGAAGCGTCAATGTGTTCTCCCCAAACTGTAAAATGAAAAAAATGAATTCGGCAGAAATTATAGGCATCAATGTCGACTTTATTAAAAGATTCCAAGTGATTTTTGCTGCCCTGACCAGTGGCTTCTCCATCAACGGTACGGATATCAGGGAATTTACAATAAGATTGGAGATCTCTATGTGTAACTTTACATTGGTTTTATATGCCCACAACCGTACACAAAATTCTGATCTACGAAGCAGATGTCAAAAATTCAATGATACTTTCAATAGAGCAACTGACGGAAGATGAGCAAGAGCTCTGACATAATGAATATCGGATAGCAATATAGTATAGGAAACAGAAAATCCCGAAAAGAAAATGCCTAAAAAATATCGCGATCTGCAACAAATGAAGACAGTCTTTTGCTTTCATCAGACCCTCTCATTTCGAGTCTGCGGAAAACACAGACAAGAGCTGAGCGTCTCCCAGATGACGTGTCGAGTTTATTAATTCCTGATTATAATGACATTGAAAACGAAACGTGTGAACAATCAAATGACAGAGAATCGGGTATACATTTGGTCTAAGAGCTCAAGAAAGTATCTATTTATTATTTTTATTTCTATTTGAAAGTCAAAACAATACATCATTTGGTGTTTTGTCTTTTGATATAAAATGTGTTAATTTTCGCTTCTTCAGTGCAGCTCTAATAGGTAGCAACGCCAACAGTAATAAATGTCTAATTTCTTAGCCACGCATTCCATGTTATTTTCATAACTATCATGTGTGTGATGTCATTGTTGTTTCTCAAAAAAATGTATGAATGCTTTCGGAAAAGTCTGTCTCGAAATAACGTCCTTCTCTCTTTAACTAGTAGTGATTTTACCACTTGCTGCAGTATCGGTTACATCCAAACAAATATGAGACAGATGACTCTTTCGTCTGTCACTGATGTTCAATGACTGTTCCTCAGCGGAACTGATCTCCTTCGGTGAACGGGACGACAAACACAACATTATTCAGCCGGAACCTAAACACTTGGAAGATAGAAAATCGGGTTCAGATTCAATGCTGGTCTGGAATAAACTCTTTAGCCAATTTTCCCCAAAATTATTATTGCCCGACAAATATGAATGACTCAAGACTCTGGAAGTTCCAAACAGATATTTTAATTTTTGAGGGTACTTTACATGAAGTCAGCTTTTACGTTTTTGAGCGTCGTCCCAGAGTCGAAACCTTACGGTGCTTCTGTGACCTACTAGCATGCGTGACGGATAGTAAACTCTGAGGATGTGAATTCGGGTTCGTAACGGAAACAAATTTCTGGTTAAAATCACCTTTGCAGGGTTATATAGTAATATAATATTGCGGAGCATAAATCATGCGAGGAAGTAAGTGCAGTTGTAATACCACTAGTTTCTAACGTTAGAGTAAATAATTTTGAAAGCGTGAACGACCACATTGTTAATTATTAAGTATGTAGCAATAGTACAAATAGACCTGTCCCGTAATTTTTGGACAATCAAAGTATATCAATAAAGGATATCCATGTAATCAAGCGATTCTTGCTCGATGACTGCGCAGGTAGAATTCATACATGTTGACGGAACTGAGCAACGGGGAGAGTGGACCTCCAACATACATCAACGCACCTCCAATTGCGAAAATAACACCACAGCTAGTGAAAATAGCACAAATGGATTTGTTGCAGTAGACGCAACGGTTTTGGGTACGTCCATTAAAATATATCCACAACATGAAGATAAATTTATTCAAACTGCAATAGGGAATAACCTGGTGGCAGCTAACATGTAGTTTATCATATTTATTTCAGTTTTTCATTGTTAAAAACAACTTTCTGTTAAAGAAAATTCTTACTGATATAACTTATTGATATAACTTTAATATTGTTTTTGCACTTTCAAAAGCATTATCTGTTGCATTCTTCTCTATCAAAAGTTGATAAATTTCTCTTAACCAGCTGTGTTTAGGCCTTCGTCTTTTCTTCCTACCTATAGGAAACCACTTTAAAATGATATTTGGAATTCCTATTTCTGTCATTCTTTTAACGGGTAAAAACAATTGAAATCGCTTATATTTAATAGTTTTTAAAATAGTGTGTTTTTTATTCATTTTTTTAATTTTTTATTTCTTATTTTATGTAATTTTGATATCTTGGGCAACTTTTTAAAAATTATCCATTTCTGTTTCCAGTACTTATAAATTTAATTTTTTTAATTTCCATGTTTTTATCAATATAAAACAGCATTTATACAATAAACTTATATATTCTTAATATCAATATTTTTTTATGTTTATCCCATAAAATTTTATTTAGCATTGAAGATCGTATAAATTTTGGGCGCATTACCTTCACTCAGGTTTTATTGATGATCAGGGCCTGACGCGTCAATCTCTAAATTCACGAACCTTATACGTTAGCCTTAAATAATAAAATAAAGTAGTTATTTATGCACCAAGGGCGTTATAAGGGTTCTAAGAACCTAGCTGTCACAAAATGCCCGAGAACCTTTGGCACGAGACATTTTTGTCACCCGTGATCGTTCGAAGTAGTTAACGCCCGTGGTACATGGATAATTTTATTGATTTTTACCCAATTTTATTGATTCAGATTTTCTTATTTATTAATTAACTATATGTTATTTTGACTCGGTTTGAATTTTCATATTTCTCTCCCATAATTCTTTCATAATTTCCTCTCATAATGGCTTCCATAAGAGAACATGTAGCATCATTCAACTGTTTTCATATTTCCCTCGTAACCATGATCCTTTCGATTCGGGGAAGTTTTGCAGTGTATATAGAGCACCGCATCGAAGGCAATATCAAGCTATAAGGTATCATTAGGAAATGAAGGTGATTAATTGGCTGTGCGCAGGGCCGCGCGAGGACGAGGCAGGGGCGCCGGCTCGCATGCCGCACTTCGACTCCCTGCGCCTGCAGTTGGACAACGGGAGCGAGGCACTGGTGAGCACGATGCGAGGTGGTGGCCGCCGCTTTGCGTAATGGCCGAAGATACAGACAATACTCACTGGCGGTACACATCAGTTATCCTTAAGAGAGCAATAATTAGAGGGGGGAATTTTTTGTAAAAATGAAATAAAAATCGGATTTTTATTTTTAAATATTTTTTATTTAAATTGGATTTTTTTGATTGATCTAATTTTTTCATTTTACATCTATTAAGTTTACAAACGATGCCTAATGTTACAATGTTATGTTGTCTCCCTCTCTCTCTCCCTCTCTCTCTCATTATCTCTCCCTCTCTCTCTCTCCCTCTCTCTCGCCCCTCTCTTCTCTATCCTCTCTCTAGTTTCTCTCCTCTCTCTCTCTCATGTCTAGTGTCACTTGTCTCGCCTCTCTCTTGTCTCTCTTCTCTCTTGTCTCTCCTCTCACTTGTCTCTCTTCTCTCTAGTCTCTCCTCTCCTCTCTCCCTGTGCGGATGTGCCCCTGACGTGGCGTGCGCGGCGGCGCAGGTGAGCCTGTCGCGGGGCGCGCGGCGCTGGCGCGAGGCGCGGCGCGCGTGCTGGGCGCGCGGGAGCGACCTGCTGGACGACGTGGTGGGCGCGGCGCGGCCGGCCCAGCGCCTGCTGGCGCAGCGCCGCCTCGACGGCCGGGCGTTCGTCGGCTGGCGGCGCAACCCGGCGGCGGACGAGCGCTTCGAGACGCTCGCAGGTACGCAGCGCTCCGCGTTGTCTGGTTCGCGCACGCGCGCCGGGTAGAGTGTCTCAGAGTGTGTAACCTGCCAAGATTACTAGTCCGGTAAGTGCATGTTGGGGTTTCCTCGCGATATGGCGGCGATCTCCCCACGCTATATAATGAAATCTGGAGACGACATACCGTCAGCTAGTGGAGTTTTCCATAATGAGGTATCTCCCATCAGCGGGGCATGGCGTCAGTCGGGACGTGTGAGGTAATGTGGTGCATTTAAGTTTTACGTGGGTAAGTAAGAGGTGAGGATAATACAAGAAAAGATCTCGCGTATACTGTGACCCGTTTGTTAGGGTACTGCTCCGGCATTCGCCTGGCGTTGATCGGAGAAACCACGGAAAAGAAACGCTGAGCCCAGCCGGTTTCTAGAGTTCTCGTTGAAGCAGCGGCTGAAATCGACCTAGCTAATGACCGAAATCCTCGGGACTCGAATCGAGGATCTCCCGATCAGAGGCACTCATGATGTCAACTAAAGCGCTGAGTTACCAAAGCCGGTAGAGTTCAGCTGACGTTAGCGATTAAGAATGGCGTCTCAAAAGCATCGACTTTTTTCACAAGATTCTCATTTTTTCAAAATATTTACAAAAAAAGCTATTTTTTAGGCAACCTCTCCTCATAATCGCTCTCCTTATACTCCTTCTCTTTTATACTCCTACTCGTTATCCTTCTTCTACACCTTCTCTGCCTATTTCTACTCCTCTTTTTCCGTAATGTGTCTTCTCCTTCACTGAATTATTACTGATCATCACTGATTATTTCTTCAAACTTTTCTGTCTTTCGCTACAAGATACTACTTAGATCCACTCTAAATACCAGTTCTTCGGGAATTTTATTCTAACAGAACATCCTCTTCCTGTCAACAGGAAACTTCGGCATGAACAAAATTACATTGACATCACACGTAAGAAAGTCTACATTGACATTCGGTGTGTATTATCTTGAATGCTACCTCAACCACAATTTCTGCGTAGTTACGATCCTTAAATTGCATTGGGTTATCTAGATTTTTGCGCGTGTTCTTTCACGTGACCCCTACTTGCACTTTTAACAATCCTAAGGTGAACAGATATTTCACGCGAATTCTAGCTTTCGCCTACTACCCATCAACGTAAAACCGTAACAATGACGTTTTTGAAAACTACAGTTCTCTAGTTATAAATAAACACAATAATAACAAACATATGTATACACACAAGAAGTTATGAAAGAGATATCTGTGAATGATGAGACGTAGCAACTTGAAATACGAATGTATTCCTTTTAGTTTGATGTTGGGAGTGGCTACTGACGTTACTGCTGCTTTGTAGATTTGTTTAATGGACAAATTAGTGCATTGACTTTCTTCGTTAACAGGAAGGCCTAGATCCGTTTTGTTAACCATTTACTTCCATTCTATTGCAGGTGATCCAGTGAGACAGAGCGATTTCGTGCACTGGGCGTCGGGCCGCCCGTCGATGTCCTCATCTGAAGAGGCCCGAGATGCGTGTGGGGCACTGGCGGTAGAGAGCCTCTTGTACGATGTTCCCTGCGACGATCCCTTGCCGTTCTTTTGTCTGCGTGTCCAGTCGCCGAGTTGGTGAAGAAGCTTCATATAATACGCGAAGATTCAAATGATTTGAATAACTTCTTGTCTTTATTACCGAAATATAAGAAATACATTGCTGATATGTACATCACTCCATATGTATTCACTTTTTTTATTGCTTTCTTCATCGACCAGAAGACTAATACGGAAATGTCTCATAATAAATGTTATAAAGTTCTAGAGAATGTGGAGGGGTAAAAAATGATCACCTTTTGCTAATGAATGTAGGTTAGAAATTTTATATATTGAAGTTACATATGTGTTCTCCCCTAATTTTAAGGTAACCCTTTATGTACAGAGTTTTGGGAAGTCACGTTCTGACTCATTCAAGGAGAAAACTTCGTTATTAGCAATTTCTCATTCGTTGGCAAAAGGTGATCATTTTCTAACTCTATGTATCCCTTGGAAACCTACAACATTTATTCTCAGACACCTTTGTAGTGCCTCAGAGATCTTGTAATTGGCCAACGGTATGCCAGATCTCCATCGTTTGCAGAGTATTATCTTTTCACGAGGTTTTGCTGCAATGCCTAATTACAGCACCTTTGGATGTGGGTAAAAAGTGGGACTTTTCACTGGAAAATTGAAAATTATAAAATATTTTGGAAATATTTGTATAATTTATGGTTTTGTATTATATAGTTACAAATCTTACTAAATTGTGAAGATACATCAGTCTTTATTCGACATAAAATATAATATGTTTTGTCATGAACATTTCATGCAAATATTGTTGCGAAAAGCTTTTTTCCTTGTTTCTTTCTGGTACTTTTGTCTAGCAGAAAGGCGGTTACCCTTACAGGTATATTCGACCATACACAAGACACCATCACACTTGCGGGCTCCTCTGATCTGTGGCCAGCAGAACAGGATGCCCTCCACGGGAACGTATACAGGCAAGGGACAAGCAACCATGCCCAAGGCGGGACTGGAACCCGCGATCCTTCGTACCGAAGGGCAGAGTTGGTACACGCTCTTAGCCATCTCGGCCAATCAGGCCTGCAAAAGCTTTTTACAAATGTAGAAATTGAAAATAAGTGTTTTGTTTCTATAGGAATTGCCGTATGTTAATTAATAATTCTATTTATAAACTTAGAAAAATTGTTTCATACTTAATAGAATCAAAATGTAAGCTACGAAGGCCATTTGTTAACAAACGGGACCTTGTATCTTGCTAATGCTAAGTTTAAGATATCACATCACTTACTTCTTGGATTACCATTACCATTATCGGTGGTGCTACAATAGTACATATGTTTTTTATGCTATAATTATACTTCTAGTTGAAACAGTGAAAGTGTCGTTAAACACGTAAAAGAATGAATGTGACAAGTTTGGGGTGCTGTTCATAGGTAAGGTACTTACGTCTAGAGTGACATCTTAATCAACTAAATTATCATCTCGTAAGTTGGAGTCCAACAACCGGTACATAAGTTTGATTTTACATTTAAGAAAAACATTTTCAACGAAAATAGAAACTGGCCCATTTTTATAAGCACACATTACTGTTTTTAAGAAAAAAATTAAACACATATGTTACACTTATAATCAATATGAAGGTTATACTAAAATACTCAATTAAATAGATACACTACATATATTCCATTCCCATTGGCACAATAGGCAATACAGTTAATTGTTTTTACGTTTTTCTGTTCAGCATGGGTAATTCTGGGCATACTTATATATGCTACTTATCCAAATCGAGATAAAAGTTTTAAATACCTCTTCTATTGCAAGAATCTTTGAAAATGCTGGGAACGATTCAGATATAAAAAGCTAGAAAGCTCAGCTTTAAATACGAATCAAAGCGAAATACTGTTCCTTAACAAGTCACGTATCTCAACGTAAATAGGTTTTCAGTGACGTGCGATTACAATGTTACCAATTTTTTACAATTAAAAGAAGGATGAAAAAATTTGATAAAAAAGTAAAACATAAATAAATGAAACATTTTATTAAGTCAAGCAAAAATGCACTAGTAATGCTTACATTCCTTTAGTTCATTTAAATAAACAAGTATTGTTTTATCAACAGAACACTTTTGGTTAATATATCATTTTCAGACCATATGTTAGAAATTTATGAGCAAGATCATGCTTGTTCAGTAAATATTCACAACAATAGTTGCAGTGAATAGTTCGCGGTGTCACCACGAATGAAAAAAATATTTACAACAGTGATTATTGTGAAAAAGTGTTTAGAATCTGTGGATATAATAGATTCGATATAATTTTCAAACACATTTCTGTTAAAATTCGAGAAAAGTTTTTTATAACAAAATATTTTTTGTAACGAAATTAATAGTGAATAAATAAATTTCCATTTATTTTCCGCTATCTCAATTTTTCTTCACACCGTTTTATCCTCTATCCACGGAACTACTTTTTTCCCGCGGTATGTTCAAAACTCACTGAAAACGGCGGGAGTTCCGCTGAACAGGCATCACTAATCGCCTCTTTCCGAACAGTACCGTCACATGACGCGTAACAGTTTGGCACGGCATCTCTGAATACAGAGATTAACAGATTCGTTTAAAATATCAAAAAGGAGGACAGGTAGGATGGCACTTTTTGAGGAAGAACAGGACCTACAATAGAAGGACTGTGTTCCCTAAAAGAGGATGTAGATCAATGAATTTGATCAAACACTAATTGCTAGCCACTACATATACGTTTTCCTTGCCTTGATTACATCGGTAGACAAGTTTGATTTGATTACATCGAAATAAGTTAACAATTTCAGAATACCATAATGAGCGATCAAAACTTCTTAAAGTAAAATAAATGTATTTGTCAGATGTACGTTAAATATATTGTTTTCCATAAATCAATTTCATTTCATAAAAATGTATTCTACTTTGTACTATTAACACTACCAGTAACTATCACAAAACTCCTACAACTCCCGGCTGACGTGTACACATTTTGCGGACGACAATATGACGAGTCAAATAAAGCGCCAGAAATTGGAAATTACCGTTTATTTTTTGTTGTTTTTTTTTCAAATTTCTAAAATACAGAGAATGCACCAGAAATACACCACTTTCTTTACAGTTCTTTGCTGTATTAGAGAAAAAAGGTTTAAAAATATTGGAGCGGTTTCGGAGAAAATAACTGTTTAAAATTTAAAAGTTGTCTATGTTTGACGCAAACTTACGCAAAAAAATCATCATATTTTTAAACTTCAACACGTCTGTCCTTGATGATCAGTTTTTAATAAACACATTTCATTAAGAAAACAAATCTTCATAATTGTAATTGCGAAAATATGTGAATTTTTGCATTTCTCGAAAAATCAAGAAATTCAATAAAAATGAGACCTGCACTATTCTCTTAAGGGTTCTTAACGCTAATCTTGGCCAAAATTTAATCAAAAACCTTAGTGTCATTTTTTTATTATTTTGAAAGTTTTCTAGTGTCTTCATGTAAAGTATCCTTCCCCCCAGAAATTGTATAGAATCTGAATAATCAAACTAATTTTAACTTCTTATAATCAATGTTTTGTACCAATCAACTTGCGTTAAGCTACGCTGGGTATAACAGCTTAGACAATGGGGGAGAAATTCTTACAGCTGGTGCTCTTTATTAAGCTGGACATAGATATGGTATTCAAGAGTGCAGAGTCCTTGCAACCTGCCAACTTGCAGCAGTCACATTGGGTACAGCACCCGCACTGTGCCGAGTAACATATACAAAATCAGCTTCGAAACGTGCTCACGGTAAGTTATTGTGTATATGGGCGGCGTAGAGTCGCAAAAGGTGAGAGATTGTGGAAAACATCATTTTAATTTATTGTGGCAAATAATCTGCAGTTTCTTTAGGTTAAAGAGAAGAAATCAAGTAAATCAATTTTCGTATATTACCTAGTAAAATAGTATAAGCTAGTATACGCACTGATTTACAAACATTGACTCAGATTACTTTCAAAATAATACAGATTATATTACATAAACAAAGAAGTAGTAAATGAAAGAAGTTTTTGATGTAGAAATCATTACAATTTTATGCAATCGTGTGCTTATTGCATAAGACTGAGATTTGATTATTGGATAACATTTGGATTAACATATATTTTTTTCTGTTTTCCATGAGAATTATAGTAAATTAATTACTATAATTTTAGATATTATTTGATATTATTTTAAGAAGTTACTTAAAATAGCATCTCGAAAAATGTATAGCACCAACAACATTTTTGTGCACATGCAAACGTGCGCATAGGCACGAGCCGCCACTGGTTTGTGGTGTAATTTTCAAATTGGATGGTTTTTGATTTCAGGGAAATCAAAGAAAATATCATGAAACTGACGAACTAGTTCGTTATGGGTGCAACATGGCTGCTTGCCGCCATTTGGTGCAAATTTGTCCACGGTGATGGTATTACGTGTGCTTCTGGTCTGAAGGTCAGAAAGCGGGTGATAATAAATAGCCACAAAAATGATTCGGGACACTCGTTTTCACAGGTAAGAATGATAAGCAGTCTTTATTAAAATGTGAATATTGCTGCAGATTCAATTTTAACCAGTAAAGGTTAAAACCACCGTCACCAAAATCACAGATTAGGTTCCGAATAAATCTCAATATACTCTTTATGGTCATTGATTATTTAGTTTCGCTTGCGTTAAAGTATCAGAGACTGTATGACGACGTAATTACATATTGTCATTTGGTCATGAAATAAGCGGATTTTTTTGAGTTGAAAAGTCGTAACCAAATTTTGCTTCACTAAACTTTTGCTCAAAGTTGAGTATTTGTTTTCATATAATTATCATCTCTTTAGAGCCTAAAGGGCCTTCCACACAAATAATAAAAATTACCATTGAATCAGTTTTTAAATAATTTGTTGAATATTATAACACTGAATACAATATATTATATTATATATATGGTATTTAATACAATATCATACAATACAATATCATTACTCGAAATCAACCATCACTCGAAAAAGTCTTCCGGAAACAAACTGAACAGTATCTAAAAAATCACTTTTAAACGATCAGCAATCAGGTTTCCGTCCCGGCAGATATACTGGAAACGGGCTACTGAATTTCATTGAAGATGCGAGGACAGCAATAGATTTCAATAATATAACTATCATGAATCTTCTGGATTTCAGCAAAGCATTCGATTCAGTAGATCCTGACATCTTGCTCGAAATACTAAAACTCATGGGATTTGCACAGCATACTCGTACATGATTTCTTAATTACTTAACTTCCAGAAGTCAAAGAGTGCTGGTTGGTAGCCGCAGCTCAAGTGACTTGAAACTTAACCGCGGTGTTGCTCAAGATACTGTTAGGACCACTGGCCTTTTTAATTTACGTAAATGACGTAGGAAAATGCACTTAAATATTGCAGTTATCAAATGTATGTAGATGTTCTTCAGATATATCTAAGTTGCCACCCATCTTACCTGTTCTCATTACAGAAAAATTAACGAATATTTGTTAACCGTAAACAAATAGGCAGCGTTTATAGACTTAAAATTAAACCCAAATAAATCACAGTGCACGAATTTTAGTTTGAAAAGAGAGCACTATGAATAAAATATAATATTCTGCTCTGTCTAAAAATGATATAAATGACACCGTTCTACCTTAGCGTTCCGAAGGCAAGAACCTTGTTGTGTTTTTCGACATCCTCAGCTGGAACTCGCAAGTAGGTTCAACTTGCCGCGAAGTTTTTGCCGCAAATGCATTCACTGAAACGCCTGAAAACGCTTTCAATTACTACAGGCGAGACTCTCGTTAATTCACTTACTATGGCACATTTTGATTATTGCGACCTTCTGATCAATATGACACCTAAATTACAACGTAAACTTCAAGTAGCACTGAACGCATGCCTACGGTTTATTTTTTATTTACGAAAATACGACAATGTATCGAATTTTTTGACAGGCTTCATATCTTACTCTAGACAAAATATGACTACTCCACTCCTTACTTCTTCTTTATAAAATTGTACATGGTTCTCATGTAATACATCTGAAAAAGAACTTCAATCCTCGGAAACAAAATCGAGCTCGTGATTCAGGTCTGCTTCGTGTACCACGTCACAACACGACTTCGTTCAGTAGATCATTCACCATTACAGCTATCCGAGCTTTGTATAAATTCCCAGCGAGTCTAAAACATTCAGATATTGTCCGTAAATTAAAATATAAATTAAGATAAATTAATTGGGTAAGAAATAATGACATATAGAATGGCGTTATAATTATCTTCAATCTCCAGACTTCCCGCCTCCAATCACCCACTCACCGTCACCGTTAAACGCCGTACTTTCTTCGCTCTTTAAATTCAAAATTTCATCCCTAACCTCATTATTCTATCATCATTTTCCATTCTCTCTCACTCCATCTAAATTATTTATAATCACGTTTTTCAGTGTATCACAATGGAATTATTCAAACAAAATATAAACAAGTGTGTAGCCACGCTCCAAAAGAAGTGTACTTGTAGTTACCTTTATACCGTCATCATTATCTTTATTACAATATATTGGCCTTAAGCATAAATTGATGTTTAGATCCTACTGTGTATTATAATGATCATTAATACTGTAAATATTGTATTTTAAATTACTAATACTATTAAATTTGCTGTGTATTGTATTTCTCTGCTTTTTAAAAGGATTGTATGGGTGTGTAAAGGGCAAATGTGTACAAAACGTAGCATTCTGTATTCTTTCTTAAAAAATTTTACCTTTTCCACTTCATCCTCCTTTTCTTCGCTTCTTTTCCCCTTCCTTTCTCTCACAGAGTTCCCAATTTTTACTTTATGATCCCTTTCCCTGAATGTATTTTCTTCTCTTTTTCTCTACTATGCATACCATAGTTTGTTCTATTAATGTTCGGCATGAACCACCATTGCGATTGAGTTTTTCTGGATTTACTCAATCGCTTAAGGCGTTCGCCGGGATGGTCACTGATTTTGCACCCCTAGACGTAAATGTGGTACAGTTTGACCTTCCCTCTTAAATGTTACAATCAAGGCAGATTCAGTGGTTAGGCGGAAGAACAAGCCCTATAGTCTGAGTCTCGCCGTTAATGAATAATAGTTTTGCTCGCTAATAGGCCGACTTGAACCACGCGTGCATGCACTGTGCATTCAACGCGGCGCTCAGAAACATTATTTCGGTGGCAGGTGCATGTAATTTTTTGATCAGGGAGATTAACCTTTATCTGGATCCGATTTTTATCCTCCAGCGTTGTTAGCATACAAATACACCCATGCCCACAGTGGGTCGCGAACCCCCGATCTTCTGGTACCACTACGACACTACTGCTTTAGCGATCTCGGCCATCTCATCGACCTTATTTCTGTTATTGTTATCATTGTTATTATTATTATTAACTTTGAAAAAATTCAATTTTACGACGATAGTCCAGGAATTACTTGCTATAATAATAATAATAATAATAATAATAATAATAATAATAATAATAATAATAATAATAATGAATTAATATTACCCTTATTGTTCGCATAATATTTAAAATTTTGAAACTTGGCGGTTTAGAACCCTCCACCATCTCAGAGTTAATATACAATGATATACAATATTCATTGGAGTACTGAATTTGATCAACTGTACTGACAAAAGCATGAATTAATTGTTAAGTACACGTAACTCACATATAAGCAAACTCATTATTCGTGTGTTAACTATGGTTTTGACACTATTTGTCACTATCTCCGAATTTGTTCGCTCCAAAAAGTCTCCTTACCAAGAGAGATTTTTATATAACATCCGTCTAACACCTAAACCGAACACAGGATTTTCTTGAATATCAATATCCCGATATCGATCAGACCCGACTCCAAAAACTGTGAATTAAATTAACTGTGAATTCTTTTAATTTTGGGGGTATTTTAGATTAATGACATATAAGAGTCAACATTTTCAATAATACACAGTTTCAAATTGTTTCGCCAAATTAGAACAATGCTCGCTTACAAGAATGTTGTGTGAACTATTCTTGTCGAAACATCGATTAGAAGTTTTCTACGGAATAAAGTGTTATTGGGTTAGAAACATCGATATTAAAGTACCGAGCACATTTCTAGAACACGTCATAAATTTAGTTTCATTTTGCATGTCCTTATATGGCCATGTTCTTCTCTATTATTTCAGTAGTATAGATGAGATTTGCGGCTATCACTCGCAACCTATCTTTATTAATGATGTCTCTAAAAAAAGAGAATTCCATGAAGGCATGATGAATTGCTCTTTTCTTTTTAAATATGAAGGTCTTGTTGATAAAAATATTAATGTCAAATGCAACTCTCAACGCTCGGGTAGCATTGTTAAAATCTCTATAATTAAATAACTCGCAAACAAATCGTTTTAGTACTTTAAAACCTGAAATTTTGAAATCAAAGGTAACAAAGAAACGTTCCTTACACCGTAATCTATAGAATGAAAGTTGTTTTCTATCTCCTCTGAGAAGTTGTGTAGATTACGTTACGTTGCGTAAGCGTTAGCGTAAAGTATATCCTAAGATAATACTCACAGAAAAAGATTTCCCTAGTTTTTAAACTCGTTTGAATGTTCCATATTATTTATATCATTGTGGCCGATATGTCACGAAAAAGTCACCTTAACTGGTTTTGTATACTGCAATTTCTACAGATAACTTTTTTTCTAGAAAATCCACTTTTTATAAAACAAAGAAAATGTAAGGGAAAACACGCTCCAAATGCGAGCAAACATCTAGGAGTTATCCAATTGCATCATTACTCTTTATTCATTTACGTAGTCTGCATGAAACGACTCACCAGGAATTATTTATTCCTTTCAAAATTATACAAATATAACATATTTAGTTTATATCAAAATAACTTACCAAGTAAACTGGGATAAGTCATAATTCATACTTATTTCGATGCGTTGGAGTCAGGATGCAGCTCGCCAGCCCGCTATTTTACCACCTTTTTTAAATTTGAAGTCATACGCTTCCGCGGCAGTCATGTGCATGATCTTGGCTGTCCGGGTGACGCCGCGTCGAATATTGTGTTGCCGACGTATCGACCATCTTGCCGTGGTCATCCTCAGGGCTGATATGAGGCATTGAGGAAGACCACAACAAGATGGTCGAAACGACGGCAACACAGCCTTTGACGCGACGTCACCCGGACAGCCAAGATCATGGATTTTTTTTAATTTGTCCGAAAGTACGAAAACATTTTTTTAATAAGCTTCGGCTATTTTACTTGGGAAAAGAGATTCACCAGATGAACTCTTTAAAGCAGATAAACGTCATTTTAAGATCAAAAATCGAGTGGATAAAAGAGCTCGTGCGTATACTCCGCTCATTTTTTCCGGTATTTGACAACGGAAGATCTTAGAGCAAGGTGGAGTGATAAGAGATGACCTTAGAAGTAAAATGTATCTAAAATAAGATGTGGTGATATGGAATAATGGTGATATTTACAGAATTAGTTCATTTAAAAAAAAAAACAGTTCCAAATCAGACACGATATTTTGAGTAATGCCTCAAACAATTTTAAGATGGTATTCGAAGAAAGACAGAACTATGTGAAAAAAGATAGTTACGTACTACTGTTACAGACCGTTTACCTCGGTCTATAATAGTATAGCATCTCTAGTTTGATATACTTGGAAAAGTAGATTGAGATGCAAAGTGACGAACGCATAAACCGACTGTTTGGCTTGCGAATCCCGCAAGTCTCTCCTGATCCGCCGGGGCTGGCCCACGCCGCCTGGCCTGGCCGGGCCGCCGCGCCGACAGAGGGCCCACAACAATCGGGTGGATGATGCAACAGCGCAGAAGGGGAAGGGGGAGGGAGGTGTTTTCGTAAATTTCGCTTTACGACGCTCCTATTCGTCCGATTTGCATGATGGTCACGGTGTTGGATTCAGGAAGCATGTGGCCAACCGCGCTATAAGCCCACATTTTTTAATTTGTACTTGAAAGTTTGAGAACTAATTTCAAATTCGCGTTTTTGCTAGATTTTTGGAAAAAGGTCATAGTAGCGTAAATTCTATTTTAAAAAGGCGTCAAATACCGTTTACAGATCGAAAATCGAACCATTGGTTCAGACGTTATCAGTAAAGTAAATTCCCCTGTGATAGTGCTGCGATCTATTGAATTTTCCTACAAGTATTTTTCGGTGCATTTAGCCTTAAGTCGTACCAACCCGTTGAGAATTTAAATAACCGCAGTATATTAACTATGTTCAGAGAGCATAATCATTAGTTTTTAATTGGACGTTGGAATAAATGGTTTGTCGTAGCAATAATCGTCTCAAAACCGTGAATTGAATTTTACTTTTGTGTTATTTTCCGAAATCCATTGACAAAATAACTGAACACTGGAAAACAAAAGTTGGTCGAATAATTCTACATAAGCTCTTAAATATTATTAAAGTCTGCGCTAATATGCATACAGCTCCTGGACACCAGTAAATCCGTTATCCAAATCATCAAAATATATCAGTTTAAAATATTAAGGAACAATGCCAATGCCCCCTAGTTTGCTGAAAACAATGTGATTAACAGTGGTTTTAAAATTCCAAAAGTTAATGAAGGAAAAAGTTGTAAATATGTTCACACACTACAACGTCAATCTTAGGTCATAAATTTATTACAAAACTTTAAAAATTAGACTTTAAATAATTCAAGTGTCTGCATTTATCTAACTAACTTTGAAGTGTTATTATGTAAATGTTAACTTATAATTGAGAGATACTAATAAATATCTTCTTCAATCAATGTTAATTATGTAATTGAATAAATTGACTTATTGTTCACATGTATGAACAGACAGTAAAAAAAATTAAAGAACCTTTGAACTAAAAGGCTGATTGATAATTGAGGACGAAGGAAACTTGTAGATCATGAAATAGAATTCTAAAATAAATGGTAGTAATAATATGTAGTAATGGTTTGTGTTTAGTGAGACGACAGGAGAATATAAAATTTTGATTATTTAACTCGGAGGTGTCCGCAATAGGTCGACTAGCACCAGACCCCCGTAATGTATCTCTCAGATACAACTGAAACTTTCTGTGAATGCGAATAATCTGAAGCACTATTTACTGAAATATGCATTTTATTTTGTTTGTACATGTCCCCTAGTTCCATGGTTAATGAATCTCACTTTGCGGAAATCGTGTTTAAACACCTATGGTGAGAAAGGTAAAAATTGACAAAGAACACCCAAAAATCATCAAACATCTTATTAAATAATATTAAATACAACCCGCTCCGCATTTCTAGGGTGAATAGGACTTGATTGCCAGAACGCACAAAGTTTACGTCGAAACGAACACGCGTGCGTGATCGACATAATGAGACATCTTGCAATCTGAGTTGTACTTCGTTTCGTTGCTGGCACGAAGGATTTAAATGTGAAGAAGCAAAGAAAGTAATAATAATAATACTTAGACCAATGTAAGTGTTTATTGTGAAAGCCCCTTGAACAATTATAGAAGAGCTTTTGCACATGGGACCACTCTGAGTGGGCGGCGATCCAAGGAGACGCTCCCACTTTCTTTTGTGCCGCGCGCGGTAGTGATGAGTGGGGGCAGGTGCTGGGTAGGGGCTAGACTAGAGTCCCTAGATACACAGAGTAGATCATTCCATTGTTCCATCGATTCCGCCATTTTGTATCCTGTTTGATTTTATTTATTTATTTAGTAAACTAGTGGTAAATCAAAATTACAAAATTTCATACTTTTTGGCATTGTTTCTAAATGCTCTGCCACATTATACTACTACACAAACCAGCAAAATTGTTTTCTAGCAGCAAAATAGTTTTCCACTCCGAGACTCGAACTCAAATTCGCAGAGTTAAGGTGCCGACACTCATACCACTTTGCCACAAGAGCTCCATACAAGCTTCGTCGAACTCGAGCAAAGGTATAAGCAGGCAAATGCCCTATACATGTAAAAAAATCCTTCAACAATGAAAATCTTCGTTAGAAACTCCCTAAGCTTCGAGTACGTTCAAATAAATAATGGAATATCAATTTTGAATCCATCGATTATTCGATATCAAGAACCAATATGGATTATGGCTACACTACGTGTTAGAGGATTTTTTTCTAAATATAGCAACAGGATTTATCCACTTTTTGTTACCACAGCTCAGCAATAAGAGTTTTTCTGGCGTAAATTCGTCGTTTTCTGAAGCACGATTACATAACATTCTCTTCTTACGAAGAATTCTTAAGGCAAGAAAGTAAAAAGCAGTAAAAAGTGTCGCGTAGTAAAAGTGTTCAGTGAAAACAAAAAAAATGAAGCGTATCGCTGATATCATCTGTGCACATTTTTTTGAGCTCAAGAATTTAATTAAAACATTTTAACAATAAATAGTTGAAACGTGAATAAAAGTTTAAAAACTAAAAAACAAAATAAATAATAATATTTTTTTTAAAAAAACCTGTGATGAGGAACATTTGAAAAGCTTCGATTAAGTGCCCTCGGAGGAAATATAGACAAACATAATTACAGAACCATGTATGTAAAAATTTTGCTTTTGCCTGGGCAACATGAATGCATATGCAGTGCCTTCATGGCCCTGCACTTCTAAAGCGCTCTCAAATATCCACATGAAAAGTGTTTTTATTGTTAATAATTTCAGTTCTGAATAATTTCAATTAATGTCAACTCGAAATGTTTAACAAATGATTATTTACGTAAACAACTATTATGTATAGCCCATTAAAAAAAACAGTAGAGCAATACAATGGCAGAGACTTTTTCGTACTAGTTAATTTTATAATTTCTTTGGTCTGGACTAGCTTCTCGGTTTTGTCCCACCTGCCATTTGTCTCTATTCGAAGCGAAACACGTACGCATTTTTTAAAATACGTAATAACTTCAGTTCTTAATGGTTTGAAATAAAATTCAACGTTTAATGTTAACCAATGATTATTTACTTCAATAACTTTTAACTACAGCCCAGAAATTCCCCCAAAAAAGAAAAACTTAGTGGTACTCTAGAATGGCAGAGACTTTCTCGTACTAGATAGTTTGCTAATCTATTAGGTAACGACTAGCTTTTCGGTTTTACTTCAACCTCTTCTAGCGGCCATATATCGCCGCCCAAACTATTTTGCACTAATAATACTAACGTTAATACTGCCCGGTGCACTATTAACATTACACTGTCATTTTACAACGAAATTGCTGATCACAAAAGTGAGACGCGTGGAACAAATCTGCTTGTAGATCTGGCCAAAACATGCACTTCGGAGGAATGGAGGCGGAGTTATAAAGTGGATTTTTATACTTTTTGAAGCAGAAGGGACAGAAGAGTTTCATTGTTTTGCTGAAATTGTTCTTATTTAAATTATTATTGGTATTATTTTGGAAAGTGTATTGTAGTATTAATTTGACAAACGGCCAACTGTTGCCCACCTGCTTGTTTCCATTTTGGACACAAACTTCTTAGCGAGTGGGATGGCTCCAAAGTGTACCATTCACTAAAGTAACGATTGTTTTGGCGCAAGAACCACTACGGGAGTAGGTGCTAGGATGCAAGCAGTGACAAAGATCAGACCGTAGGTCCTAGGAGAGGAGGAGAGACGGTTATTTTGCCGTAAAATAAATGTATTGATAGGATGGATCTGATCCAAAAAACATGGATTATGGCGTCATAATATTATAGAAGAAGTCATTTGCTTCATGTTGTAACGACTTCTTTGTGAACGAGATTGATCAACTCCACACTCGATCTTAATAACTCCAGAGAACAAAAAAAATATTCTTCCAGGATGAAAGAAGGTGATTTCAACAGAAACAATCACGCTGATTTCGA
The DNA here is from genome assembly GCA_017312745.1 of Gryllus bimaculatus. NCBI lineage: Eukaryota > Metazoa > Arthropoda > Insecta > Orthoptera > Gryllidae > Gryllus > Gryllus bimaculatus. Next base: position 5,598,598 of record BOPP01000006.1, read on the forward strand.
AAATCATTATAAAAAGGTTTTATCACGCAAGGTTCAAAAGATATGAACTTATTTAATATTTGAAATAATGAAAGTCTTATACTAATTTCCGCATTATCATTCCGATTATATTACTCCGATATTTATGAGAATGCTTCATATGAGGTAAGAACAAGTTAAAAATGGAGTACCCATATTCATGCAATAATACGCAGACATCAAAATGATTTGTAGGTTTTCTCCATAATATTGGTAGAGCGAATGGCAATAATTTGAGTCTTTCATTCTACAACAACCTAAGGTTCGTGCTACAGGCGAGATAACACTGGTGAGTAGCGTTTATCCTGGTCACAAACACGACAGCCACATTATAAAGAATACGTACGTTTTGTAATTTATTTTTACCTTTGCAGTTTAAGAGGAAATCTTTCATAAACGTACAAGAAGTTATGGGGTTTATCGCTCACTTTCGATTTGAAAAGACAATTTGCATTTTATTAACCGATTCAATTTTACAGATCATGTTGTGAAATTCACTGAGTAAAAACCATCGAACTTTAATGTTTTTGAGCCACACGCAAACCAGTTACGAACTTCACACGCACTGCGGGTACAGTTCATCATGACACCGACTGACTCAGAACCTGCCACCCCCAAGAGTTTGATACTTGCCACAAGGTCTGGGACTAACATAATTCCTTTCGGTGACGCAAAGTAGGAAAAATGAGGGAGCACGTGATTTAGTTTCAGAACATCCACTAAGTCCTACGAAGGCCACTAAGACCTACTCATAGTAGAGCGCGACTACCAGACGCGAGAATAAAGACGGCAATCTTCAAACACAGAAAGCAAAAAACCTCGACTTTGACATCGCTTCAATTGTAACTTAAATTTCAACATGGAAATTCGACTGATATTTCGGCTCTACACTAGCGCTTAGAGTCTCTCTTGAGTTCATATCAATGTCATCTCTATGTTCGTATCAATCGAATGAGGTCGAACAGGTCTCATCTCATTGTATGTCTTCTACCGAGCGAATTGCCGAACTGTCTGTCGATATAATAAACCACGTTTAATAACTAACTCGAAGTTTATCTTTCTCCCGTTACCTACTCCCTCCCATAATGTCTTCACGACAGCACTGTACAAAAACGCCCGCAATTCCACCGTCGGGTAACTGCACCCAACCCATCGCCAAGATAACGTGACATCGCACAGTGAGTCCTATGGGTTTTGCGTTGTCGTTCTGTGCCTGGCCTGGGTGAACGAGGAAGCGACGAGCGAGGCGGGCCGATGGCAGCTGTCATCGCGCTGCCGTGGTCGAGCGAGTCGGCGCCCGCCGTGTGGGCGAGCCCCCTTTCCCCGCTGCCCGCTGCGAAAGTCATCACACTGCATAGCAGTAAGAATTTTGTTGATGACTCTTAATAGGGTCTCCGTCAGCTCCTTTTCCTGGCTGAGATATGCAGGAAGACTTTTTAACGAAGGCAGCTGACTAAGAGGGGAGATGCCACCAATAGCCACCATCTAGCTGACGTAGTTGACGCGGGTGGGAGGGTGGATGCAGTAGTAATCGACTTCGCCAAAGCATTCGACGTGGTACCGATTAATTACTATAGGAAAGTATTAAACTCAGGAGTGTGATGCTAGAGTTGTGAGGTGGATGAAGGAATTTCTCAGGCAGGAAACAAAAAGTTCGAATTGGGCAATCAGTTTTCGACCTACGGGGAATGTTATCAGGGGTTCCACAGGGAAATGTGTTAGGGCCATTACTCTTCTTAGCGTATGTGAACGATCTCCATGTGAACATACAATCAAAGTGCATTTATTTGCAGCGATTGTTTGTTATATACCGAAACATAAGATAGCGCTGACGAACAAATATTAAGCAGGATTTAGAGCATTTACTGATTGGGCTGAAAAAAATGAATGAAATTAATGGATCTAAAAGCAAAACATAAAGTTCGGCGGGGACGAAATTATGAGGAACCAGACTATCGTTTAGGTGAGGTTATCATCCCAAGGTCATCATGACAAGTATTTAGGCATTCATCTAGATAGTAAAGTTAGCGTGGGAGATGCATAAATCAGACAGTAGAAAAAAGTGGAAATCTTTGCATTTTGGTATGCGAATATAAGAAAAGTTCTGGCAAACGCCAAAAGTTAGCAATATCTTACGCATTGTTTGCGCCTCTGCATGGAATACGAGTTGCGTGTTGGGATCATACAGAAAGCGCACCGAAAAATCTAGATATGAATACAGAGAAAAAGCGAATAAGTTTACCTTATTTACGAAGTAACGCACAAAAAAGTCATGGGAACGTCTAGAAACGAGAAGAACCACTTTGGAGGGAAATTTCAGATTAGATTAGAAAAACCCAAATTATTTCGCCCGAAGCGATCACAACCCACAAATTCGAAGCAAGGAAACAAATTCAGAATCTTGGGAGTTTTCTTTTTGTAACAGAACAATTAGGAGATGGAACAGTTACCTGCAGCAGTTTTCCAAAGCTTTTCCTCTCAGTGTCCGAAGTTTTTAGAAACAAATTAGAAAAATATATTAAATAAGTATTCTTGTAGTGCGGTGAATGCTGTGAGTGCTGGTCAGTGTGTAATTCAAAGTATCCAAAGCAAAAAAATATGTAGTTAGTGAAATGAAAGTGAAGTGAAGTGCGTGAACGTGATCAATGCTCTTTTCAATGCTGCTTTTCGTCTTTACTGTATTGTACGGTATTATTATTATTATTATTATTATTATATTATTATTATATTATTATTATTATTATTATTTTATTATTATTATTATTTTATTATTTTATTTCTACATTATTCACAGTATCATACTGGTCGGTATGTTCAACCACACACAGGTATGGATGACCAGGTGTGTGGTTCTTTACTGAAGGTTCAGATGGCTTCTGACAATACGCATGTATCAAAAATTATTATTATTATTATTATTATTATTATTATTGTTGTTGTTATTATTATTGTTATTATTATCATTATTATTAATGTAAGTATTGTAATTTTTGCAATTATTGCCATGCAATAATTGCCACCGGGTCATACCCATTTGCAGTTCTAATAAATGTATGTATGTATGTAATACGGCGTATTATTCGCAGAGGTAAATACTTTTTTATTGTAACCTAAATCAGACTAGTAACCTGCAAGAACTAAAATATAAATTGTGCATAATCACTTGCATGTTCATCTTCATCATCTTAGTATTAATTAAATGTGATATAAGAGTATGTTTGTTTTATTGACCTTGCAATCCCGCACCCGCGCCACCGGCTGGTAACAATATATAGGACAACTATACACATTATCGGTATAATGAATATTGAATACGAATATTGATGTTGAATATCGCCGTTTATACCGCAGCATTACTATGTTATCTCTATACAACATAAGTAAAATGCTTGGAAATGAAAATCTCTAGTATCTATGTTCTTATTTTTCGACTGTAGTGTTTTTTTTGTTTTTTGTTTTTTTTGTAAATCAAATATTTGTTTTACCGTAAATCAAATTTTTGGTATCAAGGTCCCACAATCCGTGACTACTCAATATGTGAGAGAAGGTAGTTTATTACAAGTTGGAGTAAGATGTTTCCACTTTTTCAGAACACGGATCCCACAATATGACTTTTCTGTCAAAAATGTCATCTTTCAGCGACAGGATTAAAATACTTTATCTTTATTACGTAAGTACCTAAAAGGTGAGGAAGCAAAACTTTGAATTTCTGTCGTACAGTAAATTCCTGTAATATCGACATTTATTTCATTTTATTTTTTCGTTATTTCTTCAATTCAAATTAATTTGGAATGATTTCCTGAAGGTACCGTACTTGCTGTAAACTTTTTAGCGGAAATAGTTAAACAAAAATTAGAGTTAGAGTACCCCACGAGTTTGCTAATACAAAATAATACTAAGTCAATTATCAAACAAGACCTCGAGGTAACTCCTCTTGTCCAAAAATTATTCTTTTAAAAACATTACATAACAAATATCGTCGAGAAATGTGATCGACTCTAATCAGTGATAATAACACCTAAAATTGAAATACTTTCAAGCAAGTGTGTGTTCAGAGTAATTGCATCCTTTGCATTTTACGTCTTTGAAGAAAATAAAGGAATCTGGCCTTATGGGATTAGGTTCTAAATTACGTTGATTTGCATTAATTAAAAAAATGTTTGTATCGGATCAGAACAAAAACAATTTTAACTTCTCATTTTTAATAGTTAGCTTAGCAATAGTCGACAGTTCGGCTGAAGCGGTTATTACAGCTCAGCCTACGAGGGAGGTATTCCACAACAGGTGCTACTCATTATGCATGACATACATACGGGAATCAAGAGTGCAACGGTTTTGAAACCTGTCATCGTGCGGCAGTTATATTCTGAACAGCACCTGCACCTGTTGTGAACCATATGCATCAGCGACGTCCGAAGGTGTACGCGGTAAGCCATAGTATATTACATATAATTATTATTTTATTTTATTATTCGCGTATGGGCCACTACTGACCACGTAACATATTTCTCTCTCCGAGGTTGTATATATCCTGGAGAGAAAAAATGTGTGGAATCGTGTGGAATGATACGGATCCCTTGGTTAAGACAAGGTTTAAGGTTATTATTATTATTATTATTATTATTATTATTATTATTATTATTATAGAGCGATTATGAGGGAAGAAAGGACTAGAATGATGGTAGGAGGTGTTCGTGAACTTTTAGAACCCCAGCATTCGCCTGGTAACCAAGGAAAACCACGAAAACCCCGGTGAGGATGGCCGGCCCGGAGATCGATCCCGGACTTGTGTGTGTGTGTGTGTGTGTGTGTGTGTGTGCGCGCGCGCGCGTGTGTGTATGTGTAGAGAAGTCCGACGTATGGTTGGTGATGGTAAACGAACTTAACGTAATTTTTTTTTATGGTGCGAGATAATCGGCTTAGATGTTTAATTAAGGTAATGATAAAAACTGGAATAAATTCATTTTCATATATTAGGTATTACATGTTTATAATATCAAAACTTAGATAATGTATGTTCAGATTCGCAAACAGTGATTCAGATTTCAATTACAAGTTGTAAAAACCCCAAATATATTATTATGTATTCAAGTTTATAATGAAATGGAATATGTTTTTAGTATAGAAATAACTGCCAATTTTGTGTAATCCGTTGTAGATTGGAAAAATATTTATATTGCGCTAACAAAATCACTGTTTTGACATTACATTCAAATGTGCATTTAACCTATCACAGAAAGTATTATGTCAAAAAATACACCAGAAATGGACAGTAAAGTTTCAACTGGCACTACTGAAAACAATGAATTTTACCATATTGCCAGACGATATACCAGGGTTCGAAATCACGGCTGCAGTCTCCAGAAGATAAACCAGTTTGTAGCCGATTTAATGACCTAGAATATTATGCCTCAGATGGTACAGTCGGCGTAGACAGAATTAATCACACACAGTCACTATTCTCAGATGCGTAACCCGAAATCAAGACTGTGCACTCCGACTCCCTTGGCTTTTTATATTCAGGAGGCGAGGTAACGGCCAGTAACCTGCCTCAGGCTTGCGTTCCAGTAGTTGCTTCCACTGCGCTCATGAGTGCTGTCACCGCCCGCTGCCCAGCTGCAAGTGCGCCAACTTCGAGAGGATTACGTATCCATAACAGAAAGGAATATCCTATCTAAACTTCACAATGAAATGAAATATAATGAAAGTTTTTGATGAATCACCTCTTTGTGACACTTGAGCATAAAATAAAATAGATTTTTAGGAAGATGTTTTCAGCCGGTCTTGATGGTGATCATTATGAATCAATTAATCCAAATAATTAAGTTCACATTTTATAATATAAAAAACAATTTTCTTAACCAAATTGTGACTCTTTTGTTATTATATTGTTAACCACGTCTTGACGCTATTATTATACTGTAAGCTGAGATTTTCTACATTATTTCGTTTTCTTTTAAGGGCGTTGAATCCGTTGACGTAATTTAGGAGTAAAATAAATTTATTTTAATTCAGTCAATTACACACCATCTCTTCCCAACGTTCAACTGCATCGCAACGCACATCCACTTTTATAGGATTTAAATATTTCTCAATTTTCTTGTTCGATGTCGAAATTTCAGTAACATTATTATTTTATATCAAATGTTGGCTGCCTGATGATCAAAACACATTTAATATCGTTGAAGTAATTATGCAGCAAAACTTTGGCCACAAAAATATTTAACAATCCTCAAGTTTTTTCTTACACAATTTTAGCTCCATTGGGAAGAAAATTCAGTTTCAAATGTTGAAATTTAAATTTGTAATCACAAACATTGAATATTGAAAAACTCGAGAGATAAAAAACTCCGAATTGTATCCTTGGGGTTACTATGGAAATAGTGTTTGAATCAAAAATATTTTCTTTCATACGTTTGGCGAAGAAATTTTAGCTTTTTTTACGGAAATTATAGTAAATTAATTACGAAAAAATTAGACATTTTTCCAGAGGTTTTTAAGAAATTCCTTAAAATAGCATTTCAAAATGTCTATGTCAACAAATACGTCTTTGTTTATTTAACAAACAAGTAATAATGGAACAAGGGATAATAGGTAATGATTGTATAAAGTCAGAATTGCCAATACAAAAGACGAAAAAGTAAGTTTGACCCAATTTTCAAAGCAGACGTTTCTTGATTCCAGGAATATCAAATAAAACATGATGAAAGAGCCGAACTGGTTGGTCATAGGTTTGTGGCTCTTTGTCGTCAATTGGTACACCCTTGCCTATGGTAATGATACTACGTGCGCTCCTAGTGCGAAGGCAGGCTTGTGGGCGGTAATAAAGAGCCACAGAAATGATTCAGGACACTGGGTTTCACAGGTAAGAATGCTGTACTGTTCTTATTTAATGTAAAAATATTTTTGAAAGAAATTATATTTCCAGCAGGAACGATACCACCAACCATCAAATTCACGTATTTGGCTGCACATCGGTTCGGGAGAAGCCTTTGCTTTCGTTGTTTAGTCATTGTTTTTTTCATTTAGCTTGCGTTGAGTTGTGAGTTGTCATTGCCAACTATATTGAAATATTGTTGGTAATGACTCATATAATTATTTTATTGTAAATGCCATGGAGCTGGAGAGAAAGCCTCACCACAATGGAATATGATCACAAGTTAAGCGAATGATTTTGAACTGGAAAGTCCTAACCACGTTTTGATGTACTCAAATTTTGGTGAAAGGCGTGTTTTTGACTTTGCCCTTCTGTTTGAAAATCCGCATATCTTCCCTTTGGAAGTGAAGGAATTTATATCACAAAAAGTACACATTGATCATTACATTGAATGAGAATGTAAATATTATGTTGAATAGTGTATCTCTTCATACAGATTTTAAGATGTAAACAAGGGTTACCCAACATAGTTGGGTAAAATCACTATACGTAACAAAATATATATATATATATTAATAATTTCCAGACTCCTGAAATCTTACCGTTCGTTCGACTAGTTCAGTTTTATATATCTACAATTCCGATTTATTTTCTTTTTCATTTTCTCATTCTTTACTTTATCCTCTCATAAATGTTTTATATTTAAAGAAGCCAATATTGAGGATTAAGCATATATTAAATATATAAAAAAATATTTTTTTAAAGTCTCCACCTCGCTTGTTCATACTTAGAATTTGAACTACTACTTTTTAAGTTTAAGAAACTTTGTAATTTGCAACGGAAATAACTGTTGTTTTTTCATCTCTATCACAGGTAGAGCTAATCAACAAAAAAGCTGAAGAACAACGCAATCCAATGGATATGGACGTACATGAATATACTTTCAGATGTGGTAACGAGAATAAAACCTACAAAATCTTTACAACAACCAGCGTTACACTCCTCGGTGGGTAACTTATCGAGCAATTGAATGTTGTTGAATAGATAATTTAAAATATTAAGTAACTCTAAATAAAATACAGTTTGTGTAGGAGAATTGATCAGTTTTATAACAAAATGTCAAAATACTCTGTAAAATATTTAAAAATTTAAGGACTTAAATGTACTCCTTAGATTTTAAATGAAGTAAATTATGCTCTGGGTAACTCGTAAATCCAGGCCAATCGAACGACAACTTACACATCATAATTCTCCAAGCGTTTACCGCCATGGTGGCTTCATTGATTAGAGTGTGTTGATAAACTTATTTACGTCAAACATTGATATGAGTTTCACTCCCCTCAATGGGGTAGCGTGAAAAAAAACAAACGAAAGGAAACAATGAATTAGAAATCGGCCCATTGGATTGCTGGGTCGAGTAGATCGGGTAATTTCTTAAACATTTCACCCATATTATATCACTCTCACGTTCAAAATAATTCCCTTCTTTACAAGTAGGAATCCCTTAATTTGTCCAAAAAATTCCCAAAGCTCACAGCGAATAAACAAACCGTACTTTTCTCGTACAGTCGAGATATTGACGTTCGTTTGCAAAATGTTTATTCATGATATTACGTATAACATAATAAACAGACAAAATAAATTGAATTTCGGCGTCATTGCATAACGTTTTTCTTGCATCGATGCAGTTTTTCTTCAACGATAATTCATATGATACAACTTCTTTAGAGTAGACATTTTCTACCATTTGGATACAATAATTCCGACATTATGTTCATCTTCGTAGTTTTTTGTTGCATTACCCATTTTTAAATAAATGTCAACTCATTCATACTACGCTTCTGTAGTAATATTACATTACTATCGTGTTTAATGTAACAGTCACACCGCCGTTTCATAAAATTCCAAAGCTCGAAAGAAGTGATTTTTTTACCGTGACATTTCATTCATTTTCCTTCATTGCGTTAAAAACTTCATTTACTTTAGTGCTTAAACCTTGAATATTCCAGCATCCAAAATTCATTGACCATTCTCTTTGCCTTTGTCGACGTCGTGAGTAAATCCGTGGCTCATTTCATATTCAGATGATATGACGTTCCCAGTTCTTTCCTCTAATAAAAGAGATGTTTCGGATAATGTAAAACAAATAACACATAATGAAACACACAAAATAATATCATGTTTTCAGACCACTGATTACTTCGTTTCGAGATTATAACTAATAACGTATATAATAACGTATAAGCTAATAACGCATAAGCTAGTATAAGCTAGTAACGTAACTAACAGCGCTAATAACGTATTCTCAAACTTTCATTCTTAAAAGCAGGTGATGTGCAGTTAACAGTCAGAAAACGATTTCTAAAGAGTTGTAAACAATAATCGTGAGTAGATGTGTCATCCTACGAACATTTTGTTCTAAAATAGACATTACAAACAAATCTAATTACATTAGATTAAATCACACTACATTAGTGTCAAAAGAAGAAAACATTCAGTTTTATTCACAATAATAGTCTTTGGTGTGGCTATTTTGAATAGCGTTCCTTAGGGGTCACTTTGTAGGGCATGCTCATCAGTATGCTTCCAAAGCTATTAAATTGCAGCAAACCAAATCTACCGGTGTATTTCGGTACTTTATTGATAAAGGAACCTCTATGAATAGTCAACGAACGGAAAATGGCATATAGACTATGTGATCAGCAGTCCGGTCACGTGACTGAAAATCACTTACCAGTTCGTGGCACCTTCTATCGGTAATGCTGGAATACAATAGGGTGTTGACCCACCCTTAGCCTTGATGACAGCTCCCACTCTGGCAGGCATACTTCCAATCAAGTGCTGGAATGTTTCTTGGGCAATGGCAGCCCACTCCTCACGGAGTGCTCCATTGATATCGATGGAAGTCAGCGAGGCCTGGCACGAAGTCGGCGTTCAAAAACATCCCAAAGGTGTTCGATAGGACTCACATAAGGACTCTTGTGCAGGCCAGTCCAATTCAGGGATGTGATTGTCGTGTAAACCCTCCACCACAGGCCATGCAATATGAACAGATGCTCGATCGTGTTGAAAAATGCAATCGCCATACCCGAATGGCTCTTCAACAGTGGGTAGCAAGAAGATGTTTAAACCATCAACGTAGGCCTTTGCCGCGATAGTGCCACACATAAACAGATGCAAAACCCCAAGAAAAAAGCGACCACATCCAAACACCATTTTGGACTTTTTATCTCATAATGTATAAACAAAGTATGAATCGCGTGCCCGTAGATTTTTCGGATGTTGAAATTTCAGGTGACCTGTCGGCGCCCGTAGATTCTACAGGCGTCATAATTGAAGGAGACATGCAGCGCCTGTATATTTTACGAGTGCCGTAATTTCAGTCGACCAGTCGGTGCCCGTAGGTTCTAGGGGTGTCAAAAATTTAAAGTGACCGGATGGCACCCTACTATACTCCCTTATTATTGAAGGTGACATTCCACCTGAGAAATATCACCCCAAGCATTACACTTATTTGACACATCACAAAATCCAGCAGGGAAGGAAAATCAATTCCATCACCACCCGACATATAACAAACACAACACGTGTGGGACCACTTCACACAATCCAGTGGAGGAGGAACAGTACTACCATCACCACCACACCCCCGCCCTAAATATAACAACCACTACAATTACGTGGAAAATGACCACGAAAGCTAAGCCACAAGGAAACCCAAATCCTTCCACTCCAAATGAGTCCCGAGGTGAAGGGAGCATGAGTGTGCGTGGGCGCAGGTCCGCGGCCGGCCGCCGCGCGCGACGCGGCGCTGGAGGCGCGCTTCACGGCGGTGGCGCGCGTGCTGGGGCGGCGGCGCCTGCTCTTCTTCTCGGAGGCGCGCCTCACGTGGGCGGAGGCGCGGCGCGCGTGCGCGGCCAGGGGCATGCGCCTCGCCCACTACTCGCACTCCAACGCGCCCGCCATGAAATTGCTGCGTGGCACGCAGCCAGGCCTGTGGCATTGGAACGTGTTCGTCTCCAACGAGGCCCCAGGATTCGACCCACACGTTGACGAAACAGGTACGTCGAACCGGCGTCATGAAAGAGGGACAAGGTGCATGGAGAATTGATAAATGAATTAATAAAGTACTGAGATGAGTGAATGAAAGCATGATTAAATGAGAGAGTTTAGAATGAGTGAGGATTAGAACTTTGTGTTACCTTTGACCCAGATTACAAACAGTACCGCTCATATTACTCATTAATTCTTGTAGTTCTTTACACAATTTTCATGGATTTACATATTCATTTACTCATTTCGTTGTTTCATGTATTCATTAGTTATTCCATTAATTATTTTATTTTTATGATTACGCGGTTATTCACTGCTTCTTCATTTGTTGGTTTCTTCATATATTTATCTATTCTATTTTCACTTTTCATTCATTCACCTATTCCTATTCCAGTATCGTTTTTACCTTCTATTTTAAAAATCATCATCCAAGACCATTTAATATTAAAACCATGAAAAAAATAGTATTTTATATCAAAATAGAAAATCATAAAAAATTAGTTTCCACGTTAACAACAAGGTACGTAAAGCAAGTATTGCAGCCCACTGGATTAGCCTAGATACAAAAATTACTCATTGCGCACTTACTTCTGAAGTTATTTTTTAACTACTTAGTAAGAAAGGCTTCACATAATACCTAATCCGTAAAATGTCTTGGATTAAGCTGTAAAAGCAAGTACTTTATTTCAATAAAATACACAAATACTAAATGAAACCAAGTATTAGTAACACTGGGAACTGAATCAGTGGCCGTTGCTTCTCAAGATTGGGGTAGCACCTTCAAGGAATATATGGTGAACTTTACCGCTTCTTTCGTTTTAGTTAGTGATAGTTCTGAAAAATGTATAAGGGTTCAAAATTAAGTAAACAACTTCTCAGTGGTTATTTATTGTAAATTATTATTAAGATATAGGGGAGAATGAAAAAATTATTGCAGATATTTCTGCGGAAAAGAGACATTTTTGTGCTCAGAATATTATCATTACTTACCTCACTCGGAAATAACCGGCTTCTCAGCCTTGATTCCGATATAACGCAAACATGTGTTATTGCATCGAGCCACTGATTCATCATATGTTTCTCCTTCGTCTCGCCTGATTTTGTGAAGCAGTTATTGTCACAAGATACAGATATTTTAATTGGTGAATGAATTGAAAAATCAAATATAAGTATTATCTTCAAACAGCAGAGTTAATGTGGTTTAATTGTGCACAACGTTTGGGTGAGAAATAGCTATTTTTTCTAATGAATCGAGTTTTGGACATAGTTTGCCTATTTACGGTACTTCAACGATAACGTGACTCTCAAATGAGAAACTGATGAAAAATCTAAAGGTAGATTTTTTATCAACTTCTTCCTTTACAGTTTACGATCGAGCAAAATCAATATATTCATATCTTGTCATTTCTGTATTAAACAGATTAATAATGTACCCTTTGTTAGATACAATCTGTTTTCTTCTTTTCATCCGAATGTGTTCCCTATATTCCAGACGTTTAATGAGCATCTAGGTAGTAAGGATCGTTTCCCTTATCAAAGAAAGTTACATTAATCTTAGGTTGCAGAAATAATTTAAATGAATGAATGAATGAATGAATGATTGAATGAAGAAAGAAAGAGAGAGAAAGAGAAAGAAAGAGTATACCTTTGGTTGAGAAGAAATAATAATTAAAATATTTACACACAACAGACTCCCATCCGACGCAGTGCCCTACTTACGATGGCTTCAAGATTACGGACGTAATTCCCTGCGCCGCTAAACGGCCTTTCTTCTGTCAACGAGGCCAATAAGGATGAGCGTGAGCCGAGCTTTGTGACGATTTTCTTCAGAGGAGTTTTAGAACTTTTAATACATTGTGAACCTGCCCCTGTGCAGTTGTATCAATAAATATATTTTACAATTTATCTAAAGTTAAAAATTATTTGAAAGGATATTAGTTATGGGTGAAACACCGACAGATCTTTGCATTCAAGATTTTTGAGTGCACTGAAATATTTTATATTAATAGTAATAACACCTCTATTGCTACAAAATAGCGTTCTCTGGTGACAGTTTAAAACACGTACACTAGTACAAACTCAAAATATATTTACCAACACTAAAATCAGTGTTTATAGTTATATAAGGCAAGCGACATTATTAAAAAGAATTTAAATAGGACCATTTAGAATAAAGGACTGAAATAATAACAGGCACAATATGCACTAAATTTAAGGAAAATAAAATGTAAGTACAGTTGTCAAGACACTGATATTACTAGTCTGTTAGTAAACACAATTACATTGTAATTGACAATTGGACAGGTTCAATCTTAAAAGATACAAACTGAATTCTTGTATTCTGTTTGTCAGTAGCGCTGAGCGCAGCAAAGGCGTATTAGCAAGTAAACAACGCGAGTGTTGCCTTTCAGTAAAACGCAAAGAATTACCAAACAAACCTGTAACCTGACGAATATGAGTAATTATAAATTTTTATGAAATGATACCGTGTTTTAATTTCGAAGACTTTTCCAAATTAAATATCCTGCATAGGAAATTCACACCTACCTATCCTCTACCTGTCCCCAAACTGTCATAATTTCTCTATTTGTTCCTACACGTCCCCCTACCAGTCCCTCAAAAAACGTGCTGTCAGGTCTCATTCGCCGGCGGAATCGTGGTAAGGGGTAAGGGGTAAGGGGCTAAAAACGGCGTCTTATCCCAGCGCGCGGCACTAGGGATTTGGAAGCGATCGCCTTGACGATCGTTATTCAGATAAAGTTTGATACTGTCTAACGACCTTAAGTTTGATATTCTGTTTTGTTTACGGTATATTGGTGACTCGGCAATTCTTATTATATCTTCTGGTATTCGGGTGGAACGGTTTTTGTATTTTGGATTACGATTTTGAAACTGCTGGCACAGTTCTAATAAAATCTATTTGTTCGAGCTTAACGTTTTCTTTGTTCCTCTCTACGCCCTTGGTCGTAACAAAAAGAAGTGAAACGTATGGAATAAGATTTGTTTTAGATCCAGCCAGAACTTGTACGAGTATTTAGATAGGATGTAGGCGGTTTTATAAAATTAAGTATTATAATATTTTAAGTTGCGGGATTCTGATGTAGAACAATGATATTTATTACTCTTAAGTTCTTTGTATTTAAAAACACTTTTGATTAAATAACTTTCAAATTGTTCATAATATGAACTTTTGAATTTTGTAATATTTGTCTTCGCTAAGATACACTTGTTGGTAAAACACATGTGTGTTCAGACAAAATTGCGTACTTGTGGATTTTACTTCTTTAAGGACATAAAAGAAACATTCCTCATTGTATAGAATGAAATTCTACATTACATAGACTAATAATAATTAAATCAATTTTGTATAGTATTAGAACAAAGAAAACAATTTCAACTTCACATTTTTCCCTTGCTGTAGCAATAGCCGACAGTTCCGCCAAAGCTGTTATTACAGCTCAGAGTACGATGGAGATATTCCTACAACAGGTGTCCTCATTATGCATGACATTCATAAGGGAGTCAAGAGTGTAACCAGCCATCGTGCGGCAGTCATATTGTGAACAGACCCTGCAGCTCTTTGTAACATATACATCAGCTACAGCCGAAAGTGTACACGGTAAGCCAAACTACTTATACATACATACATACATACATACATACATACATACATACACACACACACACACACACACACACACACATATATATATATATATATATATATATATATATATATATATATATATATATATATGTGTGTGTGTGTGTGTGTGTGAGAGAGAGAGAGAGAGAGAGAGAGAGAGAGAGTACATATCTACTTATAGAGTTATCTGTATTATTTATAGTGTGTATGTGTGTGTATCTTACGTTAGATATTTGGTTGGTGATAGTGAATGAACTCCATTATATTTGATTGTGGGAAATAATCACCAAGAAGTTTAATGACAGAAACTGGGGTATATTCATTTTCATATTTTATATAACGTAATACGTCTTTATATTAATTAAATTCAGAGAATGCATTTAATTAGTAATATATGTTCTGATTTTCAAAATGTCGCTTAGATTTCATCAAGAAATTATAAACATCATTCCTTTGTATTTTAGGAAATCGTAAAATGGAATAATATACAGTATACAGTTTAACTCAAATTTTATACAATCCTTTGTAGATTGGAAAAGAAATAACCAGAGTAATGAAATTAATGATTTCGACATTACAGTTAAGAAAATTTTAAACTTCTTATCATAAAAAAATATTGTATTTACACAGTGAAACGAAATGTATAATAAGCATTTTATGACGCATATCTTTGCGGCACTTACTCATACAACGTAACAAATTTTTGGAATGACTTTTTCAGTCCGTCATGATATTTATCATCACTAAACAATTACATATCAATAAAATTCACATTTAATTATGTAGGAAAAGCAGCGATAAAATCAATTTTTCTTATGCAAATTCAGAAAGAATTATTACTTTGTAAGTTGAGATTTTCTATTTCGTGTGTATTTAAATGCGTTGAATCACTTGAAGACATTTTAGAAATAAAAGTATATTTTTATTAATTCGGGCAAATTCACCCCTCTCTTTCCTGCTTTTAACTGCATCCATACGTACAAAAAATATTGTGGGCATTAAATACTTCTCAATTTTAATGTTATTTGTGGACATTTAAAACACATTTTTATTTTATAATAATTACACGCTGACGTTTAAAAACAATTATGCTTCGTGTAAGCTACATCTATGGCAAAACCTTGTTCACGAAAATAGTTAGTTATCCTCACATAAATTTTACTCTCTTAGAAATACTGTTCTTTACCAAACTCTGAAGTTTAAATAGTGAAACACCAACATTGAATAATGATGAAGTAGAGAGATAAAGAATTCCCAATGTATCCTGAGTCTACCATGGAAATATTGTTTGAATCATATCTTCTTTGAAACATTTGACAAATACATTTTTGATTGATTTTCCACGAGAATTATAAAAAAACAAATAATAAATACTTAGAAATTTTTCGAGACATTTTTAATAAATTAATTAAATAATTCCAAAGTATGTATATAACTATATAAGTCTAGTCTAGTTAGTATTCAACAAACAACCAATAATGGGACGAGTACTGATACGGAATGATATGAAGTTATAATTTTCGTTATAAACCAAAAAAATGTATGTTTGATGGACTTTTCTGATTAGATTCATTCCAGGAATATCAAGGAAAACGTGATGAAACTGCCGAGCTGGTTCGCTGTAGGTACGTGGCTGCGTGTGGCCAATTGGTGCACACTTGCCTATGGTGATAATGGTACGTGTGTTCCCGATCAGAAGGTCGGCAATCGGGTGGTAATAAATAGCCACAGAAATGATACAGGACACTGGGTTTCACAGGTAAGAACACTAAGCAATGTTTACTAAAGGTATGGATATTTGTATATGAATTTTGATTAGCAGCAGCATGGTTTAACTACTCGCATCATCAAGTTCACGCATTTATCTGCACACGTCGGTTCGAACGAAATCTCATTTATTTATTGTTAAGTCTTTGATAATTCATTTTGCTTCTGTAATAGTATCAGAAATTGTGACAAGGGAAATGGTTGGAACCACTCTGTAATATTAACTGAATATACACAAATTTATTGAATATATTTGAAGTGGAAATTCCAAAGCAATGTCCACTTGAATTTAAGTGTATCTTGCCTTTGGATATGAAGGGATCTGTGCCACAAAATATTCAAAATTGTCTATTAGGCAATATCTCGCAGCCGCAACAAATGTTGACAAACGATGAACTATTGTTTGAACGTGTTTATAAATATATTGGGAGTTACAATATAATATTTACATAACTATTCAATTGTAATAATTGAATAGTTGTGTAAATATTATATTGTAACTCCCAATATATTTATAAACACGTTCAAACAATAGTTCATCGATTGTCAACATTTGTTGCGGCTGCGAGATATTGCCTTCATGATGAGCATTAGCAGAAAATGCCACAAGAAGGTTTATGCATCGGCTTCTGTGTTTTCATCAGACGAGATAATTCTAAAAAAAAGTGACATATACTATTCAAAGATTATTTCCTTCCAGTACAAATCAATGGGTATAGAAGAGATTTTCATAGTTACCTCTATCTGAGTCTGCAGTAAAAAGAGTCTATCTGGGCGAAAATAATCGTTCTTACGAATTTCACGATTGGTGTTTATGCATGCCGCATTCCAGTCGCGTTTTGGAGTCTGATGATGTAACGGAGACCGCATTAATGTTCTCGGAATTTGCTTGCTAACGTACCGACTCAAACTTTCCATGAGACCATTCCACGTTTCACTTAACGTCTCTGCGCGATATCTACGAAATTTGCCGCTCCTCTGATTTTGAAGATCGGCGCTTCTGATGCGGAAAAAACTGGGTTCCGGGAAATCTGACAATGCGTAAATCTCTCGTCACGGCCGCACAGGAGATGGGACGATCTATTGGGGACTTTTCGAACTAGTTGAAGCAGTTAAAATTTGATTTCAAAGAGTCAAATAAATTTTGCACTATTTGTGAGAAACTTCTCGGAGTTTTGGGCCAAATTTAGACTATTTCACAGTGAAAAGTTTGAAATGTAAGTTTCTTCTTAAATGCCTCCAAAGAGTACCGGAATGGAGATGTTCGAAGCATGGCACCAATTTTGAATTAATTTTACCGTCCATGTGGCAACACCATTTCCATATTCAATCCTTTGAAAACTACGTCTCCATGTTTTTATTTTACATTTCAACACATGTCTAGCACTTCAAGAAAACAAAGGGTTTTTTTCTAAAATGAATATTCATAAATCGATCTGGCACGACAGAAAAATTCAATCAAATCTTTAAATTTTGTGGGTATTTTTACTTTCCAAATTACGTATATGCGGAGTAATACACATACTATAGGAAAAGTTATATAATGCCGCGGAAAATCGATTTCGAGATTTCAACGGCAATACATTTTGGGGTACACTGATACCGAAAAAGTGGTACTTTTCTACACCGTCTGTCTGTCTGTCTGTGGACACCATCAGCGCCTAAACCATGCAGAGGAATTTATTAAAATTAAAAAAAACAAAAACTGTCGATATAGCTCGAGTCGAAGATTTGAAATTTAGAAAAACTTTCTTTAAAATTTGGGGACACTTTATTATTAAGTCCCAGGACATTTTAAAAATGTTCTCTAAAATGGCTCGACATTTTTCTATAAGTTTTTGATAGGGATAGTGCTAAGTGCACTCTATAAGATGACATAAACGCCATATTTGTCTACTATTATTTTGTTTCAAAAAATACAAAGATAAAATTACTTTGATTTGTCTATCGCGTTGTTAATATTTATATTAGCGGCAATTTGTTTACATTATTGTTATATTTAGGAGTGCATATGCTTTAAATATTGTCATTTAAAATTTCTGGAAAACCCAACCGTTTTCTGTGAAAACAAGCTCAGAATACCGCATTTTCAGAAACGCTCAAACGCCATTTTCTCAGATACGGTTCAAAATTTACTCTTCAAACTCTTCAAACAGATAAAGCTTATTCCAGTCTTTAATATGACTTAATATTAATTTCAGAGTATTTTTTTAAATTACAGATATGTAATTTTTTTAAAAGATCTCTCACGTCGTGAATATGCACATTTATAACAATTTGTAAATCTATTGTATTTGTGAGTTAAAGTACTTTAAATTACTTCAAATTAAGTTTTTCGAAAACTTAAAAATGTTTTGTGAAAAAGAGCTTCAATTTACAGTAATGATAAAGCGCAATATTTAAAAATGGCTCCAATTTTTAAAAAGGATATTTACATTTATGACGAGGTTCTATCGCTCTTTAATATTATTAAAATAATATTTCCGTGCAACAATGAGAAAGCTGAAAAATTAAAATTTTTTAAGACGTACTTTGCTGGCTGTAAATGATAACTAATACGGAAAGTCTGTGCCATTCTGTAGCACCACTAGTTTATTTTTGTCTCGGAAGATTTTTAAAATTTTCTGAATAATAATTTGAAATATTTAGTGCCAAATTGAAATAAATAACTCGTGTCCCCAATATTCTTATAATTTTCATTATAATTTTTTAAAGATGGAATTGAAAGTATGTTAGACACTACAATAATATTTTATTACTTCAGTTAAGCAGATCACGAGAAATTATGTGGAGCGCCATAGTAGTAGGGAACATAAGAACGTACTACATGCAGAATAGGTACTCTAATTCATTTCTGCGTGCCTTACGTTGTTTATTGTTCCATGTCCTGATGTGTCTTTCTGTGTATATTCCTCGTGAGTGCGAGGAATGCTATTTTTCGGTCACAATACTTTGTAATCACGAACTGATATTTTTTTTGCTTTCTTTCATCACCGATACAGATAGAGCTAATCAACAATGGCACTGAACCACAACATAATTCAATGGACATGGACGTACATGAATACACAATCAGATGTGGTAATGCGGATGAACGCAAAAATGGAACAACTAACCAAACCTTTACGACTACCAGCATTACTCTCGTCGGTGGGTATATTTTGTGCCAATAGAATATTTTGAATCCTGTGTAGAATATATTGGTGAACTGGAAATATTCCACACATTTTTTGTGGAATTTTGTAGATTAAAATAGTAAGAAAAGATGAATATTCGATTTAAAATATTATAATCGATTAGGAGTTAAATGTTCATGTTTGTAAATGAAGGAAATAATGTTTTGTGTCACTCGTGGATATAGGCCAATCCAATGACAACTCACAGTTAAAAATCTAATTCTGTGAATGCTGCAAATGCTTAATTGTTATATCTCACTTAAATTAAATATAAATGCCATTTGCACACTTCGTTATGGATTAGCGTGATTATAAAATCAAATATAACAACGTATTGGAAATTGAACCATTGAGTCGGATCAATTTTAACAAGTTTTTCAATCTTCAATCACTCCCATGGTCAACTGAATTTTTTAGTTCTTCAGTAATCAAAATCCTTTGGTTTGTTAAAATGTTGTAAGATGAGACAAAATTATAAAAATTACGGTGAATAAATAAACTCAATTTTTCTTGTACAGTTGAGAAAACCCTATTGATTTTTCAAAATGTAGACTCATGTGGCTGGGAATAACATAATAAAGTAAAGATCATCAGACGTTTCCAGCACAATTTTGAATTGTCTGACGGAATGGGGTAGAAAAGTGGACAAGTCGCCTTCTAATAATGTACACTAGTAGTACCGGTTATGTTCTACACCTATGAGGTGTGCGATGTGAAAATTGCTTTATGCGGAACTTCATGTTACGCGATAGTCCTGGTGTTAATTTGCAACTGACTCCCTTCTTCACTTAGTAAAATCGTTTGGAAAAGAGAAAAATGGATTACCACCTGAGATACTTCAGAAGAACATTTATTTTCTGTGCAGTGCCTGACCGGTGTGTAGTGTTCGTGTCCCCATGGTGGCGAATTTTCGTCACGCTAGTTATGTTGCATTCGGCCGATATCTGGTAGATAATTTTTGCAGCCGATTGCTCTGTTGGCAGTTTTCCGTGATTTCTCCGTTTACTATCAAGCGACATCCGGGGCAGCACTTTAACAAACCAGGATCAGTTGCATCCATTCCTTCTTCATACTTCCTCTCTCCTACTTCCCTTACACAGACACTCTCTTACACGAAATACTCTACCGCACATGTCGGGAGAGGTTGTCCCGGCTATGGTTGTGCACCGCCCTTATAGATGCCTTGATGTGAAAATTCAAACTTAAATGAATGATTTGATGAAACCAGATTTTATAAACCTGGCAGTAGAATAGCAAGGGGAAAAAATTGAGCTTTTTATTTAACTGGAAAGTTGGAACTTTTACCCTCACTGAAATTTCTATACACGCTCTTCATATGCCTTTACGTGGAGAAGAGTATCCCGTGACTTGTGAAGCAGTTGCAGAAGACGTAACTCGACTCATCTCCGCGTATCACCTCATTTGTACCCCACTTACTTCACCACGTATCGATGACTTATGTTGTTCGCCTTGCATATTCTTGTTGCACATTTAAGTTTTAAATTGACTTTGATTAAATATTGTAGACTTCGGTGGTAATATTTAATCAATCGTGTTCATTTACTTCTCTGCGGATATTACAAAAGCTTGCTGTGCCTCGTGTTCTTTAGGTGCAGATAACTTCCTTTCTCCAGAGTGGTTGATTTAAGATATTTTCAACTGAACCTTCTGAAGAAATAAGGTCTCCCCCAAAGCTCGCCGGCGTATCCACAAGCAAGCTAGTGCAAGCTCGGAATTGAACTCTAATCCGCCGCTGACTGGTATGCGATTCAAGCGAGCGGTCACAGTAGACTAGTACGAACGACTGTTTTGAAGCTACTGATATATTAATTGGTGAATGAATTGAAAAATCAAATATAAGTATTCTCTTCAAAAAGTAGAGTTAACGTTGTTTAATTGCGCAAAAGGTTTGGGTGAGAAATAGCTAATTGTTATTTTCTAAGAAGCCGAGCTTTGGACATAGTGCTTTTTTACTATTTAACGGTGTGGTACTTCAACGATAACGTGATTCTCAAATGAGAAACTGACAAAACATCTAGGGGTAGATTTTTTATCAATTTCTTTCTCTACAGTTTACGATCGAGCAAAATCAATATATTCATATCATCTCACTTATGTATTAAACATATTAATAATGTACCCTTTGTTAGATACAACCTGTTATCTTCTTTTCATCCGAATGTGTTCCGACATCCCTATATTCCGACATTTAATGAGTATCTAGGTCGAAAGGATTGTTTCCCTTGCCAAAGAAAGTTACATTAATCTTACGTTGCAGAAATAATTTAAATGAATGAATGATTGAATGAAGAAAGAAAGTGAAAGAAAGAAAAAGAAAGTGTATACCTTTGGTTGAGAAGAAATAATAATTAAAATATCTATACACAACAGACTCCCATCCGACGCAGTGCCCAACTTACGACGGCTCCAAGATTACGGACGTACTTCCATGCGCCGCTAAACGGCCTTTCTTCTGTCAACAAGGTCAATAAGGATGAGCGAGAGTCCAGTTCTGTGATTATTTTCTTCAGAGAAGTTCGAGAACTTTTAATATATTGTGAACTTGCCCGTGTGCAGTTGTATCAACAAATATATTTTACAATTTATCTAAAGTTAAAAATTATTTGAAATGTAACCATCGACTCCCGATTACCTGATTCCTTCGGCGATTCAGCTTTGCCCGGCTGCTTCGTCGGCAGACTCCCTAGAGGGAGGCATGCATGGTTGCCTAACTAAGTGAGAGAAAGACTCCAGCATTTTCATAAACTACTTTAATCACTTAGTATTGTGTGTGGGTGAAGCCTCAGTAACATGAATAAACTTATAACTAAATTAAATCTAATGTTAGCTTATTAACGGCAGGTATGACCAGAGTTTATTTCAGCTCCGGGCTTTGCCCTCCCGGGCGGTCGTAATCCAGCTCACAGGTGCAGCGTTCGGGCATCCCAGCGCCCAGCAGGTATGGCGGCGGGTAGCTACGGCGTTGCTTGCACCGGGTCCCTTTGTGGCGGCCCCTTTTAGTCACGGCGGCGGCCCCGGATTAGGCCAGCGGCGGGCGTCGGCCGGCGGCTCCTCAGCGTGCTCGGCGCGGGCGGCGGCGGGAACGCTCCCGGGCGATGACGGGTTGCTTCGCGAAATAGTTTTTTTTACGACCCCGGCCCGCACTCACATGGTCCTCTCGGTCAGGCACTCAGTAGTAGTGTCCCGTCCCATCGTCCGGCTGTCGTCCCACGTGGCATTCGGTGCGGCCAGGCACCAATTAAGTGGTCTCGCTACTGTCTCTGATTCAAGTCGCCTCCTCGCTACCTATGATACAAGTCTCCTCCTCGCTACCTCCGATACAAGTGTGTTCTGTACCTCTGCGGTCCCACGGGAAGGCTCGCGTCCCACGTGATTCCTCCCCCGCATTGTCTATTTTTTTATTGGTTGTCGCGCCACCCGTAATCCTTCCGCCTATCACGGCGCCAGCGGCGAAGCCGCCCCCAGCAACTTCCCCCGAATTAACCTACGTCACCTAAATTCTCGGAAATAGGCGCGGGTAATACCATTGCTCAGTTAGGGAATGTAAGCGGAGTATTTCCCCACACGTCATAAGGGGTGCGCCCAGCGTGGGGTTGTGCTGAACAAAAGAGGCGTCTTTTCCGCCTTTCCTCAGCGCGCTAATCGGCTCTCTTTAGGTACAGCAAGAAATGGCTGCTCTTAACGGCGGCGCAGTTCTTAATTAAATAAAATAAATATATGGCCCGTGTCGACATCCGCGATGTGCGACCGTCCCATTACAGAAAGGATGTTAGTAATGGGTGAAACACCGTCATATCTTTGCATTATAGACACTTGAATGCACTGAAATATTTTATAATAATAGTAATAACAATTCTCTACTGCTGCAAAATAGCGTCCGCTGGTAACAGTTTACAATACGTAAGCTAGTACAAACACATAGTATAATTATCAACTCTAAAATCAGAGCATATAATTATATAAAGTGAAATTAATACAAAAAAGGACTATTTAGAATAAATGACTGTAATAATTAGATATAAAATACGTAATAAATCTAAACAAATAAACGTAAGTACAGTTGTCAAGACACTGACATTATTAGCATGTTGGTAAACACACAATTGCATTATAATTGACAATTCGACAGGTACTATCTTAAAAGTTACAAACTGTATTACTGTATTCTGTTTGTCAGTATCGTTGAACAGTGGAGATGTATTAGGAAGTAAACAACGCGTGTGTTGTCACTGAGTAGAACCCAAAGAATTCCCACACAAAATTGTAATCTGACGAATATGAGTAATTATAAATATTTATGAAACGATACCGTGTTATAATTTCGAAGAATGTTTCCAAATTAAATATCCTGCCTAGAAAATTCACACCCCACTTATCCTATACCTGTCCCCGAACTATCATCATTTCTCTATTTGTTCCCATACGTTCCCCTGCCAGTTCCTCAAAACTCGTTATGTCAGATCTCATTTGCCCTCAAAAACATCGTGGACCGTTGGGACAAGCATGCCAGGTTTAAATGGTATATCTTTTCCGAGTTATGTGAAATTGCAATGTGCGTTGCAATAATCTATTTTGTATGTCGTAATCTGAGAGCTTCTACTTTTAGTTTTTCGCTGCGGAGTAGAAAGAAAGTCATGTATTGCTGCGTGAAAAAACGGCGAATATTCGGAAGAAAAAAAATTCTTATTACAGAGCCCTGGCAACAAAAAAGTGGATAAATCCAGTAGCTAAATGTAGAAAAAATACCTGTAACGCGCGATGGAGCAAGAATCCTGGTTTTCTGGGTCCTTGGTATCCAAAAAGCGAAAGACGGCAAAACATCTGTCTCTGCGTCCGTCTGTGAACAACCACAGCGGCGAAAACTTTCACTCGATTTTCTTCAAAATCGATGTTCCGTAATCGATCTGGCTGCTGTCACGGCCTCTTGAATATAAAACCGAGTCTTCCTACAACTAAAATATTAAAGATAGAGATTTTTCGCTTAGTAAAATCTGTTTCATAACGAAAGATTTTGAAATAAGGTCCGGTGCACCTTTTCGAAAATTTCAGTACTTTTCACGTACATTTGCGTTAACATACAGGCTGTTTTAGCACCACTAGTTTCTCCTGCAATGTGTTGGATACAGAAATGGAATACAATTTTCTAGTCACCACTAGCACACTTTTATAATGTTGTGACGTTTCTGTCTTACAAACTGCCAAAATCTATCATCCTGCTTAAAATACAGGTTTATAATTTTCTTTAAATGTATGTAATTAGGAAGTACATTCCAAGGTCAATAAATTTCTTGACGCTACAGCAATGTGTACACATGAGTGATAAACACTAAAATAAATTTACAGAGAGGTTGCAATTATGTTCCATATGAATTTAAAGTCATAAGTGTTATAAAGGCTAAAAATGGCAAAACTACTGTTGCACTTCTTAGTATTATCAGTAGAGTGTTTTATTGAGATTTTACTCATATTGATTAGTGCTATCATCGAGCACTATGATTATGAACTTCAAACTATTATAGAAAGAAAAGTATTTGTTCTATATAAAAAAGAATGTTATCGTCACAGTTTAACTACTCACGTGTCATTGGGTTTAACACAAATTTTACCATTTTATACGGAGCGTATTGCGCTCTATTTGCGTTACAATGTCATTTTCTAAAGAAATTGCTGACCAATCTCGCTAATTGAGCGCCCACCACTAGTTTGGTGGCTCGCTGGCCGCGGGGAGAATTCACGGGTTTCGTCACGAAGAAACGGCGCGAGAGCAGTCAGGCGGAAACGTCGCGGAGGGCGGCCGGCGGCGTACGTCTTTTCCCTTCGGCGGTGAGGGGCGTGGAGGCAGCGGCTAAAAAGCGGCGCCTTAGCCCAGCGCGCGGGATTGCAGATTTGAAAGCGATAGCCGTGCTGAGCGTTGTTAAGTTCAAGGAGTTTGATATTGTAGAACGACACTGCATTTGATTTCGTACTTTGTTTATGGTATATTGGTGACTCGCAATTCTTGGTATATCTTCTGGTGTTCTGGTAGAACAGGTTTTGTATTTTGGATTACGATTTTGGAACTGCTGGCGCTGTTGTAATAAAATCTCTTGTGTTCGAGCTTTACATTTTCGATGTTCCTGTCTACATCCTTGGTCACAACAAAAAGAAGTGAAACGTATGGAATAAGACTGGTTTCAGATACAGCCAGAATATGTACGAGTATTTAGATAGGAAGTAGGCGGATTTATAAAATTAAATATTATAACTTTTTAAGCGCAGGTTATGATGTTGAATATTGAAATTTTGTAGAGGTTAGCTAGAGCAATTAGGTAGAGCAGATGTGTGTTCAGAATAATTTGCATTCTTCTGGATTTTATTTCTTTAAGGAAAATAAAGGAATCCTTCATTTTATAAAATTAAGTTCTGCATTACATAGACTTATATAATTAAAATTAATTTTGTATAGTATCAGAAAGATGAAAACAATTTCAACTTCACATTTTTCCCGTGATAGAGCAATAGCCGAGAGTTCCTCTAAAGCGGTTACTACAGCTTAGACTGAGAGGGAGATATTCCTACAACAGGTGCTCCTCATTATGCATGACATTCAAAAGGAAATCAAGGGCGTAACCAGCCATCGTGCGGCAGTCATATTGTGAACACCACCAGCACCTCTTGTGTACCATATACATCCGCTACGGCCGAAAGTGTGCACGGTAAGCCATACTATATATGCATATATATGTAGAATACATATCTATTCATAGAGTTATGTGTATTATTTATAAAGTGTATGTGTGTGTGTATCTTACGTCAGATATTTGGTTGTTGATGGTGAATGAAATCCATTTTATTTGATTGTGGGAAATAATCGCCAAAATTTTTAATGACATTAAGTGGAGAATATTCATTTTCATATATGATATAAAGACGTAATATGTCTTTATATTAACTAAATTCAGAGCAATTATTGTTTTCGACATTACAGTAAAGTATATTTTAAACGCGTTGAATCACTTGAAGACATTTTAGAAATACAGTGATATTTTTATTATTCGGGCAAATTTACCCCACCTCTTTTCAGCTTTTAACTGGATACCTAAACACATTGAATTTTGTGAGCTTTAAATACTTCTCAATTTTAATATTATGTTTGTACATTTAGTACACATTTTTATTTCACCATAATTTCACGCTGACTTTTAAAAGCAGTTATGCATCGTTTAAGATAACGTATGCCAAAACTTGTCCACGAAAATAGTTAATTATCGCTACATAAATTTAACTCTCTTAGGAATATTGTTCTTTACCAAACACTGGAGTTTAAATAGTGAAACATCAACATTGAAAAGGTAGAGAGGTAAACAATTTATATTGTATCCTGGGTTTACCATGTAAATATTGTTTGAATCATATCTTCTTTGATATATAAATAATATAAATTTGAGTAATAAATTTTAGTTTGATTTTCCACGAAAATTATAGTAAATCAAATAACAAATACTTAGAACTTTTTCGAGACATTGTTAATAAATTATTCAAAATAATTTTTGAATTTTTTATAACTAAATAATTCTAGTTTGTTAAACAAGCAACCAATAACGGGACGAAGACTGATAGGGAATGATATGAAGTTATAATTCTTGTTATAAAACAAAAAAAAATGTTTGATGCACTTCTCTAATCAGATTCATTTCAGAAATATCAAAGAAAACAAGATGAAACTGCCGAGCTGGTTCGTCGTAGGTTTGTGGCTTCTTGTGGCCAATTGGTGCACACTTGCGTATGGTGATAATGGTGCGTGTGTTCCTGGTCAGAAAGTCGGCAGTCGGGTGATAATAAATAGCCACAGAAATGATACGGGACACTTGGTTTCACAGGTAAGAACACTAAGCAGTGTTTACTAAAAGTATGGATATTTGTGTATGACTTTTGATTAGCAGCAGAATGACACTCCCATCATCAAATTCACACATTTATCTGCACATCGCTTCGGATAAAATCTTATTTCTACATTGTCAAGTCATTTATTATTTATTCTGCTTCTATTAAAGTATCAGAAAATGTGGCAAGAGACATGGTTTTCACCACTCTGTAATATGATCACAAATTAAGTGCGTATATTTGAAGTGAAAACTCCAAAACAAATTTTGCAAAACTCAAATTTTGCTCATAGGCGTGTTTTTGGCTTCATGGTGTTCGTTGAATTTTCGAATATCTTACCTTTAGACATGAAGGGATTTATGCCATAAAAATTCAAAATTGTTTCTTACAATTGAATAAATATGTAAATAATGTGTTGAATGTGGTGACT
The DNA here is from genome assembly GCA_017312745.1 of Gryllus bimaculatus. NCBI lineage: Eukaryota > Metazoa > Arthropoda > Insecta > Orthoptera > Gryllidae > Gryllus > Gryllus bimaculatus. The sequence goes on from BOPP01000006.1 coordinate 5,626,449, forward strand.
CTCAATATGTATGAATGAGTTGTGTACATGATTTGGTAGGATCAACTGTGTTTAAAAAACAGAAATCAGTAATTTTGTAACTCAAACTATAGTACGTTACCATTCGTGTGTCACCATTTGTTGAGGTTGCGAGATATTGCATACATGATAGGGAGAACATTAGCAGAAATTTCGACGAGAAGGTTCATGCATCGCCTTCTGTGTTCACATTAGAAGAGATAATTCAAAAAAAAGTGACACATAATTGCTAAACATGATTATTTGCCTAAGAATCAATAATTATAAACATGTCATAGTTACATCTGTCCGGACTAAAATGAATTTTCTTCTTTACGAATTTCACGATTAGTGTTTATGCACGCCGCTTTCCAGCCGTTTATTGGAGTCTGAGGTCACGGAGACTGCAGTAATGTTCTGGGAATTGCTTGCCAATGTACCGAATCAAACTTTCCATGATTCCAATATACGTTTCACTTAACTTCTCTACATGATCGATACGAAACTCGCCACTCCTCTGATTTTCAAGTTCGGCGCTTCTAATGCGGAAAAAAATTGGATTTTCGTGATATCTTACAATAGTAAATTTTTCGTCGCGGCCACCCAGCAGGAGGTGCGATCTATTGAGAACTTTTCGAACCAGTTGAAACAGTTAAAAGAGTCGAATAGAAAGAGCCTTGTGTCAAATGAATTTTCTACAATTGTGAGAAAATTCTCGAGGTTTTGGGCTAAATTTAGACTATTTCAAAGTGCCAAGTTTGAAATGTATCATGTTTCTTCTTAAATGCCTTCAAAGAGTAGCGAAACTGAGATGTTTGAAGCTAGGCGCTAATTTTGAATTAATTTAGCTGTCCATGTGACAACACCATTTCCATATTCAATTCTTTAAAAACTACCTCTCCGTGTTTATATTTTACATTTCAACACATGTCTAGCACCTCAAGAAAACAAAGAGTTTTTCCTAAAATGAAAATTCATAAATCGATCTAGCCCGACAGAAAACTTAAATCAAATCTTTAAATTTTTGTGGGTATTTTTACTTTCCTGATTACGTACGTATATTCGGAGTAATATACGTTCTATAGGAAAAGATGTAATGCCGCGGAAAATATATTTTAAGATTTCAACGGAAATACACGTTTTGAGGTGAACTCACACCGAAAAAGTGATTCCTTTCACAACCGTCTGCCTGTCTGTCCGTCTGTGAACTACATTAACGCCTAAACCCTACGTAGAATATTTTTCTAATTGAATAAACGCCTGTCGATATGGCTTGAGTCGAATATTTGAGATTTTGAAAACCTTTCTTTAAAATTTGGGGATACTTTATATGAAGCCCCCGAACATTTTCAAAATTTTCTCAAAAACGTCTCCAAATTTTTTCTTCAAACTCTTTGAACGGATAGAGCTTATTGCACTATTTAATAAGACTTTATGTTGATTTCAGAGTATTTTTTATTTTTCCAAAATTACCTAAATGTATTTTTTTTAAAAGCACTACTAGTTTATTCTTGTGTCGGAAGAATTTAAACATTTTCTGAATAAAAATTTGAATTATTTTGTGACAAATTGAAATAAATAATTCCTGTCCAAATATTCTTATCATTTTCATTAGAGTATTTAAACTCGGAATTGTTAGCATGTTGGACATTACAATACTATTTTATTACTTAACAATTTTCTATATCACAAGAAATTATGTGGCGCGCCATAGTAGTTTGGAACATAATAAGAACGTACCACATGGAGAATAGGTACTCTAGTTTTTACTTTCGGCGTGCCTTACGTTGTTGATTGTATCTTTCTGTGAACATCTCTCGAGAGTGCGACCTGACATTTTGGATTATTTTTTCGTTGCAAATCCATCTGACTTAAATCTCCTTGTTTGTTGGACTATTTTTATCACTTCCTTAAGGGCTGATTTCTTTTTATTTCTTATTCCCATTTCCCCATTTTTTTAAATTTTATACATTTAAAAGTATTATCTTTAACAAAGCAAATGATATTGTGCATTTAATATATATATATATATATATATATATATATATATATATATATATATATATTTAAAGTTTAATGTTTAACCGTCGTCATACCGCCAAGTATACCATACCACCAAATATACAACATTATAGGATAAAGTACAACCGTCGAAATTTGAAGTCATACTTTGTAATGTGTAACTTACATTTTTGCTTTTTTCCATCACCGATGCAGGTAGAAGTAATCAACAAAGACGCTGAAGCACAACAAAATTCAATGGATATGGACGTACGTGAATACACTTTCAGATGTATGGCGGATAAACGCAAATATGGATCAACTAACCAAACCTTTACGACTACCAGTATTAAACTCATTGGTGAGTAACTTTTAAGCCACTTGAATGTTTTAAATTCTGTATTTTAATTTATAGATAAACTGGAAATATGCCACACTTTGTTTGTGAACTTTTATATATTAACATAGAAACAAAATATAAAAATTCTATTTAAAATATTACAATAAATTAGGACATAAATGTACTACATAATTTTAAATGAAGTAAATTATGTTCTGTGCTACTCGTGGATCTAGACCAATCCAGCGATAACTCACAGATGAAAATCTTCCAAACGTATATTGCTATGAATGCTGCCGATGCTTAGAATCAAATGAAATATAAGTCATTTTCACTATTCGTTATGGATAAGCGTGATTAAAAATCATATATAACAATGTATTGGAAAAAGTTTTCAATGTTCATTCACTCCTATGGTCAAACTGAATTTTTTAGTTCTTCAATAATCAAAATCCTTTGATTTGTCAAAATGTTGTAAGGTGTGACAAAATTATAAAGATTGCGGTGAAAATATAAACTTTGTTTTCCTTGTTCAGTTGAGAAAACCCTGTTGATTTTTCAAAAAGTTAGTTTATGTGGCCCAAAATTTTGAATTATCTGACGAAACGGTGTATGAAAGTAAACAAGTTGTCTTCTAAGAATGTTTTTACCTAACAACTACCAGTACCGGTTATGTTATCAGCCAATGAGGTGTGCCATGTCAAAATTGCCTAATGTGGAACTTCGTTATATGCAATTTTCTTGTGTTAATTTGCAACTGACTCCCTTTTTCTCTTAATAGAACCGTTTGGAACAGAGAAAAGTGAATCATCACCTGAAACACCTCAGATCATTTATTGCGTCTGCAGTGTCTGACCACTAGGTCCAGTGTTCGTGACCGGATAGTGGCGAATTTTCGTCACGCTGGATATGTTGCATTCCGCCGGTGTCTGGCGGAGTATTTTAGCGGCCGATTGCTCTCTTCGGCAGTATTCCATGATTTCCCCGTTTACTATCAACCGACATCCGGGGCAGCAGTTTAACAAACCAGGATCAGTTGCATCCATTCCTTCTTCATACTTCCTCTCTCCTACTTCCCTTACACAGTCACTCTCTTACACGAAATACTCTACCGCACATGTCGGGAGATCAGCCAGGAGCTAAGAGATTGTCCCGGCTATGGTTGTGCCCCGCCCTTAGAGATGCCTGAATGTTAAAATCCAAACTTAAATGCAGGAAGGTCGGAGCTACATCACCCAATCCAGCGAGGTAGGAACATAACCAGCCACCACTCGAAATATAACAAGTAATAAATAAGCACAAAATCCAGCAAGGAGAAATATCACCCCAAGCACTACACTTATTGGACACATCACAAAATCCAGCAGGGAAGGAAAATCAATACCATCACCACCCGAAATATAACAAGCGCAACAATTGTGGGACCACTTCCCACAATCCAACGGAGGAGGAACAGTACTACCACCACCACCACCACCACTACACCTCCGCCCTAAACATAACAACCACTACAATTACGCGAATAATGACCACGCAAGCTAAGCCACAAGGAAACCCAAATCCTTCCACTCCAAATGAGTCCCGAGGTGAAGGGAGCATGAGTGTGCGTGGGCGCAGGTCCGCGGCCGGCCGCCGCGCGCGACGCGGCGCTGGAGGCGCGCTTCACGGCGGTGGCGCGCGTGCTGGGGCGGCGGCGCCTGCTCTTCTTCTCGGAGGCGCGCCTCACGTGGGCGGAGGCGCGGCGCGCGTGCGCGGCCAGGGGCATGCGCCTCGCCCCCTACTCGCACTCCAACGCGCCCGCCATGAAGTTGCTGCGCAGGTCGGGGAGGCGCCCCTACTTTTCGAACGTGTTCGTCTCCACGGGGGCCGAAACGGTGGACGAGCATGCTGACCAAACAGGTACGATTGTGCGAGGAGGAATCATGGGACGGGGGGGGGGGATTTCAATGAATGAATGAATGAATGAATGAATGAAATACTGAAGTAAGTGTATGAATCCACCAACAAATGAGTGATTGGGATGACAGTTTTGATTGGGTGATCATTTAGAATCTGATAGGATGTGATACGTAGGATGCAGAGTAGGGTGTCTCAAGACATAAGAGAAAAGGTTTTTTGGTTGTTGTTGTTGGTGGTTTTTTCCACGAAATATGAAAAATATATATTTTAATACTTTACGTAATATTTTGCTCTAACAAAATGTTAGTAAATCGTTACCTCCATTTTCATCAGGGTTGTTATCCTATGTTCTAGAAACGTAATGAGTTTTTGAAAATCGCAGTATCTGGCTAGTGAATGCAGATTTTGTCACCATAGAATTTTCAATGGATCTTATGTTGTTGACGTGACTAAGTGAGTGAGTCGATGCGTGAGATAATGAATGAATGAATGTATGAAAGAATGAAAGCAAGAAAAATGAGAGAAAGAAAGACAGAAAGAAAAAGAATGAAGAAAAAAATAATAAACAAGTGGTTGAAAAGAAGGATAATTGAAGAAATAATAATTAAAATGTCTAATCACAACAGATTTGAAGTCCGTATTTTGCCCAACCTTCGACGGATTCAGAATGAAGAACTGGTATCTCTGCACTACTAAGCTGTCTTTTTTCTGCCAAGACGACCAAACAGCATGATCATGAGAGAAGCTCTGTTGCACTTCTTTACAGGGAATTTTGAGAATTTTTAATGTATTCCATGTACAATTGAGGTCAATAAATATATCTTACAATTTTTATACGAATACAAACCTTTTGAAAAATATCCTATTAGGGTATGAATTAAATAAATACTACTTGCACTTCAGACCCGGCAATATTGTATAATAATAGTAATAAAATTATACTTTACTTCTGCAAATGAGCATGTGCTTGGTGTGGGTTTAGAGCAAAAATTCATAACTAAAAATATAAAATACAAATATAAATATCAACCAAATCAATCCACACGTTTATAAAAACAAGCAAATAGAATTCAATATAAGAAATAAAATAATAAAAAGTAAGAACCATTTATAACGACAGACTTGAACAATTACAAGTGCATTGCCTTCTAAATTGCACGTATTAAGTATATGCTCAGTTGATAATTCAATTAATGTTACAAGCCTGTTGCCAAATTTACATTCATATTTGATTAACAATTCTATTGGCACAAAGTTAAAGGTTACAGATAGTGTAAAAAGAGGTAAAATACACATTATCACCCATTCTGCATTATTACATTCCTTTTTTTAAAACTTGTAGCCAATAAGACACTGCATTTCCCTACATTTCAAGGTGAATAAATATCGGCGAGTTAATCTCGCGCTCCGATTTTTTATCGTTCTACAGATCACCAGTATGCATCACAAACCATGTGACCATAGCTCACGCACTTTCTTTGAATAGCTCAGTGAGCTCAATATTATAGCTGGATGCACAACTGCAAAGCTTTGAAGTACTGAAAATCGTACAGGTCGTTTTTGTTAGTTTGGTTGCGTTGAAAGTCTATCTGCAGACTTTCTTACGAGTTAAATGTATCTTGTGTGCTGTTACTGATGCTTACAATCGTCTCTGTCAACAAAAATGCCGAAGTATTGCTTAACATTCGGTTGTAACTAGCGCCAACAAACTGTAAATTACGAAACGAATGTAATTAGATGTGATGTTATTTGGTACCCATTACGTAATATATTTTTTACGTTTCTTGCGTCTGTTACTTGCTATAAGTCGATCTAACGAAATTATTAAAAATACTCAAACTAAGAACAATTCACTACGTGAATGTTACAAAAACAAGAAATAAAGTACTGGATTCTATTAGAATATTGTAGGTAAATTTCAATGTCATATTGTATGTCATATTGCAATGCCAAGTATTATATTTTGGTCAGTTTCAATTTTTTAGTAAACTTAAAAGAGGATAAATGTTAAAAACTGGAGACGCTAATTCCTGCTATTTGATTCTGAAATAATTAGGACTGAATAGACGTTTACCATCATGGCGGACCGTCACGATTTCTGAACATAGTGTGGTCCAGTACTACACGAGAGCTCACTGAAATACCCAGACTAGAGTCTGGCCGCTGTGTTGCATGGAGAGCGAGAATTGACGGGTAACATTTTGAAAGTGTCATCAATTGACAATTTTCAACAGTAACCAACTAAACAAAACGCATAATGTCTTGTAACAAATTGATAATTTTGATATCTTGCAGCATTTAAAATTCCCGCTAAAACTGTGACGCAAACTGGTACCTGAAACTCGTTGGCTGAAGTACGTACGAGCCCCCCCGGCTTGCTGCATTCTACACTTATGCTTTTGAGGACCGTGGAAAGCATAATTTGTGTAATACTGGAAAGCGTCACTAGCTCCCCTGGAGGAAAATAGATTCAGCCAATAATGGTCCTATTTACAAAACATAATTTTTCTGTAGTATTAGGTATTTTCTAGCTGTATTTTATTGTATATATATACGGTCGCCCCTACTTAATATCTTCTACTGATAACATGGCGGTTACATTGTGCACATCTTGAAGAGAATACACAGTCATGCTGCTCGTATATCTTCAGGTTCCCTATTGATAATCGCTAATTTGGCCGCTCATATTTACATTTGGCTAATGCTTCAATTTTGTATTCCCTATAAGAATCCCATCCCACTACTATTCAAAATGAGACGAACCGATTAAATGCAGGACTCTATCATCATGTTGGAATTAGGTTTCCTTAATACAAGCATAACAAAATTAAGAGATTTCCAATCAAATATCAAACAACTTCATGAATATTGTATTTTATTATAAAAATTTATGTTACAGGTCAATACACGCTGGGTTATGCTTCTACTTGATGGATAATCATTGCAAATTGTAGATCACAAGAAGCATTTGTGAATTGTACCACAAAATGCTATTAAAAATGCTTTTTTAAACGGACAGTTATACCAGATTTAGCAATACTAATACTAGCGTACCAGAGCGAGGACTCTCGCATATTAATGCCATTCTTTCTCTATCCATTTCTTCGTACTTACAGAATATCAAACAAAAATAAAAACAATGCAGTTGACGTAGAAAAAAATATTCAATAAAGATTTATTTAGTTTTATATATATATATATATATATATATATATATACTATATAAAACAAAGAAATTTTATTGAAATATATATATATATTATATTATATATATATATTATATATATATATTATATATATATATTGTTGAGTACCTGGGAAAACGGTATTCACGACAAATAAAATGATATAAGGAGAGTACATTCTCGTGAATGGGCTTCCATGGGTTTGACGCTGCCATTGGAAGAATGATAGAAGAAACTCCTTTGTGAATTAAAAGTTTAATGAATTGAAAACTATGTAAAAAATTCTTTTACCCCAATACGCAGTGGCAAGGCCTTTAAGTGTTCATCACAAGTAACCTACTTGAGGCTTTCGATGACGCACCGGTGGTGGAGGCGGCGGGGGCCGCGTGGAAACGCGGCGGGTGTTCGGCAACTTCGGTCGCGCGAATTTGTGGGAATCGCTCCTCTCGGGGTCGGATCATGTAGCCCCCAACGGGCACCAAAATTTTGGCAAAAAACGGGAGCCTCCGGCCCGGGGGGGGTTTTTTAAAAAAAAAAACCCCCGCAGCAGTAAATGGGGAAGGAATGCACATATACTAAATGCCAACGCGCCAAATTGCGTCCCGTCGGCATTTCCGATACAGAGTTTTCTCATCCCACTCGAAGTTCGAACGGGTGCGGCCCGCTGCTGCATCACACCCGGGCGGACATGGAACGCGTGTCTGTCGGCATGCAAACTCAGTATTAAGTTTCACTGATCCCGGTTCTGGTGCGCACTTCATTTCTCCTAATACTGATTATCAAATTTTTATCCTGTCCATCCTCCCACTTAATGGGTAAATCAAATTCCACACTGTTGGTAATATACTTAAACTGCTTGGGGCAGCAAGCCGTCGCGTGTGGCCGCTCGCGGCCGTCTCTGTATAATCGCCAAACGTCACTCCCGCTAGCGTCTACCCCGATTTGACGTTGTGGAGCGGCGACGGGGGGGGCGTTATAGTGATCGATTTAGTGCTTCTTTTAATTATAATTAGTAATCAATTTTGATTGTTACTATGCAGGAACGTTCTTCGTTTCAATATATAAAGTTTTTCGAACAATTCACACTTCCTTAGAAACGACACTTCAAGTAATTATTCATTCTCCCTTGACAGTTGGCTTTTCTCTTTTCTTGATAGTCACAAAAATATTAGAAAAGTTTTTTATTCGTTATAAAGCCAAGTAATGCTTTCCATGCGAAAATACAAGTACAGGAGCACGCAAGTACAACTCTACTCTTTGCATTATTATTTAACTTCTCTTAATTTGTTATAAGGAATATAGGAGGTTTTGAAGGAGCAAGGCGCCAGGTTGTTGTTTGGTGCGAAAATTGAAAATTGATTTTTATACTAAAAAGTATTGGGTAGATCCGAATCAGTGAACCAAAGGATCCGGTGCCCGTCTCAACTCCGGATCAACCAAGTATTGAATTATGGTCTCCGTTTTTACATACTTCAAGGAAATTCCGAGACAAAAAATAATAAAACTAATATTTCCACCTTTGATAACTAAATACTCTTTACAGCTGTGCATTGATTTACAGACTTCCAGATACAGTCAATATTTATATCGTGCGTCTGCATTGCGATAGTTGGCAGTTGTTGAATGACTTGCGCTATTCTTTCTATAATTTTTAAATTTGGTTGCATTTTTAAATTCATTCATGACGTATAGTAGGCTAGCGCGCTTTGAGTTTTGTCCTCCATTTATTTCAAATTATTTGACATTAATTTAAAAATTTTTTTGTTCTTTGTGTTGTGCTAGAGCACAAGTTTTCCCGTACCTCAGTGTACCCGTAAGAGAACACTCGTTAATGTTAAACTCCACACTCTTCCCAATCCCTCTAACTTCATTTTAAGAGGGAAAGTTGTTAACGAAAAGTATTTGTTTAAAATTGTAAAAAGGTAACTTCCATTGTAGTAACGCAATATGAAATAAATAAAACAATGTAATTAATGTTGAAAAGAAATTGTCACTAAAGATTTAATCCGTATTATGAAGAGATTTATTGGAATAATTCACAAAATTCCCTTAAAAATATTTGAAGTAGTTATTCAATATTCTTTAACAGTCAGCTTTTTGGTTTTCGTGATAGTCACAAAAATATTTAAAAAGCGTTTTACTCTTGAGAAAGTTATGTGATTGAACATGCCGATTTGAAACTTCGCCGAATCACTGCTGATATCGAAACTACTAGTATCGGTAAAACACAAACCAGACTTAACAAGACACGTCTTCACTCTTCACTATACACCTACATCCCTTCACAATTAGGTACACAGCACTTGTCGAACTCGGCAAAACGTTAAATGAATGTTTTCACTACACGCATAAGTAATAATCTTCATCGGTATTAAGCAACAATTAACAGTGCTTTTAGTTGTTACTGCGACAGCGAATCTTGAATTAATAATTATGGAAATAAACCTCGTCGGTCTGCGCAAATCACGGTGTACACCGAAAGCGTAAATATTATAAGATAGAGGAATCTAAGCCTTCTAAGCATGACGTCCGAAAGATGGTCACCACCAAGGGTTGAAATCCAGGTGGCATTGATAGAAACGATAAGTGCCGAATCAGCAACAATTTAATAGAATGTCGAAGAATATCTTATCCTATAGATTACGGTGTGGGAAACGTTTCCTTGAGGACTTTGGTCTCAAAACTTTTGTTTTTAGGGCCATATAATGCTTTGTTTAGGAATTATTTAACGATATAACTGAGTACTGCGGGTTGCATATTTGTTGAATATTTAGATGCGTTTTTTAAACACACCCTTCGTATTTTTAAAGTTAAAGTGCAATTCGTCACGTATACGTAAAAGTATCTTTCTTTAGACACATCATTTATAAATATTGGTTGCGTGTGAGAGTCGCGAAAGATTTCTATTCTACTGAAATAAGATAGGAGACATTTTTTTTATTCTTACACACTACGAAATAGACATAATATGCTGCCATTACGGCGTGCAGTAGAAGTTTTAAAAGAGAATATGTCCAAATTTCATTGTAATTATATGAACTAGACCGTAACCGTCACAAATACGAGAAAATGTATGTAATGATATAATACAATTAGTTTTTACTTTCTCGCTACGGAGTAGTGGATCTCTCACACGTGGTGTAGCCGAATCACTGATTTGTGGATCCTTAACACCGAAAAATCGAATAACAGCAAGACATATTTCAGTCCGTCTGTCCGTTCAGTCCATTCGTCTGTGAAAAAGCGGCTTAACCGACGTGCGCCAAAATCGATTTTAGCGAATCGATTTCAACGCTGATGTCACGGGCCCTTAAATCTGAAATGGATATTTTAATTTTGGGGGGTACGTACTGTGATGCCTCTAGAGGATTTAGAAAATTTTCAAAAACTGGCTTTAGAAAAAGTGTGAAGAACGTGCAGGAGAATGATGCAGTTCGCATGATCGTTAAAAACCCTGATGTTTGGAAAAAACAAAAGTTCAATTTTTTTCCGGCGTCTTCCTACAACTATGAAGAAGGAGATTTTATCCTTAATGAAATCTGTTCCTCAATGATAGATTTTGAAATAAGATCATAAGATAATTTCCAAGTTTTGGAAAATGTGAGTATATTTCGTTAAATTTAGCGTGAAAATACGAGTGACACAGTACGTGCTGTTTTAACATCACTAGTTTTAAAAAGTGCACTGAAGGGTGTACAGTTCTTAAAATCATGGATCAATCATTAATAAAGAAAATTAGATATATTTTGAATCTTTTAATATTCCGGTAAGTTAGCGTGGTATTGAGACTGGAAAAGAAAGAATACTTCTCGAAAAATATTTCGTATCCCTCTCCCATAGTCGTTACAGAAAGGGCCAGACATTGGACAAATTTTGCAATGAATGCCACGCCTCACCTCTCAGAGAAATTTAAAATAACTGTAAAGCATGATTCCAGAAAGTACAAAGAGACAAAAGACTACGGTTTGGACCACTTGCGGTCACTTCCTAAGAAGCAGATGCAAAGGAAGTCATCTACTTAACCTTCCATCTGCGACTCGCAACGATGCCTGGAAGGATGTTACACAACCTTCACTTATGACAGAATCTCTGCTGATCCAACCTTCTCGTCAGAGACGGCATGCCACGCTCGCTCGTTC
>BOPP01000006.1:5638023-5786008 GCA_017312745.1 Gryllus bimaculatus
CTCTCAATCGCCTGCCCTCCAAACGTCTCCCTATCTATAACACACACTTGTCTGCCTTGCGTACACACTCAGCCGGAAGCGCAACCGCCCACCCCACGAACACACACGACCGCCCCCAACATGCATTCACTCACCCACAACGTAAGTCATCCGTATTGCTTCTCTTGGTCTCCTTGCCATGAGAGCTTTTAGTAATTAACTCGAACGACCAGTTCGCCCTGATCCTCAGCTGCAACAGCACCTGAAGGAAGTCTTCGTGTCGTTATTTACACTCGGCCGACCCAGAGGGTCAACTGGAAATAAATTATGACCTGCAGGCATAGACGTCCTACTAACATACGTATAACCTCCGGGGGATTTGGAATATAAGACGTGCATATCGACGAGGAGTATTCTTATTCAAATGACTTTTCAATATTTTATACTATATACCCTATAATATTCCTATTCTGGGCATCTTCCCAGTTCAAGATCCTTTCGGTAATTACTGTTTCAATTCTCTGATTCCAAGTTGCCGGCGCATTTCCATTATTCCTCTGTCCAACTGGCAGGCAAAGAAATATATTTTTCGGTATCAATTTCTTTCCCATTCTACTGATATGACTATACTACATTAACTGTTTGACTTCAATATGGTGATAAATAGTGTTTCTATTGGCAGTCCTTTCTCTTACTTCTTCATTGGAGGTTCAAGTCAGCATACCCTGGAGGCTCTTCTCTAGAAATACATTTCTACAACTTAAATATTTTCCTTCCTCCGCGGTTGTAGTCCAACATTCTTCTCCGTACGTTGTAATAGGCTTCAATGATGACGTTGTACAAGTTGTTCACTCAATCTTTAATGGTCAAAGAGATAGATTCAAGACCTGTGACGTGATTCTACCTAAATTTATACGGTGCCGCGTATGTTGCCACCTAGATTTATATGGTGCCGTTTCTACACATTATAGTTCTACAACGTTATTCGCTTACACGTCATTTCCCAGAATGTCTGTCTTTTGACTTACGGCACTTTTGCTCTCAACGGCTCATTTGAAGAACTATCCCCTCTTTTCCTATCGATAAGGATTGTCTTTCCCGTATTTATGATTAAACCCCATTTGTGTTCCTCAATTCATTTCTTCGCAATTTGCCACTAATGCATGATACTCGGCAAACAAAAGAGTAAATGAACAAGTTACATTTATTTCTATATCCACACATTTACACTTTTACTTCTAACTTTGTAGGACAACTTATACGTATAATTTAAATAACTTTGGGGAACATGGAACATCCTTGCTTTAGAAATTTAGTAATTTTAAATTGCTGAGATCTTTTTATCAGATTCCCAACCTAAATGACACATTTTCTTGAAATAATTAGTCAATTTAACAAGAATGTGGATGTCAAGTAAATACTGGAGTTGAGTTTAAGTTCCATGAATATATACGTATATTGTAATTTTGTTTTGAAAATCACTGCTTATGAATAGTACCTCAACGCGATTTTGCACCCAAGCTCTTGCCAGAGATCTAAATTAAATCCAAATGCAGTATTCTGTCAATAAAACAGCAAAGACTTCGTATACAACACACTGATGATTTTTGTTTATTAATGGAGGAGCTGCTTGCTATCCCTTGTGAATTCGGGATTCAACTTTCAGGACCGCGACAAAACCATTTCAGGACCCATCCCTATTACGCTTAACCAGAAATAGCGCAATATTCGCACATCGGATTCTTATAATTTTCATCCCTCTACTCATTAAAGCCAAATCCTATCGCCCGTACTTGCGGTTCCTTTATTCGGCACATCGTCAATACATCCATCCGTCTGTACATCCGTCCGTCCTTCCATCCGTCCATCCGTCTTTCCGTCCATCTGGCAGGCATCAATCCATTCAATTCTCATCCATCCGTCCACAATCTGTATATTCATCACTCACTCAACCAACCATTCTCAATCCATTATCCACCATCATCCATTTTTCATCCATTCTGTTGACACAATAGCAGAATTTTTCAAATTTAAAAAATATGAGATTCCGAGCTTATACAATCAGTGAGAAAACATTTAAGTAATAAACAATAAACATCTTTGAAAGCCTGCCGCACTTGAGCTCGCCAACCCTAGTTGACTATCATTTTTGTAACAAGAGTTGGGGTTTCTAACATTTTCATGAATTTTGGTTGCTGATACTTTCCTGCCCTTACGAAGGTACTTCGTTAGAAGAGAAAGTTATGTAAGGTGGATGTTCATCAGAAAAACTTATTGCTGGGCCTTGGTATCGAAAAAGGATGAATCCTGTAGCTTAGTACAAAAAAACCTCTAACATGTGTTGAAGCGATACTCCAGGTTTGTGGGTCCTTGATACCTAAAAATCTATTGAAGGCAAAACGCCTGTCTATCCGTCTGTGGCCAACTCTAGCGCCTGAACCGTCCAGCCGATTTTCTTTAAAAGTGATATTCCCTTATCGATTTGAATGAACTCTAGGCTTTGGGAGTTTCAAATGGATATTTTGGGAGAGGTGGCTCAAGGCTTCAACTAAAGCCACTGCAGTGCCTCTGACCACAGGCCCTAGGTTTGAGTCCCGACTGTGGCAGTATTTTATTCATTAGCTAAATCGAATTCAGTTGCTGTCTGGAGAATAATTCTAGCGGCCGGCTGCTATGATCGGCATTTTTCCGTAGTTTCTCTCATCAACGCCTGGTGAACGTCGGAGAAGTATCCTAACAAACGGGACATGGATCGCGCGCTATCTTTCCTACCTCTTTCTTGTGCTATTCTCACCTCTTACTTACACACACTAGTACTAACATGCACTACACAACCACACTGCCGGGAGACCGGTCGAAAGCTTATTAGACTTATGAGAGCTTGTCCCGGCTAGGGCGTTGCTCCCTGGTAGGAGAAACTTGAGTTGGGGAAGGGAAAACCTCGGTAGGTCGGTATCGGATCGTGCCACCCATCGGGGCCTTACGAGGAAAAACCAGAAATACCGTTGCCTTACGAGGAAAAACGCATGAACTACACTTATGGGACTAATGACCTTAGCAGTTCACGCAATCATTAAAAGTCAATCAATGGAAATTAGTAAAATAAATTATTAAAAATATTTTACTATAAGTTGTAAATAAGGCAAAACAAGTATTTTTCATATAAACATTCGGATTCCTTGTCAGGTTATTGCTAAATAACATCTAGTAGATATAATGGAGTTATGATTTATTATTTTGTAAGTTGTGAGACAAAATGTAAAATAATACTTCAGATGTATTTCGTCCATCATTAACGAAGGACAAAATGAGTGTTGAAATTTTGACTATAAATATAACTGCTGGAAAATGTGTGTAAATCTTTGCCGGAAAAACGTACGTTTTCTGTCTTTTACACGATATATCGTCCAACAAATCTTATCATAGATCTTATCAATAATTGTTTATTTAGTTGGTCATCATAATTCATTTAAAAATGCGTATTAGTCATCAGTGATCTAGAGTTCGTCTAATTCTCCCTCCCCCGGGCTCCATACATTTCATTTCAGTCGACTGCCAGCTTATCAAACAAGTGTCTCGTAGAACTGGTTACTGTTCCACACACGTTAAAGATGGCGAGGTGCTTTGTTCGCGAGTGTCTGATTCTCTTTATGGTTAACATACTGGTCAAAGCTCTCAGTGAAAATACGACAAACATCGAGCCAATTTTCAAAGAAATTGAAGAAAGGAAGTTGAAATTTTCTTTTCGCTTCTCTTGCAACCACCATGGTAGATGGGTTACTCAGGTAAATATACACACTAAAGGAAATTTATTAATAAGAGCTAGACATTAAATAATTTAGATTACAAATAAAACTTTCTGGTTATTTTTTGTAGTGGAATTGGATGATTAGGAGAGACTTACTTTCTCTACTGCATGAATATCTATTACAATGATAAGTGGAAGTACCTAGTGAGTAATAATGTAGGCTTGTGATGACCTACTTGTTAAGATGTGTCATCCCTAGCCCCCAGAAGGGGGTGGGAATCAAACAATAATAATGCTGTGCGGAAATTTAAATGTTATGTAATTTCCATATTAGCTACCTCTTTCTTCCTCGCTCTTACTCACATACGAAGATAAGTATTGTACAGCAGGTAACGGCAAATTTTCGACAGAAACGTTCTGGTTTCCGAGCCTTGGTTACAAAAACGTTGACAAATATTGTTCCTACGTTCAGCAAATTACGTCCTCTAATACGTTGTGCAGTCAGAAGCTGTGTTTTGTGGGTCGTTGATACGGAAAAATCTATTGACGGCAAAACGTTTGTCCGTTTGTACGTATGTGGTCAAGACTACTGCCAAAACTGTTTAGACGATTTTCTTCAAAATAGAAATTTCCCAATCGATTTTAATGAAATCGAAACCTTCTGAGCTTGAAGCCTAAACATTTTCTAAATTTTCTCAAAAAAACAGAAGCTCCAAACTTCTTTATTAAATTTTGTCTTTTGACATTTAATACTATAGTGCAGTACTCATTATCATTAAAAACGCCGATTTTTCGAAAATTGAAAATTCGCCAAATTCTTCAATTATTGTAGGCGTTTTTCTGCAACTGCAATGTAGAAATAGAGATTTTTTTCCTAAATAAAATCTGTTTTTTTGAAGACAGATCTCGAAATAATATCTAGTACAATGTTTATTTTATGTAATTTCCGCGTAATATTGTGTGAAATGAAGGCAATATTCAACTTTGAAAACAAATATTTTCTGAAAAAAGCATGAAATCTTTTCTTCAAAATTAGTCCACCATGTATCAAAAAACATGGGGAAAAATGTTTGACGCTAGTATCATTTCCGGAGAACTCTCTTTACTTCAAAAAGGAGGTAACATTTCAAAACAACAAAATTGAAGATAGAGATGTTTGCCACAATTTCGTATACATTTTTTTGAACAAATCAATAGTTTTCTCGTAAATTGTGTTTGAAATCAATGCAATTTATAAAAAAAATATTTTCTTAAAAAGAGCTCGAAATATGTTTTGTATATTGTCTCGGGAGTTAACAAGTGACGCTTGAATGAAAGGGGAAGGGCTCATTTTAACTGAACTCAATTAATTTTGAAAACATTGGAATGTGGGCTTCTATTAATCTCCCTAACAAATAATGTCAAGTCATCAATTTAAAATATAAATTTAAATTTTTACAAATTTATGTAGCAATATATTTAGTTAGAAAAATTATCGATCACCTCTATCCAGCGTGGTTCCTAAGTGCATGTTTAATTTGCTTATGTATAAAAGATAATGTATGTTATTGGTGTTTGTAATGATATTTTCTCTTTGAAGAGAACTAATTTGCTACGTTTTCGCAGACTGAACTGCAGAGGGAGGGTTTTCCAGAGAGAGGATTTGCTCCCAGAGTACAGTACAGCTTGGAACAAAGTTTGGATAAACATACTAGCTTACCACATTTTGTTGCTCGCGTTGCAGGTAAATGCTTATAATAATTTTTTACAGATAATGTACAGTAAAATGTTTTTATGCAACTTTATACAATGTTAAATATGTTACCTTTAGATAATATTAAAACATAATTTATTTCTCTGCATACAGAACCAGGGTATTTTAATTGATGCGTACATGCATACAATGAGGCACGTGCTATCCAGAAGTCATCCCTGAATAGACAATGTATAATCCTTGTGATAATTTTATATTCATTTAACCAAATAGAATTATCTGTTTAGTACTCCATAATTATACTCAATTGTGAACAACCAAAAACATTCCAGTAATAACTGAAAATATCTTCTTTTTCAAATATCACAAAAATATATACATGGTATTCAGTGTTATAAAGTTTAATAAATATTTCAAATTTTAAGGAGAAGAAACGAGAATAATATGTTGTTTTCATGAGGTAAATTCTATCTACAAAAAACCGCTTGTCTCTAAAATCAAGCATCCCGCGCTCCCTAACCATTCTTTTTGATGCGTCGTAACTTGAGACACGGTAGAAAATAACTAAAAATTTTCGAGAAGTACTCTTATGATTGTCCCTTCATGAGGACTCGCCCTTCAACAATTTGGTTGATATTAAAAAAAGTAGCACTTTTACTAGTATTTCGTAGTTGTGTTCATTTTTACTGTAGTTTTATGTCCATTTACAATTGTCTTTTCGTTCCTCTTGAGGGATTGCTTTAATTCGATACAACAATCTTAAAAAACTTTAAATGAATGGCAAAACATTTTCAATGAAACTGTTTAATTTACAAAATAATATAAAGCAATATTTTTCAAACATAAGTTACCTTGGTTTTATTAGGAGTTTTTCAAATGATGGCTGATGTGTTATTATGATAAGCAATATCAATAACCCGAGAAAGTTGGGTTGTTATAGCACCAGTAAATGTATTTGTAGTTTTTATTTTAGTATTAGAGACCTCACATTTCTTTCCACGTCGTTTTACACGAAATTCAAATAGAATAATGTTTCTTCAATGAAATTTTATTATTCTCATTATAGCCAGTTCATCATACGAAAGGGAGCTGATGATCTTGGAGACCAAATCGTCAGATAGGTTCGATTTGGTTGTGCGAAACACGGACTATTTCACTGCGAGTTCCGACTGCCTCGCCTCCGGGCAGCGACTGGCTGTGCCTACAAAGGAGCTTTTCAATTGGATGCAAGAAGTGAAACATTGGTGCACTTCAATCTCTATATGCTCAGTATTCGTGGGAATAAACAATATGCAAGAAGATGGACGGTTCAGAACAGAGCGAGGTAGGTTGATGTAATTTTACTTATCATCAATTTATCTCTTATTAGCCATTTTTTATAACTCATAAATCCTTTCTCCTTCATTTATTTTTTATGTATCTTTTTAGTCTTCAATCTTCTACGTCAACTAGTTTCCATTTTTTATTCGTTTTCTTTCTTTTTTAATCATCTTTGCCATAGTCATCAAGAAGAGCAATTTTCACACAGCCGATCAGATGTCAGAGCAGTACCTTCAACAATGGCACGTGGCCGAATGCGACTTGATATTCTCAGACTGTGTTCATTGCCATCCTCATTGGACAGCCGATGGGGTCGTCCCAATGCTCTTAGGACAAATCAGTAGTCATCGTCACGACCGACTTCTGCTATATGGAAAGAGAATGGGAGGGAGGGAGTGTGTAAGGGAAGGAGAGGCAGACACACAGACAGACTGACAGATTAAAAGTAAAGGAGAAAACCCTTTGCATAATGTAATTTTACAAGTAAAACAGTATTTTTCATCGATTTGACCGGTTGGGATAGTTCAATCACTACATTCATTGCCGCTGCAGTGGCTCTCGCCGGAAAGTTCTTCGAGTGCCGAAGGTGGAGGTTTTTTGATACTATGTAAGTAGGTCGAATTCAGCCATTTTCTGGAAGAGTGTTCCAGCAACCTACGTACTAATCGGTACATTACCTTTGTTTCTTCTATCAATAGCTGGTGAATGCTATTGATGTAAGTGGGTATGTAAGTAAGCGATGAGTACAGGACAAGGAAGAGGAAGGAAAGATCGCGCCCGGTCAATGGCCCTTTGTAAGAGCATTGTTCCGGCATTCGCCTACTGTTGATTGGAGAAACTACGCAAAACTACCGATTAGAGCAGACGGCCGGTAGAGTTACCTTCCAGACAGCAATTGAATTCAACCTAACTACCAGTACTGGAAACAAGGACCTCTCGGTCAGAGCTACTGCAGTTGATGCCCTGAGTCACCTCCCCGGTCCCAGCGAGTAGTGATAGATATAGAGATATAGGCAGAGAGGGAGAGAGGCAGAGGCAAAGACAGAGGCAGAGGCACAAGCACAGACAGAGGTAGAGATAGATGAGACAGAGACAGAGGCACAGGCACAGAGAGAGAGAGAGAGAGAGAGAGAGAGAGAGAGAGAGAGAGAGAGAGAGAGAAACTCAGCTACCTTCCGGCTACAACATTTCCTGCACTCACGGGACTAATGACTAGAGTAGTTGACGTGCTCGGAAACTCATTAACTCATAGATTTGTTACGAATGCGGTGAAGACCATCCCCTCCCATACATATGCATCGACTTCAGTCTTGGTACCCCTAAAAATTACACATATATTTTTTAGGGCAAATGGTAACGAATTTCACGGAACCCCTGGAGGAAAATGAAAAATTATGTGGAGTTGTAAACTTTAATGAAAAAACATACAATCTCACAACTGAAGATTGTTACGATCGACGGCCATTTTTGTGTGAAGATCATGAAGAGACTGATGTACTAAAGGAAAAGCTGGAAGTGGGAGAATGGCTTGAATCCAATGGCTTTGAGGTCCCAAGTTACGAGTAAGATTTTGTTTATTTTCAATATTATTTAATTGAGATGTTTTATGGTTTAAATTCATTAAATTAACGTCTTGCTGGAATCAAATTAATATTGGTGTCAGTACATAATTTGTTGATTATACACCAGAGTAGCTTTCTTTTGGAATTGTTGGAACAAACTTTCTAATAAATAAAATACGTAGTTACATACAGATTTAAAAATGCTATATAAACGTTTATAAATGTTGTATAAAAGGTAATTTTTGTTACATAAAGGTTTCTTAAAATATGAGAGCTTCTTAACTCAATGCCTAGAGTTCTTTGCAGAAATATGTGTATGCCTACCCTCACCCTCTTCGAAAAGCTTCATAATGGTTGGCTGAAGTGTTATGTACAAAATTTCCAAAAATTTCTTAAAAATGGCTTTATGTTTTGTATAAAAGCATAAGAACGTAAAAAAAAGGCGCAGGACTCAATTTGTTGAATTCTCTGAATTTTCAAAAACTGCAAAGTTCTATTTTTTCGGTGTCTTCCTACAATTGCAATATTGAAAAAAGGAAGGTTTTTTCTTAATGAAATCAAAGACATATCTTGAACTAAAGCTGCGAAAAATGTTTTGAAAATACGACCTAGTCTTAGGGTAATTTTGCATAAAATTCATGCGTAAGCACTTTTTAAACGATTATTTTCTTCAAAACGCTCTCAATTTTTTCACCTTTGTTTTGTCATCGGATAGGTAAATGGAATTTCAAAAATGGTGCTGGTCTCATATTCCTTAAACCCTTTTCGAAAACTGCAAAACATGCCAATAATTCGAGAAAATATGTGCTGTTGCAACATCACTAGATTTTTTAAACGTTGTTGAAGACAGAAATCATTGCGTACAATTATTTAACATTTTCATAGAATTTTAAATACTCGAAAACTTTTCAATCATAATTTTTTTCGCATTTCTTAGTATCAGTACGTTATTATACGTGTATCTTTTGTATTTCTAAAGGGTAAGAACAGGAAACGTTTCAGGATGCGGCATATCCACACTAAATGTGATATATGCTCGTGGTTCGATTTCTATCTCGCTTTTTGTATTAATTTTAATTTATATTTTGATATTCAACTTCACTGTGCTTATTTATTTCAACAATTTTTTAGGGCAAGTTATGAATATTATTGATCAACCAATGGAGATCGCTGACAAAGTAAGAGGAGTGATAGGAGTATACTGTAAATATTTAAGACGAATGGAAACGAAAGTGAAGATAACCCTGGAGAAGACATCATCAATGGCGTTTTTCATGAACCGAAGGGAAGTCTGAATGTAGGAAAATGGTTACAAATTGAGTATAATGTTATTGTACAGCATGTTTAAAAAAATGTCAAATTCAATTTCTTTAACAAATGTTATATCTATGCAAACATTTATATAATTTGCTTATGTACTTGAAATTTAAATAAAAAATGCACAAGATGAAATACTTGCGATTATTTGTTTTGAAGGACTCTATGTTACTGCATTTTAATTATACATTCCAAACTCCTACTTTTAATATCAAGAAAGCATTAACGTTGCCCTTGCGCTCTGCGTTAGTCACAAGAAAGAACGTTCATGACATCTTCAGCAGAAGGTAACAGTAGGATATTGGATATCGCAGCGAGTAAATTGAATTCTCAGATGCTTCTCTGGGGGACTTTCTCATACCTCGTATCGTCGTAAGCAGGGTCACTTGGTCCTGAAGATTGTCCGTGTTTATGACGAAGGCAAAAGATATCAATGTTTTCGCTCACAATGGGTGTGATAAATAAGGTATTTTTCTGTGCGGCTGAGGTGAAGGGTTCTCTAGTATGAGTGACAGAGAGATCTGAGATCACTGACCACTGTTTATACGGGCAGTGTGCATTCGAGTATCATATAAACGCCATGTATAAAGTTAAATTTTTGTCATAGTTTTCATCCAAACCTATCATTTTGTGAAGTTAACAATCTGAAAGGTGAAAGTTGCCAAAGGAAGACTAGGAGTTATTTAAAATTTTAATTTTTGTAACAAGGAGAATATCTTAAAATGCAAGCAATTTTTGTTTTGCGTAAATATTTTTAAAATTCTATTGGAATTTAACACTTAAATAACAGTTAATATTGTTGTTTTTCGATGTTTTTAGTAGGATTGACTATTTTATTTATTTTAATTTCAATGCTTAAGTACACGATACATCTGCAATATCTATGTGCACTCCTTTTAAATTAGTGTCAGTCAGGGATATCGCACTAAAGGTATAAAATATCTGACATGGATTTTTTTAAAGAAAAAAACTTGTAGTTGCGTACCTCCTATTTCTTTCTAATTTGCTATTCAGGCCTACCCCTTATGTGTCATATTGAATATATTTTTTCAGATTTAAAATATTAAGCTCTGCCAATTCAAAAATTTCTCGTCATTTATGATTTCTGCTCTTTCGCTCCGCCTCTCAGAGCGATGGTTCAAAGAAACTACACGATAATTGCTTGCTGCCATCGTACCACCAAGTTTCAATGCGCTAATCCCGTATTGCTTAGCTTGTCAGCACGATTGCTACAAATATGTTCGTGGCTTCTCTGATTTTCAAACAATGCGAGATCTTCGCAACTGATCTCAAAACGTTGGGATTCCGGGAAATCTATCAATGAATAAATATTTCGACGCGGCAGCCCAGGAGGTGGTGAAATCTATTAGTGATTTTTCGAAGCAGTTGAAAGTCGATTTCAAAGAGCTTTGTACAAAAATGAATTTTTTTGTCAATTGGGAAAGAATTCGCGGATTTTGGCCGAAATTATACTATCTCGAAAGCGGGAAGATGAAATGTATGATCTTTTCTTCTTAAATGCCTTCAAAGAGTAGCGAAACTGACATATTCGAAGCGTACCAACATATCGTCTAAGTCCGTAAACTCCGATAGAATTTTAGTATTTCTAAAGTACTTGCCTATGCATTTCATTATTTAATGAAATTTTAAATAGTAGTAAATAATTTTACAAGGCGTTAAAAGAGACCATGGAGGTTTATTATTTTCTAAGTGCTGTAGCACTTTTTAAAAAAATATTTTTTATGTTCGACATTATATATTTCAAATTTACAATATTAGGAGAGTCTTATGGAATTGATAGTAATCTTTAGAGGATTTATGTAATTAAAATGTAAGAATTAGTAAAATGTTGAAACGATAAGCAGGTTGGAAAAGAAGTGCGAGAAAATTAAATTACGAAGGATGAAAGGTTACAGCCGTATAAGGGGATGAAAAGGTCCTCCCAGCCAAATCGATAATCGCGATACTCATAGAGAATAAAAAATATCGTAGATTACCCCCAAAACAGTCTTCCGGGGCAATATTTTGCAGAGATACGATGAGAATTGTGTTTTCAATGTTTTACTTTTTCTCAGCTTCTATTGTATGTATCAGGTTGAAACAAATTGCAAAGACGGAGAAAAATAGTTGAATTTGATGGTATTTTTGCTAACCAATTTTGGAGCCAAAGTCGAAAAGAAAAAATAAATAATTTTTTGAAACTGATTTTCAACGCAATAACGTGGAGTACTGTCTCAGTTTGTTTCCCTAGAATGTGTCTCATAATATTTTTTTCAGATTTGTAAACAACGTGGAAGGTAGTAAAAAAATTAAACAAATTTTATTAGTTTAAAGATATTTTTGGTACATAGCCATATTTTTTAGGAATATTAAATAGGATTCAAAATTATTAATAGAAAATAAATTATTGAATTGTATTGATTCGACCGTACTTAAGAATTGAAGATCATGCTGCAATGAAGCCATCACTCGTACAAAGAGCACTCCTACAATGGAGAGACTATCTGCGCTTAAACTTTGAATCGTGAAGAATACACTGTCAACTTAATCGAAAGAAGGCTACGATACCGAATCCGAATCTTTTAAGAAATACGGATATAAAAGGAGAATTTGCTATGAAATTTAAGATAATATCTTGTCAAGTCAACATTTATTGCGTTGACACATTTCGTTAATATTTCAGTGATGGATGCATCAAGTTGAAGATCACAATTTACAAACTTAATATCTAGATTTATCAAAATAAAATGGAATACACAAATGAAGATCATGCTTTGCGAATGAAAAATATTAATAACCAATAATGTAATGTTCTTGGATGCCGTTTAAGAGAATAATTTGGGACGTTTTGCGATTTTTTTTAAACGTTGACTATTTCAATTGTGTTCAGGTGTTTTGAATCGAAAGAAGCATCAAAGTGTTCATGACGGTTTAAAGAAGGAAAAAAATTATCTTTCGGATGTTTTATTTGCAGGTAAGGGTTGTTCAGTAACAAAAATAGTTAGCGTAAGCTTTAACATGCAAAATTTTCATTGTAAAACATTCTTTGAGCAGTGTTATTATTTTTTATTTAGTGAGTAATTACATTCCACAAGCTGAACTATTGTCGAGAATTTTCAGTATCATGTTTTGTTAACGCTGCCCTCCTATTTTTTTATATATGGAAAATTCCTACGCGTGATTCAATGGGGGTAAATTGGAACACTGTCTCAAGTTACCCAATATTGCTATTTTAGAGGAATGAAATAATAAAAATATTAAATTCAGTTTCATATAAATGAATATGAATGCAAAGGAGAATGAGATCAAAGGGAAGGAAAACAAGTATCAAAAGTTTGACCAAGAACAGACGGACAAAGCTATGGAGAGAAGCGAGTGTTGCCTCAAGAAAAAGTGTGACCCAAGATGAGCTAAACACTGAGTTGAAACAACAAATGGTTCAGAAACATAAGGAACCTGCATGTCCTTCCAAGAAGCAGAAGAAATCGTTAGAAGAATCTACTGAAAAACTGTCAGATGTTAACTCAATCCGAGACATTTCTTTATTATTATTTGTTTATGTATTGTATTTATAAGTGATATAATTAAATATATTTAAATTATTATTACTTTCTCGCCTTACGAATACTTTGGTAGTTGAGATTTTTTTTCATGGATCGAGCATTTACCTATTTATGCCTCTCCCTGAGGTTGATCCATAAGACGCTTGTGTGGCATAGTGCTGTGTGTACTGGCAAGATAACTTTGAGAATCTGAGATCGGGTCGCGGAACGGAAAAGAATATCTGCTGCTTGAAAACACTTTTGCTGGTTTATGTTGTAGTACAATATTGCGGAGTAATTAGAATCAATGCGAAAAAGTATATGCTTTGGTAACACCACTAGTTTAATGATAGATTTCTTCATTTGCAAACATGCCTTTCTTTATATATACTTCGTCCCCAAAATAAGTCATTACCAGTATTTTTAGTGACGTTTGCCATTTAACTGTGAAAATCAGTTATTCGTATTTCACACTATTAACAGTATTTAACACAGATATATATATCCCAAATTAGCCTGATTAGTCAGTTGAAACTCTATTCAAATGTTTGTTCCATGTTAGCCAACATTGGTGGGTAAGTAGGGACACCAAGTTTTGATTTTATTATGTCTAACATATTCCACATTAAAATATTATAATCACATATTTCTAAAGTCCTGGCAGAGATCTGCAAAGTCGGTAAATATAACGGTAATTTAGGCAACATTAAAAATACCCAATAAAACATATTTATAGAAAATATTAGCCAAGAAATCGATACATTGGTACACTACGTATTTGAGAACAACATTTCTTTGGTGTTTTTAATGGGAATAGATGATGTTTGTTGACACTCAAGATTGGAACAATAGAGAAGAGTGGAGACTTGTTTCTTTCCAAAATTTCAACTGAGTCAGATTCAGAATTCTCTTTTTCTAAAAAGATTCAAATAATTTTACAAAATCTTTAATTTTATCATATTTTTTTATTTCAATATCATTGGCATATGTTTGAAACAAAGTGTTGGAAATACAAAGTTCTAAATCTATCTTTTTCTTATATTTCGTGTAATACATCAAACGGTACATCATACATCAAACATGCATTGGTTGTTTGGTTGATTAGTCTTATTAGGCGCAACTACTGTTAATATTCCCGTAAGTGTAGTGCATATTTTATCGTGTGAGGTGGCGGTAATCACTCTCCACTGGTTGGAGAGATCCGGCGCCGACCTACCGCCGGCTACGGGGATTTCCTAGTGAAAGTGAATGTAACTGAGAGTGAGAGATAGGAGAGAACACGGAAGAGGTAGGAAAGATCACGCGCGGTCCGTGACCCGTTTGTTATGGAACTGCTTCAGCATTCGCCTGGTGTTGATCGGAGAAATCACGGTTTTCAAAACTACCGATTACAGCAGTCGGACGCTAGAATTCTTATCCAGACAGCGATGGAACGCGACTTAGCTATCTAGCTAGTGTCAAAAATCGTCGGAACTCGAACCTAGGACGTCCCGACTACAAGCAATGCAGTGATATCAGTTGATGCACTAAGCCATCTCTCCCGGCACGCAATGTTCGACAATATTATTATTATTATTATTATTATTATTATTATTATTATTATTATTATTATTATTATTATTATAATATTAATATTAATAATTAATAATAATAATTCTTATTGTTACTAATATCCGGACGCTTAGTTTAAAAATAAAAGTATTGACAAATAGTTTTTGCGCAGGCTAAATACGATCCTCTAAGATAAGTATCTATTTGAGATGAGTAAGACACTCTTGAAAACAGTCACCTAATCATCCACGGGGATGCAACGTTGACCTCACTGGGATATCTCATGAATAAGCAAAGTGTATGCCACTAATCTTTAAAGCATATCTGTGAGATCAGTCCACTATTGTGTTTGGTTCAAACAACACTAAGAGAAGCTCGCGACGCAGCTTACTGCATCTAACTACATTGAACCCAACTTGAAGAGCCAGTGAGTACATAATACAAAGTAACTTAATATGATTGTATATGTTTTAAAATTAAGTTGTTTAAAGAACACTTATTTTCATTTCCACTTACTCCATTTTTTGAATTATGTCATCTGTAACCGTATTTCAATGTCACATCTTTTCTTAATTATATGCAGGTGTTCAGGAAGGAAACAACGCGACGGCGGAAAGCTCTTACGGCAATTTTATGTATATTTTGTCTAATAAACTCCTTCCAGATTTGAAATATCTGAGTCGCAATAAACACTCAAAAACTGATTTGAACAAACACTTTCTACGCAAAAATTTGCATTTCAGAAACATGTATATTGTTTATTGTATACTAAAGACGTGAATATATTAGTTCACAAAGAAAAATTAAGACAGAAGTAAAATAATCATTCAATTTAAATATTTCAATTGCCTTTTCAATTCCGTGTTAATTTTTCTTTGTGAAAAAATATTTCATTCACTTTAGACCTTATTTTCGAAGTTTATTTTTTTCCTCCCTAGACCCTCTGTGTTGGTCAGCGTGATCGCTTTCCACAATGCGTCCCCGAATTCGAGTGCCGGTTGAGCCAAGACTATAGTGTGCGTTTTCTTTGCAATGCCCCAGTATATCTTGCTGTGTGACGAGAAAATTCACTTCTCAGGTTAAGAAGACCGGAATACGGCGTGGGGATGTATACGTGCTAACCACACGTACCCCCTTAACCCATGGCCGCGAGGCAGGAACGTCACTGGTAGGCCTGAGCCCGTTCACGGGCTGTCGCGCCAAGTACATACATACATAGACACTGTATAGACAAATCAGTCTGATACATATCTGTTTTCATTTTATGATTGAATTTATTTTTCCTTTTTAATCCATCCAAAAGAGAAAAAGAAAATTGTACACAAGGTATTAAATGAAACGTATTTTTTTAGAGAGAAACAATGCTACGCAGCTCTCGGAAGGACGAGAGTAGGACCCTGGCCCTACTCGCGCATTTAATCACTATCCTCACTGTGGCGGCCTCCCAATCCTCGCCCGCCACTCGCCCGACGGCCGTCCCTCTCCCCTCCGTGCCCTCCGTTGCCTTCAGCGATCTTCCGCCATTTTCCTCCGCAAGCCCTGAGGACGTAACGGCAGTGGAGGCCACCGCTTCTGCGACCCCGCCCTCGCTGGAGTGCATCTCGGCGGACGACAAAGAGTTCAAGTTCGTCCTGTCCACGCACAGGAACAGCACTGGCCACTGGTTGGCGGATGTAAGTGCACCAATCCCCCACCTTAATAATAATTAAAATAAAAATATGCTCTCCGCTTTTGTAAAACTGTTTACCATTGAGTAATTTCAGAACTAAATAATGATATCTGACACACTGGGTGAAATCAGATTTATTGATTTTAAGAATGATAAGTAGTGGCTCTTTCGAAATTGCAAGAGATTTCAAGAAGAAAAAATAAATAGGAATAAAAATATTAGTAGTAACTCATCATTTATGCAACTTATTTTAGGTTGGTAGATGTATATTTTTTTACTTTGAAAGATAAATCTCAAGTATTTACGCTCTAACGCCTTAATTGAAAATTGACTTTAAATTTATGTAAAAAACAGAAATCTGTTTATGACAGCTACCTTTTCCGGCAACATCTCCAGATATGCAGCCTTTACGAAGTAACCGATTCTCACAGGTATCTGAAAATGAACATTTGGAGGATGAAAAATGGAACAGGACCACGTTTTGCAAATAAACATACTGTGGGGAATTTCGGTTATCATTCCATTGGTCCACAGGAAAACCTCCTCTGCACAAATGTCAACTGGAAATGACTATTAGTAAAAATGTCCATTTAATTATAGATCCAATACTGTTTCGTCAAGGTTTTGGGGACATTTTCGTCCAGTGTAGACAATTTTTACTGTGGGCTTTGTGTTAATTAGTCATTGTCTTGTGGACTGATTGGTCTGGATCCGAAATTTCAGACATCGAATTCGCAAATGTGGCATTGTCCCCGGATGCTAGTCAACTCCTTGACAACGTGCCTTGCATTTCACGTTCTGACGCAGTCGTATGTCTGCCAAGCACGTGTACTATATACGTAGTAGCCAAAATTTTAGAGGCAAATATAATCTGAAACTCGGATACATTATATTTTTCAGCCCACTTTCATTGGCAAAAAGTGATCATTTTCGATGCCACTACTTGTAGAAATTTGTAACATTTACTGTGAGACACCTATATTACAATCTGTTTGCTTGTTTGTCTGTTGCCGTAGATTGACGTGCAGCCGGGAGAAAACGCGCGTGCAGGCGGCGTGCCCTTCGAAGTGCAACTTGAGCATCGCACGCGCACCTGCATGCACTGCGAGGGCCCCAACACCCACTACGCCCACGTCTCCCTCGCCGGTGAGTACGGTGCGCTCCGGGGCACCTGCACCTCATAATAGGTTTGACGGGCTCAGATATAGATACATTTATTTAAATTGCAATCGGTAATAACCCGGTGGCAGCTAGTTGCACATTGAAGATAATACAACTGATACGCAAATTATACAATAATAATAATAATAGTAATAATAATAATGCTACAATAATAATATTAGAAACAATAGTAGTAAAAATGGCATAAACTGATAACACTAACAGTAATGGTATAATAATAATAATAATAATAATAATAATAATAATAATAATAATTAATAATAATATAAAAATTGACTGGTTCATAAAACATTATCTTAAGAAAAAGTAACTTCTATAACCTAATTTTGCAGTGAATATTTGTTCCATTAAGTCCATACTGCACTGGCACAGCACTGCTCTTCACTTAACTATGACCCTTAAATCACTTCTTTCGTTGTTTCTCTGCTCTACACTGCACGGCTCCTCACTTCACAATATATCATTTATGCATCGCTTTATAATGCAATATTGTTAGTTAAGTCCCTCATTTACTTAGAAAAACCCTAAATTAATTTCCTAAACTGTTTAGCGCTTCGGGGAAAGGGTTTAAACGTTTTTGCATGCATTCTATTCCATTTCGTTATCGTTCGATTTGTTAAAGAAAATTTCCCGACCTACAATATGCGGTAGTTATCAGAATATTAATTCATTTTGTAACTTGATTTTTTCTTTTATTTTTATTATTTATCTTTTATTTTAATAATAACCGTATTTTGTTGACGTTTAACGCTTGTTGTACTAACATAACAAGATATTCCTGTCAATGATATTTTTAATTAACACTTAATTATCTCTTTAATAAATTTTCTTAGTTCATATGTCAACTCTATCTTTGGATTATATCCAGTCTACTCCAGTACAAAGTCGTATAGAGTTTATTTTTGAATTCATTTCATATAATAACAAATGTGTTAATTCGAATATACCAATATTATGTAACTGATTAATAGTCTTGAAAATAAATCATTCCCAGTGCCAATAAAAGTTTTATCAACATTTTATTCCAGGATATGTAAAATTTTTAATGCAATGGCGTGGGTAAGTAAACATTTGGGGGAAAATGTCTGGTAGAGGCCCTGCAAAGCAAACTGATAAAAATCCCTAATATAGTTATGACCTCTGAAAAAATCACTAGGTATAATAGCCAATGTGTTCATACAGGATAACTCCGAATAAATATTAGAAACTTCAAGGTCATGTAGGGAAGTCGAAGATTCTCACTTTTGGCTAATAAGCTTGTGGTGGTAAATCTCATTACCGAAGCTACACACAATTTTTATCTGGTCGGTAAGCAATTCATCTTGCACTTATGTTTGTCAGGAATACATTATGTCCAACTCAAAGCAGTTTCGTGTCTCTACTAAACACCAATGACAAAGAAGTTGAACATTCATTCTGGGACATTCTATATGAACACATTGGCTGTTTCACATTTATGAAATGTTTGCCCAGCAGATGCTTGTTTTCCAAAAGTGATAAACTTCGACCCTCTAAATTCCCTAGAGGTTTCTGACGTTTAGTCTGAGGCTCTCTGCACACTCCCATCAATTTCATTCAAGTTCAGCCGGTCACTTCAACTGCTTTCTCTGGGTCGGCAGAGCCCCCGCCCAAGCGCGTGCCCAGAGGGAAGGGCTACCGCTACTACCCGGGCTACGGCTTCTACAAGCGCCACCAGGTCCTCAAGTCGTGGTACGAGGCGCGCGCCATTTGCGAGGCCGAAGGCACCGACCTCGTCGTCATCAACTCGGAGGACGAGGCGAAGCTGATGCTGGAGCTGTCCGCGCCGCTCATCTTCCTGAAACCGGGGGCGGAGTGGAACATCGAGGCGTATGTGGGCGCCTACGACTTCCACGCAGAGAACGAGTTCTTCACTGTGCAAGGTACGCACTACATACGTACGTACGTTTTGTCGCGAACGAGTTGCTGGTCATTGCTGACGAGTTTTAGGCACCAGCGAATTGGAAATCGGTCACTCCCTAGATGTTAACTCTTCAAGCAGGCTGCACAAATGTATCGATTCCGTGATTTCTTTCTATGACTTCGACTGGGATACCGGAGAAATACTTTATGTCTCGTTGTTTCAGAATTTCCACCGTATAAATAATGCGCTGTAAATTTCTGAACAAGGGGTGCAATAGAGTTTTCGAAGCAAGTTCTCAATAATCACTTCATATACAAGGAAAATATGCGTACGAGTGCAGACTATGGCAGATTTTACTATGTTTAATATTTTAAATCTGGATGAATATTATAGATGACGGTTTCTCTCCATTTCCTCCTATCTCCCTCTCGATTTCATTCGCAGAACTAGAACCGAAGTATTTCTTGAATTTTCTACCGTATATAAATCATCAGTCACGATCTAGAAATATTCCGGCTGTTCTATGTGTACTAGATGGTAGACCAAAGCCTGAACTACGCTGTATCGCTACAGGAAAAGAAGACAGTACGGAAATATTCAGTTTAGACGACGGTTACTTTCTCCAAAGCTACTGGTCAGTCGAAGAATTCTGTCGAAAGAGGGAAAGAAGACTCAAATTACAAAATGAATGTTCGGTGTACAATGAGACCGTGATTATCTTTAGAATTGTTGATTTGGTAACAAGTCAATTCTCAGATTTACAACACAAAACAAAAAATATATTATATTTGTATTATCTAAAAAGCAGACGTTTTGAAACTTCATATTATGGCTTCACAATATCACAACTCCGACATTAAATAGCTTGTATGTAGATCTGTTAACATTCAAAATAAACAATTAACCACTTTTTTTTGAACTTTTCTTAAGTTAAAGTCTAGATTATTATGAATCCAATTTTGAATTCTTCTTAACTTAGAAATCCTAAGACCCATGATCAACAACATTCATGTATCTTTCCTTTATCAACCAAACTAACAGTAACCACAAATAAAAATACATTATTTTTTCTTTAAGTGCTAGATAAATAAATCATGTATATTTCCTCTATGTACATTATATACATTGACAACAATGCAGGGACAGTTAGCTAGGTTTTATTTTCGGTGGCTGAAATTCCCCATTTAATGGGATGACACTCCATGCACTGGGAAGTTTTTAAAATCCATTATCTTTCCCCAAGTTTTGAATCTCGCTCAAAAGTCCAATCTGCTAAAATTCAAATAAATTTCAATTACACTGTAAAGAAAGGTAGCCGAACTTTTAATTGTATTTCATTAAAAAATATGTTTTCATTTTTCAGAACATTTTTTTTTCATCTTAATACCTACGTTTGAATGTTTTGTAAAGGAGTCCAGAGCTTGGAACCTGGAATAAGCGGGGGAAGGTCACCGCCACCTCCCGAGGAAGAAAACATGTACTATGCTTACAGGACTAAAGACCTTAGCGCCCGGACCTTACCGAAGCGACCAACTGACGCGCCCGGAATCACTAACATTAAAACATCATCTAATGACCTATTTCTATGAATTGCTTTTAAGTTCAACTGCCGAAAAATAAACTGAATAAAATGTGCGTTTGTGTTGCAGGAATAGCTTTGAACGAGACAGGGTACGTAAAATGGTCTCCTGGTGAACCTAACAACCACAGAGATGAAGATTGCGTGACTCTGAGAAGAAACGCTATGTTTAATGATGTGAGTTGCAATCACCCCTTGCAATTCATCTGTGAACTGTCTGAATAAATATAAAAATTCATCAAATGTAACGATCAATAAACATTTTTATTGCATTTTGAATTATTTTTCTGTGTAATATAGTTTAAAACGTGAAATGATACTATGAAGTGTATTACTTTATTGATCTTATTCATTCAATAGCAAAATTAAAATATTATTTTATTTGTGATACATTTGGTAGTGTTTACATTTGAACTTTTCAGAATATAAAATATCAAAAATTATGTCAATGAAGACATAAATAGACACTCAATACGATAAAGCTAATTATCCAAACTCATAAAAGGGCATTCGCTTATAATACATTTCCACTACTGAGAAGAATAACTTGGGTTTGATTTTAAACTACTTTTGTGTTTGTATTTGGTTATTTTAATAATAACAATAGCTTGCTACAATTTCACTAAAAACTTCTGATTACTGGTATTTCTCAAGGTTTCCTCGGATTTTCTGGTAGCCATGTTAGGAATGCCGGTAATATTTTCCTGTTGATTTTTACCAGCGTCTAACGATGAGTTGCAGAATACATAAAATGACAGGCTAAGTAAGATAATGTAATTTTACTAGAATGACTTGAGGTTGTTAAGTTAACCTTTTTGCACATGTCCGACAAAGCGTCATGTTCACTCAATGCATGCGGACACACGATAGTGTTGAACTCCGGGAGTTGCTGAATGGGGTATACATTTGTTTCCTCTTATCCTTTCTTATTTTCAGAAACAAAAAATTGCTTGACACAGTAAACACCAGGACAAGATCCGTGTTTTTACCAATAAATACTTTTGTTGTTAGAGTGATCCTTTTAATAGCAATCCTCGAGGTCCACATCATTTCTGCTCAGTGTATCAATTCCTTGCATCATTTTATGGTAAATTAATCACATCGACATTGTTATTTTTATTGTCGGTGGAACGAAAGATTATTGTGTTGTAGGTGGTCTTTAATTCTCAAAAATCATCTAATTTTACGACTTGTATCATATTGCTTCTGCTCTGTCCTTTTAATACTATTAAAAGAGTCATAGTTTTCCTTGAGGATTACAGTTGAGATCTTGACAAAAATTGTGATCAACGTGTAGTATAGAGGAGATGCGTAAAATAGAGGAGAATGTCGAGTTGATGTCAGTAGAAATTATAAAGCAGAATTCTCTTCTTATAACGCGCAGCATTGGCATATTCAAGAGAACGGCAAAGGGCAATTGCTCATCCTTAAAATCTTCGATCTCCTACTCTCTTTCAAAACAACAACAACAAAGAGTAATATACTTACGAAGGCAACATTGCGCTCATTGTTCACATTATTATAATTGAACCTAGCTATACTAGAGTGAAATTTGCCCCGTAATTGTCTCGTGGTTGCAAAGTTGTACCAAATCATTATTGCAAATATCTGCTCTCGTATTTCCAGATAGTGGTGGCACATTATAGTTGAGTTTCCAGTCCCTAGTCAAAAATACACGAGATCTTTGTAGGAGGGAAAAGAGGTATGATTGACAAAAGAAGCTCTAATTTCTCATCATCGTTGGTCCTTAACCCTTTCTTTCACACTAAATAAAGGAAATTAGCTGTAGAAATTATTAAAAAGGCAAAAACAATAAATATTTTTTTCTTTTTAAATGCTTCAATTTGTTCAATTTTCAAACATTTGCTACAAAATAAAGAAAGGGACCTATTCATCAGCACACATCCGTCATGTCGTCTCACCGAAGGTGATATATTTTGTTACACTTCATGATTAAATAAACAACTGTGCCAATTATCAACTCCTAGGGATATTTTTTTTTCATTTCAGGGCTATTTTCACTTATTTTACTTATGCAAAAGTAGTCATATGAAGTACTCGTTGTGAGACATCCTCAGAAGCAATGGCTACTGGCATGTGAGTCTGGCATGCAGCTCCAGCCTTGGCTATTTACATTCAATGGTTCCCGTCCTTCTGAATGCACCAAGGACCTTCAGGTAACCACCATATTGGCCGACACGAAGAACAGCGACTTGTGCCTACGCTCCATGAATCATGACGATGCTGATCTTAGAGAGGTTTCAATTGATTTTAACAATAATATTGATTGATTAGTGATTTCGGGGCATGTCAACTGCTAAGGTCATTATTCTCGTAAGTGTAGAGCATGTTTTTGTAGCGGCAGGTGGCGGTCATCCTCCCACGCAGGATGGTGAGATTCGGTTCCGACTTACAGATCGAATTGTGTTGTTTTCCCCATTCACGTATCTCCCACCAGCAGGGAGGTGCTCTAAGCTCCCGGTATGTGTGGGAGTGTAGAGCATGAAAGTGTAAGTATGTGGAAGGGATGAGAATAGGAAAAGGAACACGAAGGAAAGATCGTGCGCGGACTGTGGCTGTTCGTTAGATTCCTTCTCCGGCATTTGCACGGTGCGGATCGGAGAAACCACGGAAATGTATCGATCAGAGCAGCCGCTCGCTGGAATTCACCTCCAGGCAGCGACTGAATTTGACGTGGCTATCTGGAATCTAGTGACGAAAATCGAGCCATTGCCGTTACTCGAACCCTAGGACCTCCCCCTCAGAGGCAATTCAATAGGTTCAATTGATACCCTGGGTCACATATTATTATTACTATCGAAGACTGACATGACATTCACAAAGCCGGTTTCCAGAGAAAAACCAAGAGAAGGTCAATGGTAAACCCAAGAATAATTTCAATGTTTTTAAAGAATGTCTTATGTAACAGATAATAATACATGCATTTGGAAATATATTATGATAAACTTCTTCATATTTTTGATAACACATTTTCAGAGTTTGAAGACCATATGTTTTGAACATTTTTTGTACTTGCGGGCGTTTTGCAGGGACATAGATAGCGACTCTCTTCTTGAAGCAACAAATCGCATTCTTACAACTTTGTCTATACCGTATAGATAATGTAGTACGAATTAACAGGTCTACTCTTCCTTTTTTTTTATCCAAAACCTCTTTTTTGAATAAAACATACGTTGTTTTTTAAATGGTTATTCTTCCTTTTCATTGTGAACCTTTTATGTGTTCAAAAATTAAATATTTGCAATAATAATTTAAGACGATTTTCGCAGTCTGTAAGTCTCGGAAATTGCATTCACTAGCGACGTGTTAATGAAGTCAATAATTCAGTATAATATTTGTTTCACTTTTAATTCATTTATTAATAATATTTTTAATTATTACAATTTCATTTTGTATTTTCTGGAAATTCATTTTGAGCCAAGTATATCTTCAGATATATTAAAGTAACTTGCAATTTCCTTTTGTTTTACCTAGACCGAATTTATTGCTACAGGATGAAATTGGGAGACCTCAGAAGATTTTTCATTAGTGCAGTCATATAATGGTCAATTGTTTTTACTAAATAAGCAGTTAATTTATCAACCCTGCTCCCTTTCTCTCGTGTATGCGGAAATGTATGACTACTTCTCGTTTAACCTCTTGAAGTGACGTCTTAAACTTCTCACAAGGCGTCGTTGTTTGCTCCGACAAAAAAAAACATATCCCGCCTGACGCTGATCTCGAGATCTGGGGCACGCCATCTTCGTGCAGTGCGACAATGATCTGAACTAAAGGGATAAAATACATGTTTAGATTGGTGGTTCGTCACCACAATGTAGATATTCTTTTCTGCATCAACAAAATTAATCCATGAAAAGCGAGGTCTATTTAGAAGAAAGTGCATTTATAAGTATGGAATGGTACATAATTTCATTCTCTGGCCGTTAGAAAACTGCAAAAGTATTTACATTCAACTTAAAACCTTTTATTTGAGAGAGAAGGGTTAGCCTTCCACTCAACCAAATTTTTTTGAAAAATGTTGCTTTATATGAAAGGTAGTTGATTCGAAATGATGTATGCCAACGTTTTATTACTATAAGTTACTGTTATTAACTATTTTTAGTATAAAAAACATTTTAATATAATTATCAAATTAATAGAAAAATTGTTTATCTGTCGTTATTTGTCCATTATTTCACAGTGTGAACTGTAATCCATCTATTCAAAGCATGCAACAATTTTTCTTTAAGAAAATCTGTGAGCGGAAGCTGTTTTTTAGAGAAGATACAGTGAGTTTTCTTGAGTTCGAAGAGTGCATTTAAATATAAAGATTTTTGAATGTATGTAAACGCATTGTGTAGCAAACGTCAGATACATGTCCTTACAGCAAAACTACGTTTGAAAAGTAAGGTGGACTGCAGGATTTATTTGCCATATTCCCTACAGATTACTTGTACAAACCTTGGTAAATAAAAATATCCATTACATGTTCAGAAAGTTGTTGATCTCTGTGTTCACAGTGAATACACATACAGTGGGTTCACAGTCATTGTACAAGCATTTTAGCAAACATTTTAGATAATTTAGGGAATGTTTATGTATTATATTAGAAATTACTATTACATGTGATAATCGCGTTAACAGTAAAGGTTGCGTTAACTGTAAAGGTTTTCGAAGAGATATTCCTGCAGCCCCTTTTACAATAGACAGACTTAATTCTTTAACGAACGCCAGCCGTTACGAATGGCTTTTCGTTCTTTTTGGTTGCGTGTACAGTAAAGGATTTCGAAAAGATATTCCAGCAGCTCCTTCAGCAATTGAGACTTACTTCCTTAACGAACGCCGGTCGTTACGATTGATTTTTCTTTCTTGTGTTTGGTTCCTTGAACAGTAAAGGATTTCGAAAAGATATTCCAGCAGCTTCTTCAGCAATTGAGACTTATTTCCTTAACGGACGCCGGTCTTTACGATTAACGTTCCTCTGTTTGGTTACGTTTCGAGATGACATTCCTGCAGCCCTGTGTGCAACGCATGGGCGTTTCGCCCGGCGGCCGGGAGCGCGCGCGCACTGCGCTGCCGCGGGAGGCGATGGCGTAACAGACGCAGCTGCGTGCGCGGCCGAGCGCTCGCTGCGCGCGCAGTCCCCGCCCGGCAGCGCCCCCCGCAGGCCGTGCACCATGCGCTCGCTGCCCGCGCTCTGCGCCGTGGCGCTCGCCGCCGCGTGCGTCGCCTCCGCGCTAGCCAGCCCGCCCAGGAGGAGCGACAGAACGTAAGTCCAGAGGAAGCAAGGCAGGGCCCCATTTGGGTACTATGGGGGCTGCCGATCACTTAATCTATGAGCTCCGCATTGTAATTGTGTGAATGTAAAAGTATTTAAGTAGTTAGATGGAAGAGTACGTCTTATGGCGTGAACCTCGACAGATGTAGACATTATTATTATTATTATTATTATTATTATTATTATTATTATTATTATTATTATTATTATTACTATTATTGCTAATATTAGTATTACTATTATTAAAACCGTGTTTGTTTCTCGTTCGAAAAATATTCCCTCACATTCACTAAAAACAATAATACTCATTACGATAGTTACTTTTTGAACAATTAAAAATGAAAATATATTTATTATTTTGATGATAAAATATATATTTTACAAGTTTATTGTGGGTATAAACACATTTTATGACATTAACTTATTTTCATATTTTTCCGAGGCGCTAGTTTTTCCTAAGAAACTGTTTATTTTCCTTGTAGATAAACTGTCTAGGAGGCAAAGCTTAGAGGTAACAAAGACCTTATGTCCATTGAGACGTTTTTTTTATGTCTTCATTCGGTAAAACGCTGCACATAATGAAATAGTTCCCAAACATTGTTAACTTGTATCACTCTTTAGTCATGCGGAATGTTGTGACACATGCACGGAGCCTACGTGGTGGACAGAATTACAAAAACAACATTATGTACAGAACTTTTCAGAATGCGAGTTTACACTAAAATAAATTCCATTAGTAATATATGTATTATAATATAACTGGTTTGTCTTCTTATGCGTTTATTAAATTATTTTTGCAACACACACTTCCAGTACCACTGCGTTATAGCATCGTCTGGCTGAGTCAAGAGACCAATTTGCAAGGTCAATGAGCAACCAGTTTTCCCAATTGACACCTACGCTGCACATCCTTTAGACGCTAATTGCTTCTTGCATAACATTTCTACTCAATGGATTCACTGAGAGCACTTAAGATTCTTATTTCAAATATTGCTGGATTTATCTCTTAACAAGCAAAGTGCGATTTTATCACTGAGAAAAAAACTACTGTTTTGCAGAAAACATGCTTTCTACATTAAAAAAAATTGGTTTTGAAAGAAATGCAAACAATTTTATGTGAACATATCGTTTGTATTATGTTCTTTAAGAAGATTAAAACTGTTACTATTTAAGAAGATTAAAACTGATAAATCAAAATTATCATGAATGACTGAGAACAATTATTTGCTATTCCGTCGCTAGCTAACGCATTTCAGCTAAAACTATTCAACCGGAATGAATGAAAAAAATATTTTGGTTTACTCTTGTACAGAGGAAAGCCAGATGTCATTCCTCCACGGAATCCCAAGCTGTCGGAGGACGACCCCGACATCAGCCGATCACGGAATCCGAGACACCCGGATGCGTCTGGTGAAACGAAGAGGTCGTTCACTGCAGACACCTTCCAGAAAACATCGCACCCCAGGAATAATGCCTTTCTCAAAAGCTTTTCCAAGAGTAAGAAGTTACGTCGAACAGGTAAGACGCGGAGCTGTAAGCTGCGGGTTCGAGTCTTGCGTAAGACAAGCGTATGTACTTGCGGTTTACCTATTCTGCCTTTACATTTGCCTGAAAAGCATCCAAAATTTATTCAACTCTCATCGTCATTTAACTTTTGCGATTGTACAACAGTCCTTTATACAGTGGAAGACAAAAGCATTAAATTCTGTGCTCATTTCTTCAGGATTCGGGAAGGCACACGAGCGTGTCTCCTTCCTCACCCGATCGGAAGGGGGTGTGGCACTCATCAACACTGCTCTGTCCATCCAAATAAAAAGTTACATTCATCCGCAAATACTCAGAACTCATATTAATCTTCAACTAATAATCGATGCACAAAACACATGACAGATGAAATGAAAATTATAAAAAATAAGAGAATATGTGATCGCCTTTTTAAAACAATTGAATTTAAATTCCTATCAAAAGCAACACAACAAAACCACTGCAACACGCAACACAAAAGTACGTGTTTTGTGAAGTTTAATGTTAGCATGAGAATTTGAAGTTAGCTGGGTAGTTTGATGTTTTGGGATTCGGTAAAATCCAAAAATACATGATTTTACAGTTTTTTTGGGGAAGAAAATTGTGTGTCTTCTCTTTGTTCGATATTAATTATTAAACACAAAACATAAGATCAAATTATTTAAAGGTGGTAGATATTTACAGAATTGATACTTTCGATTTTCCTGGGATGAATATGATTTCTAGACGCATACCAGTAGTGGAAGTGCCGTAGGGAGTGGGGGAAAGTCAACGGAAATCATAGTAGTTTTTCCCTTTCCTTTGATTAGGTAATAAGTTACTATTTCATCGATAGGAATTTTATTTTTAGTGCTTTTCTGTATCCCTAATTATCGTTTCACTGTTCAACACTTATCGGTTCATTAAAATTTATTTACAATTTTCTTCACTTGACTGTAAACTATACAACCTTTATTTTGTTTCAGAATGTAAACCATTTCCTAAAGTAGTACCAAATATCATTGTCACCTGCAGCAATTCTTCACGGTAAGTGGAAACAAAACCGTTTCAGGAATGATTCAAATGAGTTCTCGGACACTTCAACTGGTCATCTGAGTTAACCACAAGTGATTGTTACAATGCGAAATTGAGTTTACGGACGAGCACATTCCAGTCACGGGGCATAGCCTAGTGTCATGCGATTCGCTTTTCAACTGAAAAACAAAGTACACGTTATTGATGGTCATCAACAAAGTGCAATTGAATTCAGAGCAGAAGACAACTGACTCGAGTAATATCGGAATGCATTCTTCAATTGTCAACTTTGTTTATTCGCCTTCTTGCGTAAGGATAAGCTGCGTAAAATAAGTGGGCGCAACAACTATCTTCCTGGGGCGCGCTTATCCATTCATATTTTTATATGCATGAGATATTTTACTTGATGTACAATTTTCAGTCTGTTTTTTTCAATTCTTTTAATATTTATGAGCGGTTTTATGAGGGATCAACTAAAACATGACCGCATGTTTTTCGGTGTATTAGTGAATGTTACATTACACAAGGATTGGGAATCTATTTCACGAGGGTGACCACATCTTCCCAGCCCGACCGCGCCCCGTGTACACACGACTGCTTGGAATGAAATCATCGTCGAGTTTGAGTAGTTGTGAGTCCTAAATACTTGGGTACTAGCAATGTGCCAACCAGGGTGTTTGTGCTTTCTTAATTTGTAATTTACAAACTTTTGCCGAGAATACCCAGATAACTGAAAACCGTCACCAAAGAAAGTATTAAAAATAGTGGCGCCAAAACAATAATTTTGCAATAAAATAAACGTTAATTAAATTTACCCACTGTGATTTTAATTATTACTTATGATAATATGCTATCCACCAAATGCTATCAATGGTGATTTATTCAACTAACCTGTAATTACAGTTGAGAAATGTATGTCCATACGTCATTTCGAAGAGTGAATACGTACGGTCTGCAGCGTACTTAGCACGAACTATACCAATAACATCACTAGTGTTTAGAGAATGCTGCAAGTAAATTTAATGTAATTATGTTATTAATGTAATTATTTTGCGGAACCAAAACCAGGAACTTTCATGCTACGACATCCAAATCTTAATTTCAAACTGTAATGCGTGGATAAATTCAAATGCTTTACAAGCCTCGAAGACAATTGTAAAAATACAACAATGAATTCATAAATATTGGAAAACAATTCTGTGGAAATATAGTGATTTAAAATTGACAGAAAATACTGCATTTAAAAAAATAACAATTACGATGTATCATATTCTAACTTAAAAAAATTAAAATAAATTCGAATGTTTCTGAAAATCATGGGGATTCAAATGAAAACTGTAATTGTTGTTAATCTACAAGTACGAAGGAAAATTAAAAAAGAGATTAGTGTAGATATTCGAGTGTAAAGTTTTAAGATGTCGCTATTAAGACAAGTTCCAGTGCCTGAGAAAATCATTCATGTCAAAATCCGTCATCGCTTCTGATTGGCTGATTCAAACTAGAATATTCCAACAGAAGTATTTTAAAATAATAATAATAATAATAATAATAATAATAATAATAATAATAAAGAACTCACTTACGCTCGTTGAATTGCCTGTCCAATATTATTATTTTAAAATGTGTTTGCGAGTACGCCAAACGTCTGGTAAAGGAAAGTAGACCAATCAGAACGCTCTGACGGGTTTTGCCAAGCCTTCGACTAGTACGCGCAACAGAAAAGAAGAAAAATATCGTAATTAGAATAAATCTGTTTTAACTCCAACAGGGTGTCTATCAATGACTTTATTTATTAACGGGAACTAATTATAAATTTGTACAATACTTTACTTTAAGAAAATATACTAACAGTTAGTAGCATTGTTTTAGTATTATTTAGCTTAACGGTAAATACGCCACTGGTCTCAATCAATACTGCAATCTAGCAGTAAAGCGCTGTTAGAAAGAGTTTCGAAGGGTTTTTTTTTAATGAAGGGACAAATCGGCAAGG
Organism: Gryllus bimaculatus; assembly: GCA_017312745.1. Classification (NCBI taxonomy): domain Eukaryota; kingdom Metazoa; phylum Arthropoda; class Insecta; order Orthoptera; family Gryllidae; genus Gryllus; species Gryllus bimaculatus. The sequence goes on from BOPP01000006.1 coordinate 5,668,854, forward strand.
TTTCATAGATTGTAGTAAGGTACCAAGGTCTTTGCCAGAACGTATGTCAGCATTTCACCCAGTTGAAGATCACATTTCCTTCGTACCGTTCGTTCATTTTCTTTAAATAACTGAAATGTATCTTCGTTTTCCATCAAATTATGTATCTCATCTTCTAAAAAGATATTGAAACAGTAAGTTCCAAAAGGAAATAGAATGTATAAAATTATAAATTTTTTTGAGGAATGATTATTGTGGTAAGTAACAGCCACTTCTTTGAACAGCGTTTCCAAACAAGCTTATATATCATCCATTTACTTTACTTGTGTTGCAGGAAATGCGAAGCAACGTGCAAGAAAGGCTACAAATTTGAAGATCACAATGAAAGTACCGTTAATTTCTTTTGTCGGAACGGCCAATGGGTGAATTCAACAGAGCGGGAGAAGGTCTTTCCCCTTTGTAAAAGAATCTGAAGACACTGAAGACCGATGATAACTCTTCAATATTTGAAGAACAAAAGTTAGCTGAGTGTGCAGGGATGAATAAGCAAAATTTACATGAAACTGAAACTTCTTTGACGTAGTACGTAACTAAAGTTTCCCAGATAAGACCCAGCAAAGACCAATATAAAATGTCATTTCAGTGGATAGAACAGTCTTCTACTTTATAACAAACTTTTCATTATGCCATTAGGTCCTACTTTTATACCAATACTTTTCTAAAATAATAAATACTCTAACAATAAACTATGTGTATTGTATGTCACGTGCTTGAACGACTAATATTTGTTATTTTATGATTATTCTTTTTAAGATTGATCAAAGTTGTCCTGTCTGTCAGCTACTTGACTAGATAAAAACAAACATTTGTAATACAAAGAAGTAAGATATTTTCTACATTTTGTGTATTTGACTTTCGATTACATATAGTTACACTGAGATATGTTTCATGAAAATATATGATGATAGGAGAAAATATAAAGATAAAACATTTTACAGATGTCATTTTGCTATTTCTATACAATAAGTAGATTTCATGAAATTAACATTATCGCAAAAAGGTAATAAAAATGTTGTTCGATGTGAAAAAGAAGGACGTATTGCTAAATGTATGTTTACATTATGAATAAATGTAATACGAGTAAATAAAAAATATATCTCAAAACGTTTTTAAACAAAACTTCTGACCTCCTATTTGACTCCCTTCCTCGTATGGATGAAAATGTAATGTTGCCTGAATGATTGTTACACAACTTCAGAAAAATGTGAAAAATAAAATCAAACTTCATTAGTAAACAATATAAATATTCGTATAAGGTAGAAAACTCCAATTTAGAACAGCTGCTCGTAAAAAATACACATTTAAATATATATTTGAATAAACAAATTCACCTAAAGAACATGGATAGCTTCGGCGGCAAACTTTCTGCAGCACAGTTACGAGTTTGAATTTCAGTACGTGGTATAGTTACTACGTGATTACGACAATACAGAGCAAATAATCAAGTATGTTATTTCTGCTATCAAGCCTGTGTTATTTAATACTTTTAACACCGCATTCTTAAGAAAAAAATTAATATATAAGAAATATACCTTTATGGAAGTACTCTTCTTGGAGGTTATCTTTAATTACAACTGATTTGAGTCCATTGCTTTGAATGAACAGCGAGTTTTAAAATCCGTAAAGCATGTTTTTTATGGTAATTTTTCACTAATTTTTCATCAGTATAGAAAAACAATGAACCAGGCGGGATGTAATTTGTACACAAAAATGTCGTATGCTTTATGGTTTGATACAGATTCCATTCAGTTTGACTACTGGCGCCACTTTCCGGAACTTTTCCACTTATGATATGCATGTGTAGCGATTTATTTCGCATTTGAACTTTTGAGAGCGTTCAAAGGTGTTGAAGTGTCATATGAAGTTATTAGTGCGGTAAGAAATAAAACATGTAATGTGTTATAATATCGCCTTATTTAGGTTAAGTCATTCAATAACCTAACTTAATTTAACTATAGATGAGATGTTCGACTGTTTGATTTTCAGCGCTTTTTGCAGCGCGCAGAGAAAATATTTTCTTCATAATTATGTGCAAAAAGCGAAATGATCTGTATACGTTAGATCTCGCGTAGCCAGTTTCGCTACCTAAACAAAACTACGTGGAAACACACATCCTTTTTCCATCCGTTTTCTGTACAGAAAAATGATAGAGTGAAACGGGCATAACTGACACCGGCCGTTAAGAGTGGCTTGTTCTTTTGTTTAGTTGCGCTAAGTCTATGTAATATAACATTATTTAGGACAAAATGGCTTTCAGCTCGAGTTAACCGCGTGGCAGGAAAAGTAAGTGTTAACGTACCCTCACAATCATCTATATGATAAGTTATCATGTATTTAGCTCTTCAGAGAAAAGCTAAGTATCTGTTGCTGTAATATTTTTCAACAAATACAAGAACATTGTAAAATCAATTTTTATCACAAATTTGTACAGAGGCATGCAAGTGTCCAGGCTTACACGGATCTATATGAAATCACAATAACATCACCACAAAGAATGATTCAGTCTTCGTTGCTCATACAGGACCCGGTGATAGAGTACACTGAGTTATTCATGAATGCACAAGGAAATTTTGATAATTACGAACTCAAAATGTCCCCCGTTTTGTTACTTCCCTTCTCATCGGTAGAGCAACAGTATTCCTGGACGTCAAGATGTTCATTCCATTTTCATTTTATCCACACATGCAATTATATTCACCTTCCCACTACGCATTATTTATACCATTTACGTCTTCTCAAAGACGTTACTACTCATAAATTAAACAGTATTATTATTTTTTTATTGATATATCATGATTATACTATTTGCATGAAGTTATACTCGTACTATTGCTATAACATATTCATTTATTTATATAATGAACTCATGTAATAACTTCTTTATGTAATGTGTATTAATTACATATGTATTAATTATTTGTGTAATTGTCACCGGTTTATACCAAATTGCAGTATAAAAAACTTTAACTAAAAATTTAACTGCTGTACAAAAACGAAGCGTATCTCAGCAAAACGTTACAAGAAGTATTTGTTCAACTAATTGAGGAGAATGTGGTGTTGTTTGTCTGGCCACCTGAAATTACTCACCTTTATAAAACAATATTCTGTAGTAATATATAATTATAATACAATTTTATTTAGGTAAAGACTAGTATTTGGTGAAATGGTCTGGTCGATCAGCACGCTACGCTACGCTAGGAAAGCACTAGAGACTCACGGAAAAGGGAACCTGTCTCTTGCCACGTGACGCTCAGAACACTAATTGCGGTCTCTGTAGCAAACACAAGCGATAACCGGGTTTGGTTCGGCAATGAAATTTAATGTCTTTGTATCATAAGTTTTATTATTATTATTATTATTATTATTATTATTATTATTATTATTATTATTATAATTATTAATTCAACACTCACATATACGCGTACAGGAAAAAAACTCTTCGTAAACACCTGGACTATGTCCACACTCCAACAGTAAAAACAAGCGTGTAGCATCTGGACACACTTGGCCATCGCTTTTCATTTTGTTTTTCCTGGATACAAGTGATTACGATGTAAATAAACGAAGAACAATATCGAAATCACAATACATGAAAGGCAAAAGTCGATAAACGAAAGGCGCCAAACTTGTAACTTGTAACAGTTGCCAACAGATGTAAGCACTAAGCGTAAATTCTGCCTTTGGGCTTCGCACAAGATTCAACGCTATGTTATTTATAACCAGGGGCGGATTTTGTTGACCTAAATCATCGCAAAAATGATCAATAAAAAACTCTTAAAATGTTTTTAAAATGCCCCCAAAGGATAGAGAAATGACGTTAAAAATTTGATGTACACCAGATTAGATGAACATCTCAATCTATTGGATATATTGCTGATGAAATAGAGCCTTCTTCCTTCCGATCAGCTTGAAAACCTGTGCCCTTAGTTATCGTGAAATAGGCCGAACTGTCATTGGGGGCTGATATGTGTCATAGGAACCTGAGATTACGTACTCACACGGCTGACGGTTTCGGTTAGGTGCAAAATCTCTCAACTATCTCTCAACAACTCAATATCTCAACAACTCTCAACAGGCTCTCACAGACCGGCACGGGAGATCCGCGGCGGGTGCGGCGCGGAACGCTCCGCGCTAGACGAGGCGGCGGAATCCACGGGACCATTGAATTGAATTGAATTTGCCTTATTTTACGTGGCGAGACTCGGGCCATGAGGCCCGCTCTTTCGTCTGACCACGCAAATTTCGCTACGCTCCTTTCATCAATTAGCGGAGAAAGGAGGTATTTCTTGGGCGAAAAAACTGGCGATTTTGAATTTAGCTCAGAGGCGTCATTTAGACGGTTCACACCGGAACGTCAATGACGACTCAGCGTTTGGTGGCAGGTTTCCTCATCCGATAAACAAAGGGAGCTCGATCCAGAGGGTAGAGAAAACTCCCCAAGGCAGGCGGACTTCCACGAAACTCGGGTGGCGGAGGTCGAAACGCGTCCGACTGCGTTCCCAAATCCGTAGGCAAGAAAACGCTCTCAATCCGCTACCGCGACGCTCGTCTGCCTCGCAGGTCTGAACGTGCTCGTAAGCCAACACGTGACGCGAAATTCCCACTGCGGCCATTCCGCGTAGGCTTGAGTCTGTGGGTGCCTTAACACCACAGCCATCGCTACCGCCGCCACCGCTTCCGCTACAGACGCCGCAGCAGCCACTACCACTACCGCCACCGCCTGTGCCTCGGGCACGCGCAGCGCCCGCAAGAGCGGCCTGTCCGGTCGCCAAGTCACGCCGGCGGCGGCGGACAGCGGCTTTGGGGCGCCCCGGGCCTTCCCGAGGAGGAAGCCCGAGTCGGTGGCGAGAGGCCGCGGCGTGGCGTCGCCCGCAGAGATGGACTCTGCGCGGGCGCTGGCGGTGGCAGCGGTGCTGGCGCTCGCGGCGGCCGGCCGCGCCTCGGCGGCGGCGGTGCCCACGGGGCGGCAGACGCTCAGCTGCGTCTGCACCTCCACGCACTTCGCCGACGTCTCCTTCGCCGTCACGTGCGAACGCAACTCCACCGGGCGCTGGGACGGAACGGTAAGACGACGATGCCTCTTTCGTTTGGTTCTTCTTCCATTTTATAATTTCATATTTAACTAGTGGATGTTAACGCCTTACAATATTTACAAAATATTTTCATTTCCCCAATTGTTACCAATTTGTCGGCAAAATAATCAATTGCCGGATCGTAGTGGAATGCAGCTCGTTCAAGAATCACAGGAGCACTGCGTCTGCGGATTCGCTCAATATCATTATGTCTAATTTGCTTTTGTTGTGTTTGATGAGCACGACTTCGTTGCATTCTAAGCCTATCTACTACATTGTCACTCACTAAAGAACGCAATTCTGACATTGCACGCGAATTTTAACTTTATGGAGCGGTAATAAGTTATAAATTGACTCTCCATTTTATTTAGAAAACGTTTGTTTGGGAAATAGAAAACGGCTGTTTTGAGGGTTTTCCCGGCAATTATTCGTATTTTTCTCAACTTTTAAACCTCTCCTAGACCTCTACAAACATTTCAAAACCAAGATAAGAAAAATCTGTTCAGCCGTTATCGAGTTTTAGCGAGACTAACGAACAGCAATTCATTTGTGTGTATATGTATATATATATATATATATATATATATATATATATATATATATATATATATATATTAATAATTATATTATATCAATTTTATATTGTCGCCACCCCGTCACCTTGTTGAACGCAATTACGCTGGGAAAAGAAATATATTCCGCAATCATAAAGAAATCTAATTTGTGACCACGTTACTGGGTAACAATGCATTTTGATAATTAAATTTGTTCAAAGAATTGGTTGACCCGACCGGGACTCGAACCCAGGTTATCTGGTATACACCCAGCTGCTCTAACCAGTTTGTGTCCCAGTTCCCAGACTGGTAATCGCTGTTGTACAAGATCAATTTTGCTACCAAAACTATTTTAAAAATAATTTGTTATATTTTTTTTACTTTGGGAATAAAATGACCTCAAACATGTAAACAAATGTAAATACTTCAAATATTATTGAACAAAATGCATCTAAAATATCCTGTGAGCTCCTTTCTCACTCTTGGTGAAAATCATGAGAAAAAGTTAATTTATCCATCCCTTGGCCATGCAAGGACTCATTTAACTTGCGAAGAAAGAGTTTTGTTCATGTAAAACCACTCATTCTTGAATGTTGATACTAAGACACGTACCCATGCTTACAATGGTTTGTAGCATACGTTTTTGATCGATTTTCGTTGCCTTAATACACAATCTGAACCCGAGACCATTTTTTTCTGTAACTTTCGCTTTGGAAATTCCTGCCATAAACTAAGAGAAAAAGTGATAGAGTGATTTTTCGACGTATTACTGAACAATGTTAACATCGGGCAAACTTTTAAGTTGTACATATTTTTAATTAAAGAATTTTTTATTGCAGGATTCATCACCACTTTCCACGTTTTTTGAACAGAGCTCCGTATCGTGTTCACGAGGTAAATATTTAATTTCCTAACTGACAATAAATAAATTAATAACTTAACTACTAAAATCTAATACGTATTTCGAAATAGTTAAATTGCCAGTTCTACATACGTTTTATCTACATTCTGGCAGGGTCGGTAATTTAACTAATTTTTGTAGGAATAACAAGGTTTCAAATGCAGTAAGAGAACATAGCAAAATTTGTTAACCATTGCTTATTTTCCGCTGACGTTCAGTTGAATTTTTTGTACAAACAAATATTATTAACAATCATAAAGAAATAACAAAAGAAAACAAAACGCTGAAAATATACCATTCAAATCTTTGAAGTCAGTGAATAAAATCTTTCAAATTGAAATTAAAAAATTCAAGAAACAATACTCGTTGCCATTAGATCCATTTCTACAATTTTGATTCATTTCAATTCTTACTTTTTGACGAAAACTGCATATTTGACAGTCTTTCGCCTTGTTCTATTCAAGCTTGACATTAATTAATATCCACTCATTCACCGATTATTTTCCACTGAAATATAACAACATTGAGCTAATTAATTGAAATTTTATAATTTAATTGTTTGAAATTAATGAAAGTTTCTCATTCTATTAAAATCTATCTGCCCTTTTATTATGTGAATTTTGTGAACTGTAATGTGTAACTATACGCTTTCTTCTCTACTAGTCTCGTGTCATCATCGAAAACCTTAATAATGCGTCCTCCGGAACCATAATCAAACATTCATCTCGTTTGCAAATAAGTCTTTCAGTAGCCTGACTTTCAGAAACTTTCTATTGTTCCGTGACATTTCCCATTCTTTTCCAATAAAGTATCTTTTTTACTCTTTCAGCGCTCACTATCCCCTAGAATCTTTCTTCACGTAAAATAACCGCGTTTATTAATCCAAATCTGTATTTATTGTCACTTTCTGGCAATAATCGCATTTATTTTTTCCCTTACGACCATTAATATCTATATCTCGTCGCGTTTTTAACTGCCTAGGTGATGACACGACGCGTTATAATAAACTTTTTTGCAAGACTCTAGTAACCAGATCAACAGTGCGGGAAACATACGTTGTCAGTTGGACCTGCAATATTCTCATTTCTACTAAACAAACACCTTTCCACTGTTTGCAGGACAATATAACGATTTTTGCGCAGTTTCTTTTCTATATTATGCATTCGCAGAGATGGTTATTTATAAATCTAAGAAATCACTCCTTTCATATAGTCAAGCATTTAGTTAGCTCCATAATCACTTCAAATCTGACAATAGTTTATTTTCTGCGGCTGAATAACATGTGGAATTTTTTTGAATATTATATGATGTGTTCTTTCATCTCAAGATTAGTATCACTGAGCACACTTTCGTTTTCTAACTCGTAACATTCACATAACAACTATCGTGCATAGTATACGAGAGTTTAACACACTATTATCTCTAGATCGAATACTAATGCTGGTAGCTTTTACTGTCTATAGGACCTGTACCAAATCCTGGAAAAGACTATAGGCTGGTAAAGAATCTGGGCTACTACAAATTTCATCCTCGCCAGACTACATGGGAAGATGCTCTTCGGACTTGCGCAAGTGAAGGCGCTAACCTGCTAGTCGTAAATTCTGAAAATGAAGCCAACGCTGTGTCCAAGATCTTCGCAGAGTTTCCGAAACTGCACGAAGAAGACTGGCTCAATGATCAAGTTTGGGTTGGAATCACTGACCTTAAAAAAGAAGGAAAGTTTGTATCATTGACAGGTAAGATATCGTCCTTTGCTTAACCCTTCATTGATCCGGTGGGATGTCCGACCTCATGATATGTAATTTTATTATTTTCCGAGAGGTGGCATAATTTGGTATCTTCTTGTTACATGTACCTTTTAAATTAATTTTGTGATGTCATTAGTGTAGAATTCCAGATATTTTTAGCTTCTAAGAGTATTCATATTTACGGTACCATTTTAGAGGCAGATGATGTTTATAGACATCCATTGGATGCACAAAATTCATCTGTTTTTAAATTTATATTAAAATAATTTTAATATTAACATTTTAATAATTAACATTAAACTGGTAGTCCAATGTCTATATCGGGCTGTCGAGCCAAAGTAAAAATAGATACGATAGGGTTAAAATAGGGACCATTGTATTCTGTGAAGATCTGCCAGTATGTTTTTCTATTTGCATGAAGCTATATTTTGAATCATTTAATATAATAAATATGTAATAAACAAACCGCTAAGTATTAACATACAACTAATACAAGTTTAGTAGACAAATATATGAACTGCCAGAATCATACTATTCTGAAACCATTAATAACAATTTTTTAAATATATGGTGTTTGCACATATAGTATCCACCCACTAAACGTGGGGTTAATCTACATTGTTCACACTGAATAAGGATTCCCTGCGAGATCTTTGATCGCTCTGGTCACTGGCCCTCTCTTCCCGCATCCTCGTCTATTGCATATTTTTTCTGCATAATTTACAATCTGCTCCTATCGGAACAATAAGCAAATGGCGTCAACAGATACATTTCCGACGTGAACTTTTTATGACATTAAAAAATTGTATTTACAAAATCGGTATGGCACATGTAAAATACTCTCTCTCTCCTCAGTCTATAGATATGCTCACTGCTATCTAGAAGGCTTGTTGAAAGGTGATTTGGGTGGTTGTACAATCTTCTCTGGTATGCTTGGCTTCTAGTGGCGATAACTTCCTCCAGCGGGACGATGTCGAGGTCTCTGTATATCGTCTTGTTTGTCATGTACCGTGGTGCGTTGCATAGTTTTCTTAGTGTTTTAGCTTCGAATCTTTTTAGAATCTCTAGATTCGATTTACTGGAAGAGCCCCACAATTCAATACCATAGGTCCATGTTGGTTTGATTATAGTTTTATGAATCTGTATTGTGTTATGCAAGGACAGCTTTGATTGTCTGTTTATTAGCCATGACAATGAGGACTTTAAGCTGCGCTTCTTTTCTCTTGGTTTTGAATTGCACAAATGAGCGCGGGCGGCTTTGTGCTGCAGGGCGCACGCTGCCGGAGGAGGGCTACGAGCGCTGGGCCAAGGGCGAGCCCAACAACGAGGGCGGCAACGAGCACTGCCTGGCCTTCGACCGGCAGCGCCTCTACAACGACGAGCCCTGCGACACGCGCCTCTCCTTCGTCTGCGAGCGGAGGAACTGATGTCTCAAGAATGTAAAATTGTTTTTAATAGGTGTTCTAAGAGTATAAAAATATTAATTTAGAAACTTATTGGTTTTCTTACAATAAAAAGGAATAATCGATATTAGTACGCCACTCCTGACAGTGTACTTTCTTTTAATCCTGCAACTACTAACCCTGCATAATCTACTCGTTCTTCCCCCATTTTTCTAATTTTTTGTACTTTTTGGTATTCGTATGTATATATTTGGAGTAGTTTATGTAGTACAGAAAGAGTAATGTAATCATGTGGAAAATCGATTTCAATATATCTATAAAAATACACCGTTTGTGAGGACCCCATTTTGCAAAGAAATGTCTTTTTTCAAAACGTCTGTCCGCCTGACCAACTGTTTGTCCGTCTTAACATACTCGTTCTTAATACATTGTAAGAAATAGGAAAAGTGCGTAAGTAATTACTTTCCAGAAACGGCAAGGTTCACAGTCATTAAAGCGTACGCTTTATGGAAGTAGATTGTGGGAGACGCCGCGTCCTAGGCCCTGGGAAACACCTTTAGCACCGATTCGGCACATTTCGGTCGTCATACTGCGAACTTCCTTAGGGCAAATACGTGCGTTTCACAGACACACCAAATACCTATTGACATACATTCATAATCCTGCTACTTTAATTATCCGAAATTTTGAGTATGGCTCTTGTCATTCACGAAATAGTCTTCTGTAAGTGTGACAGGACGATTTGAGAGCGTACGCTTCTGCGGTTGGAGTCAATAGCTGCTTGGTAGCACGGGGGACGCGAGAATTATAACAAAAGCTTCTGAAAATAAATAAATTAAAAAAAAATAATTATTTGAAGCAGTTATTCTGGCTGCTTTCCCTCGTATGTAGAATAGTTGTTCTTAATAATCGTAGATATTTTATGGATTTCTAGAGAAGGTGCCAGTTAATTACTGATTTAATGTGGGTAGAGTGAAACGGTGTTATAGATTAGCCACTATAGATTAGCGATAGGGTTAGCAAGTATGATGTGATATGGTGCTCGTGAGGGGTGAAAGGACGAACACAAATACAACCATATCTGAGGCGGGACTCGAACCAGCGATCCTTCAGTCCGAGATTGCGTAGGCACTACTGCCTTAATCTCGACGTAGTTCATTTTTGTCTGGATTAAACTGCTTCTTTATTCTCGTCCGTATCAGAAATCTATATACAATCTTATGAGTTCGGCCGAGATTGCATGCAGTTTCTTCTCTTTAAGTCACTGATGTCTCAAGAAAAGCCAGGTGAATGCATGGTGAATTCAGCCTAGAACTAAAAATTCCCTATGAAAAGCGTCTTTAGCCTTAAAGCTATGATTCTCCTCTTACGCCAATCTGCCACCGTTAAGTCAACAAATGGACCAATTAATCACGGGGTATCACTAAGAAAACAGCTAAAAAAACAACTAATTATTCAACAAAAGATGATCTCCAAGTAAGATGTTCAAGTCACAATTCACAAAAATATCTATTTTATTAATATTTTTTCGCATGTGTTGTAAAAAGGAGTTTTTAGCAATTGTGGTCATTATAAAAATATTTTCTTTTAAAAAGACCTAGGCATTATTTTAAGACATACTGTGCTCGTCTCCGTCTCATTTATCTACATAAAATGTTTAAGTCGTTAGGAAGACTAGCTCTGCCAATGGAAAGGTCTCCAAGCTACGCTTATCTTATTCACTGTAAACTGAAAAACAAATAATAGTTAATAGGCACATTAGGAGTTCCGATGTAACCATGAAGGGGCAATAGGCATTCATAACAACTATTGATTGATTACTAGTGATTCCGGGCGCGTCATCTGCTAAGGTCATTAGTCCTGTAAGAGTAGTGCATTTTTTGCTCGGGAGGTGGTGGTGGTGGTATTTCCCCGCTGGATGACGAGATCGGGCGCCGACCTATTGTGGGCTAACTGGGTTTCCCCTTACCAGGTATCTCTCAATAGTGTGACACCGACCCAGCCGGGACAATCTCTAAGCTCCCGACCGATCTCCCGGTTTGTGTGGTAGTGAAGTGCCTGCAAGTGTGTGTAAGGTGTATGACAAAGTATGTGAAGGAAAGATCGCGTGCTGGGTACTGCTCCGACATTCACCTGGAATTGATCAGAGAAACCACGGAAAATCAACCGATCAGAGCGTCCGGTAGCTAGAATTCTCATTCAAACAGCGACAGAACTCCACCTAGCTATCTGGCCAGTATCGAAAATCCTGCCACGCCGTCCAGACGTGAACCCCAGGACCTCCGATTCAAAGGCACTGCAGCGGCATCAGTTGATGCCCTGAGCCACGGTCCCGGTCGTACGGACGTTCTTCGCATAATCGTTACTTGTGGCAACGCTAACCTCCACTTCCAGCTAAGTGCTCTGGCCTCGTCCAATGCCCGGAGCAAGTGGCAAACGCTGCCGTGAGCGCGCCGCCCAGGACGTTGCACCCGCGACCAAGGAGGCGCCCAAGGCGACCCAAGTTCCCCGGTCCAACAGGTTGCAACTTGGCCGGCAACTGGCTACCAGAAAGCGCAAGGACTGCGCTTCGCTATCACAGCCATCAAAATATTAGTCGTAAATACCATGGGATGGTTATTCAGAAACACAACTCTTCCCTTGGCTGCCTGGATTGCCGAGGTCGTGGAGGATGAAGAACTGTAGCTGTCTCGACGCGAAGGGTCACGGATTCGAATCGTGCCTCGGGCATTAGTGTTTGTGTTCGTGTTGTCCTTATGTGTTTTTCCTACAGTTCCCTCTACAATTACAACAATAATAGTGGTCGCTCTATGGCAAAGTAGTTAAAAGGCGACGTTAAAAACTCTTCACTTCTATTTCAGCATAAAATCAACAAAATAACAAATTATTCACAAGTCCCATAATTTAACCTTTTGTCTACCATGGGATGGTTATTCAGGAACACAACTCTGCCTGGATAGCCGAGGTTGTGAAGGCTGAAGGGCCGCAGCTGTGTCGACACGAAGTGTCACGGGTTCGAATACCGCCTCGGGCATTAGTGTTTGTGTTGTCCTTACGTGTTTTTCCTACAGTTCCCCCTACAATTACAACAATAATAGTGGGCGCTCTATGACCACGTAGTTAAAAAGAGACATTAAAAACTCTTCACTTCTATTTCAGCATAAAATCAACAAAATAACAAATTATTCACAAGTCCCATAATTTAACCTTTTGTCTACCAAATATAACTAGATAATACATTTTTTCAAACACCTTATGGATTTCTCTACTTCTGAAGATGAAAAACATACCTATTTCATTCCTTCTTAAAGTACTTCTTCTATCTACGATTAATAAGGCGTAACGGCAGCATTTCGTAATACATCCTAATGATTGTCTGGTGGTGATTAATGTGTGCCCTCACTCTACTTTTTAATTGTAGAATTAGAGATCAATCATCTGTGGAGTCAAACGTCTGATCGATGTATGTTCTGATAATAAATAAATGACATATTAATACAATACTCTAGAGGTCAGTTACCCATCAAATAAAAATAATATGATACCAATACTATAAACTGCGAGTAATAAATTGCAAACACTAAAACAACATGGGTTCTTTTATTAAAGATCATTTATTTAAAAAATAACGTAACACACATGGGTATTCTCTTCATTAGTAACTAGTGGTGTTAAAACAGCTACTTTCTCACCCTTACTTTCACACAAAATTGCTCAAAAAGTACCAACATTTTCAAAAATTGTACATGACCTTATTTCTAAACCTAACTGTAACCTTTAGACTCTCTGTTAGGGGTATTTTTTGACACCTTGAGGCAAATAACGCTTTTCAACTCTCTAAAACCTATTCATATGTGTTTATCCTTTTAGATATGCTATTTATTCATCAGTTTTACATGTGTTGTAAACTTTTCAGTTTTTTAAGTTTTGTTTTGTTGGAAAAATTAGATTTTTCTGCGGTTGGGGTTAGAAATGTGACATTTGACATCTACTTTACAAAATAAAAATTCTTAAAACGTGTCTGTTCCATTTTGTAGTTTTATGTTGAATAACACCTGTGCATCAAATGCTTGTAAACTATTGTGTAAAATCTTTGGGGTCAAAAAGACCCCAAACAGAGTTCACGTAAGCATTGGAGAAACAGGATCGAAGGGTTGAGGAACTGATTTTATTTAGGATAAAATATCTATATTTATTATTGATGTTACATAAATATGGCGAAAACAATTTTATTGTTTTGCAATTTCATAAAAAAATTCACTTCAGAGTTTTCACAAAAATGAGGTCCGTTCTCTTAAATGTCATTGACACTATCCAAAAACAAATTTAACAAAAAATGATAGAGCCATTTTTTAAATTTTGATAATGTCCCAAAAGCTTCATGTAAAGTACCCCCAAAATTAAAAGATCGGTTTCAAATTCAAGGGGCCGCGATATCAGCCTGATCGACTGGGAAATGTTACTTTTGGAGAAAATCTTCTGAATATTTTAGTGTTATTCTGACACGCGCAGGCGGACGACAGATGGGCGGACAGATAGACAAACATTTTGTCGTCATTCGATTTTTGGGTATCAAGAACCCATAAAACATGGATCCTGACTACATCACGTGTTAGAGAATATTTTTATAACTTTAGCTACTGGATTTATCAGTTTTTTGTAACCAGAACCCTGTAATACGTTTTATCGCTTTGCATTATATAACTTTCTCTCTACTTCGTAAGTGATAGGGAGAAAGTGATATCGAAAGTTTTAGGATTTATTCATAAATTTGAAAGTTAGGGAAGCATCATAATATCAATAATATTTTTATAATTGCTCTAACTAACAACCTTTCAAGCCTCTCAACGTTAAGTTATTTGGCGGTCAACAGATATTTGAAACTTGTTTCATTCAACAACTTTACAATATTAAGTTACCATTCAATAATTTTGTTAGTGTTATTAATTCTGTTGATAAAAAGCTGGGGATACCCAGGTACAATAATTTAAGAAAGAAAGACATTGAGAATGCTTTAAAATACTTATGCAAAGTTTGCATATTTTGTACCTAAAATCCTAAAAATCTGAATTTAATTTTATTCACGTTCAGCTCTAAGGCGTCACATCGATATATGCGCCGATGACATATTGAAAGTTATAAAAATTATGATTTTCATTATTTGAGAAGAAATGGAATATTAGTATAAATAGAAAATATGTACATAAATTTCAGCTGTAATGGCAAACACCAACTGAGAGCTCGCCAGAAAACAACGAAAAGCATGCAAGAAATTCGTCAATACCAGCGCATTAATTTGAGAGTTCTCCGCCGCTCACGGTGACTCACTCGCCTCTTCGTGCCGTTTTCCTTTTCACGGCGATAAGCAATCCTGCCAGCGCTGTACACGGAAGACCTCGGCTATTCTCGGTCATGCATGGTGAAACGCGCCAGTAGGATGAAGTATGAACTTGTAAGAAAGAGCATCCTGATTCTGAAGTGCATTTACAGAGTTTTAGGGCTTTTAGCGTTTGCAGTTTAGCAGAAAAGCGCTTTCAAAATACTTCTGCCCAGAGGCTCTAGGGCGGCGCCCTCCCTACAAAAACCAACCTCGGGAAAAGTTACAAAAAGTATTGAACTTTCAATAAATCTACTCGTTTAATTTTTGCATTCCACCAGCGCAATGTTTGAGGACGAATTTACTTGTATGTGTCCGCTTAAGCAGCAGAGAACATGTTTTTACAATGGGTTGTATCATGAACTACCGCGAGTCCGTCCGTAGCTGGTGCGGAAGCTGGAGGAAGAGAAGGGGTATTTGGTGGGGGGGGGGGCAGCGTGCTACTACTAGGATTTCGTTCGGCAGAGTCCACGCCTATTAATGCGCCCGTGCCTTTGCTAAGAATATCGACCCTCTCCATTTCATTCCATAAAATAATAATTCCATTGGCTTTTACGAGATATATTTTTTTTAATTCTTATTTTCACATGAACACAATTGTATCTCCCGTTATCTTCATAAAAGTTGTCTTAGACAAGGATTAATAACCCCATGTGTGCAACTCGGTTACACAATACATGAAGTAGTTTTCCTCGGTCAAGAAATATTTTACTATCGTATGCGGCTGTAGAGGGCCAATGGCCAAGCAAGAATAAATAACAAAAAAGAAATATTTTGAAGACGTAAAATGTATGTGATAGCCCAGACACATATGCCTTGCACCTTAATTGAATCGTTTATTTCAGAAACCCGTCAAACTCCAAAATCTACAACACACATTACGACGGATTACTGTTACAAGACGATAGATACATCGTTTAGTGCATTGTATGTTATAGTTATTTGTATGAAAAATATCCATTCATGAACTGCTTTAATAAATAAATATATTATGAAATCTACAAAATGGGGAGACTTTTTCTCAATTTTCTCGAAACGAGCAATTTGGTTTTTGGCGGGTTTGTGAAATGAACGATTCAATTTGCAACCCACCGGCCACCCCTGTTTCTGTCCGCGTGACGGGATGACGTAGGCGCCAGCGGTGCCAAGGAGAGAGGGGGGGGGGGAATGGCGGAAAGCGCGGTGTGCCTTGGAAGAGGCGACCTCGCGAGAAACCAGTTGCACCGGCGCCGCGGCGGGAAGACTCGTGGGCACGGCCCGCGCGCGACCGCTCAACATGCCGGCCCGGAGCCTTCAGGTGCGTCAGCGAGAATTACTGGTTCGGGAGTTCAATTACTTCTGGCGGATTCACATTTTCATATTTTTCATTTGCCAAATCATTAATTAATCTGTTACTTTATTTCCGTCTTTAATATTTTTTTCATTATTATAGTAACTATAGATCATCATTAATGTTCTTTACGCGCACACCCACCCACCCACACACCCACACACACATACACACATCACACATACACACACACACACACACCACACATATACTACTTATATATATTAATATATATATACATATATATATATACTATATATATACATATATATATACATATATATATATATACTATATATATATATATATACCTATATATATATATATATTTGATGATATAGCAGATTTTCTTTTCAACGACAATAGTAATTCCAAAAATAAAACATTTTGTTGTTTTGCTGTCATAATATATAAGCGTTTTTCAAATTAATTTCATTCTTCAGTTTCAAGAAAATTTCCACATACTTCACGTTACCTACAAAACCTTTATTTTCATAAAAAATATCGTAGTTAACTTCCCTTAATATACTGTTGGTTACGTAGTGACAAGTTGAGTTCAAAAATGCAGAATACACATACATTTCGACAGATGAGTTACCGACTAATTTGTTAATATTTAATGTTTGGCAACGGATACAATTTTCTGAAATATTAACGATTGCCGTTCTGGGTGTCTCACAGATTTTGCCAGAGATATGGGAAATTTCGAGACACATTCTTAGATAGTTTTTTAATATGCTTATAAATTTCGGTTGTAAATGCATACACATTTCTTAATATATAGTTCCTAAAATGTCTGTCCCAGTTCGTCCGATATTTTATCTATTCAGTGGAAAACAATATATAAAAAGAACTGCAACGGCATAGAAGCATTTTATTAAAAAATATCAAAAGACATTTTTTCTGTGCATCACAAAGGCGATATGTCGAACAATCTAATTATTAAACTAAAAAAAAAAATTAAAATCTGAGAGGCAGTTCTGTGGGGAGGAGTGTATTCTGAGCACGGTCTTTTAAATTTTGAGGTGTCTACCCTAACCCATAAACAAGCTTAATTCTGAATACAGATGGAATATAGCGTTTATGAATACACCGTTTTGCCCCAGAATTTATAAGAAATTCACTCCGGTATAATAAAATCTATTTCCAAAGGCAAAACAGATGTTGATATGTACACATTTTTTCAGGTGCCAGTTGTTGTAGCACTGACAATGTGTTCGATTTCGGCTGCAAATCTTGATCCAATGGCGCAATTAGAGTGCGCATGCACGAGTACGCACTTTGTGGACGTTAGATTTGCCATCAAATGTTGGAGAAACAGCACCAGAGTATGGACAAATCCGGTAAGGTTATTATCACCTTCTGCAATGAAAAACTTTAATAATAAATGTACACATATTATACATGATCAAGAGATTCTGAGGTAATTATTTTGAGGAGAAATACTCCTATAATTTCTCTTCAGCATTAAACATGGTCAGCTTGAAAATTGAAACTACAAATACTATTTTGAAGAATATTTGGAGGGTGATTGATTGACGAAGAAGAAATGAACGTGTGAGTAAACAGCAAAACAGAGTAAACAGCATATTTAAAATCAGAGCGTAGGGTAGCGACACCAGTAGTGGCCAGTGTCAGAAGCTAATTGTTGTTTCTAATGTGTCTATCGTACCCATTTGAGTTTATTTAAGTCCTTCTTATAATTCCGAGATTTGTTTTACAATATAATGATAGTCAGTGTACTTTAATTTATATGTCTTTTCCGTTCTCAACTCTAAGAATTACAAGGGCTATTAACGTTTAACGGAATTCAGAGGTGCCCTGTGTTATAATATAATAAAAAGATAACGTTTCTTTTTATTTAATTTCTTGTACTATTATGCAATAAACACGAATGACTACTAATTGTCTACACACCATCTTTAGTTATGAACACTTCTGAGTCCAGTATAACAAGAGGCACGCGGCAGTAAAGATGGACTAGATAAAACTTTTTAAATGTAACATTCGTTCAAGCTCTGAGTCGTAAAATGGTTATTTTTTACCAAAACCTCTTCATTCCCTTGATAAGAGAGCTTACTATAAGCAGGGCATTCACACACTTCAAATAATTAGAATATTTTATTTTCTCAGAAAACATCAGACGACTTCGGCACATTCACAGAACAAAGCACAATACAATGTAAGAGAGGTAAGAATATATATCACTTTGTTAATTAAAACTCAAAATTTAACAGTAATAATGTATTTGGTATTCTTTATTTTCGAACATAAAATAGCACCTATTTCCAGAAAAACCTCCACCCTTGGATGCAGACTACGAAGTCCTACCAAATGTGGGCTTCTACAAATTCCACCCCCGCCAGACCACGTGGGAGGACGCCCTGCGCACATGTGCGAGCGAAGGAGGCAACTTGGCGGTCGTCAACTCTGAAGCGGAAGCAGAGTCCATGGCTGTCATTTTCAGTAACTACCCCCGACTCAACGATCAAGACTGGCTCAACGATCAGGCCTGGATTGGAGTGACAGATCTGAAGACTGAAGGCGTTTTCTTGTCTCTGAGAGGTAAACATCATCATACCCGTTTCATTTTAACATAATAATAATAATAATAATAATAATAATAATAATACATTTTTTTTGAACTGCAAATGGGCATAACCCGGTGGCAGCTAATTACATAAATAAAACACTACAGCTAACATGCAAATTATATAATAATATAATAAAATAATAATGAAAATAAAAATAACACTAATAATAAAATAATAATGATATAAAACTGTCTAATTCATAAAAAAATTAAAATTACCTTAAAAATTACCTTTAAAAAACTAACATAATAATAATCATTGTCACTTCGAAACTACTTCGAATAAAACACAAAGAACATCCAACTAAGTAAACAAAATATGCAGTTTATCATGACTGGGTGTACTTTTATATCAATGTATATTTATTATTCATTTATAAAGTGCCTAGTGCCACATTAAACAATTTAGTGAAAATCGTAATGTTTTTCCCGACGCAATTTTGAATTTGTACTTAGCATTGCAATATTTTTTTTATCCAGAAACCGAAAAAAATACGCTTAGTTACACAACATCATGCATATTTTTTACTGATTTGCACTCGTTTACATTCCATTACACCTGAACTTCATTCGTTTGTCTGATCATGAGACTGGTTGTTCGCAGGGTTGACTCTGCAAGAGGAAGGCTGGGCTCGCTGGGAGAAGGGCCAGCCAAACAACGAAGGAGACGGCGAGCACTGCGTTGTCTTCAACCGCGACAAGGAGCTCACGGACGAGCCCTGCGACACCAAGCTCTCCTTCTTCTGCGAGCGACCCTTTGTGAAATGAACGTGCTTCCACCACGGCGAAGGAGCACAGAACAATCATAACCCGGCCGAAATTATATTGTAATTATGTATGTAATTTTACGTTAAAAGTACGTAACAATTATGGAGGTAATTCCCCTTTCGTTCTAAGGTTCGTTAGATTTGATTCGTTAACGAATATGTGTGTTTAAATTTGACGAGAAATACCGGTAAGTATTTGGGGTTCGGGATGGTAGAACAAGATATTCACGGCTATGGATAATTGTCTAGCCCGGAACTAAAGTGGTCTATGGTACGAATCACAATGCGGTTTTTGACCACATAAGAATTAACTAACATTAAAACCATTTGCGAATACTATGCAGCACCTACAACGACAAATAAGTCATAGACTATGTTTGAATGTATATATGCTCACGTATTCAAATCAAGTTTACCAATACCTGGATTTAAGCTACATTGTTTCATAGACCACTTTAGTTCCAGGCCTTCTAATTGTTAGAAGGAAATAAACTGATACACTGCTATATAAATTGTATTAGTCGTGTAATAAAAAAATAAAAGTGTTAAATAAACAGAAAATAGAATACAAGGGGTCAACAGAGTGCACACCCACATTAAAAAATATTAGTCACAGTTAAAAGTTTCTTTTAAATTTCATCTTAATAGTGTACACCGTTCTTGCCGATTTTTATATTGTAGTTGTATGAGCACATTTGTATAACGTGTGGATCATAATGTTGAATTTTTGGAGAATTTTTAAGAGCTGTATTTTGAAAATGAAAAAAAAGTGTTTTAGCTTAATCAACGATCAACAAAATAAAAGATTGTTTACGTTGGTATAATGATCATAATTCGATATATTCTGACTCTCTAAAGCGTCTATTTTACAGGAATACGGAACCGATACAGTTTAAACGCAGTATCAAAATACTATTGTTGCTTTCTTGTAAATAATGAAGAAGCTTGCATTAATTTAATGATCTTCTTGGCAAAAAGGCAAAAAATGGAATGTTTAGATGCGCATAATAATGTGACTGTAAATACGAATATAGTAGAGAAATGTACAAATGAAATGTGATGATACGAACCGAGTACGGTATTTTGAAAGGTGAATACCAATAACAAAAACGCAAACATACGAATGGCGTTTATTGTTTTTAGTACGAATTCAAGCAAATTTGCAAGTACACTCTTGAGATTAAAAGCACGCGGACGGCAGTTACATGCGGCATGTCGCCCAGAGCGAACTTTTCAACAAGCATCAGAGGAAATGCTGATTTACTTTACATGTACCGCACAAGAACAGTTTCTAATCAATAAATCGTAAACGGGAGCTCTGGTTTCCGTGTAAAAGTACTAAAAACAATATTCTAAAGCGTGATATTTTTTTTCTTGGCTAAAAATTGAATAACTTCATATACGACGAAGAAGGAAAGAGATGAAAGTCAGTTAACATTGTGATAGAGGATGAAGATTTTACTCAAAACTGTGTTGATAACAAAATATTGTAGTGAATAAGCTATTTTCAGAATATAATAGTGGTAATAAATAGAGTCTGACTTTTCAGGCTTCTTCAATCAAAACCACTTTGTTTCATTATTTAACCGAAATTCACTTTCATGGGCATTTGTTAACTTGAGAGAGCCTCACATAATTTCCGGAAGGAACATAGTTCAAATCTAGATATTCCCTTCTTGAAAATGAGCAGAACAGACCCCTTTCATATTATCTCACATGTGGATGCATCAATTGCATCCTTTAAAAACATTTTTGCAAATACAAGAAGTTTTTTTTTAGAAAACGCCTCATTTTAAAGAGTTAAAGAAGATATGAAGAAGATGCTGTATCAATTCCTCTACCAAATCACCTTACATATTACCTAGTGATGCTAGCGCATTTCCCGATGTAATTAATATTTGATTGTAAATTGAGAATATAATGATCCAAACTACTAGTAATAATCTGTTAGTCGGAATAGGAAGAGTCAGTTGATTTTATAATTAATCGTAGAAAATTGGTACCACAGAAAACAATAAGTAATCTTTATATTTAAACAATAATGGCTTTGTTCAAATAGAAGTGTGAACATTCTACTCAACTGAATTTCGTGATTTTTTCTTTAATTGAACGGCAATAGATCTTACATGTGTTGTTTCTTGCTCTTATTAACAAGTTATATAGTAAAGATGTTAATATTAATACTACGGATTATACGGTATTATTAATTTTAATAATATGTATATCATTTTAATAATATAACTAATAATAATATAATTATAATCCAGCAATCGTGTAACACAGGTGTTCCTGAAAAAAAAACTAGTTGAATAGCACGGCATGTCGAAACTTTTCTCTCTCTTAGTCTCATTACTCAACGCTCACTCACATTTTCAAAAACGTGCATGACAAAATTTAAAGATTACAATAGAATGAAGTGATGCAGAAAACTTCTAAGCCACAAGAACCAGTATAATTGAAAAATGACTTGGAAATTTGGGACTTCCAGTAGAACCTCGATAATCCTAATCCCGCAAATCTGAAGTTTCAGATAATCTGGACAAAATTTGAGATAGAGGAAAAATAAATAAAAGCTTATTTGTAGTATATAGAAAGGATTTTATAATTACGGTAGAACTGAACTAATTTCTGAAAGACAAGATGTCTAAATGAAACGTTTATTGCACTGGTAACTGCGGTGCATATCACGTTTATGTAGTAGTATTTTCTACTTAGAAGAACTTGCAAAATTGGTAATATATTGCCGTAAGGAACAATCTGCTTGATGATGCGATGTGATGGAGCGATTTCTACGCTACGTTACCATTCTCTCATATAGCATGCTACGTTGCATTGTCTGGTAGTCCAATAGCCACATTTTTCTCGGATAATCCGAACTTTCCGAATCCGAAAAGATCACACCCTCAATTACTTCGGATTACCGGGGTTCTAAAATTTTCGCCTCAACCATTCTGCCTCGCCCGCCCCGCACATTTCGCCCGTGTCCCCCTCACGTCCAATCCGGACAGCCAAGGCAACGTCCCAGCCCCTTCGGTTCGCTCTGTCTCTCTGCCCCTCGAGCTCCGACCGCTTCTCCGCCAATTCCGTTCCTTCCGCTCCGCGCGCTCCAGCCAGCCTCGTTCTGCACGTCATCCGGCGACGGCGGCAGCCAGAAGCATTAAGACCCGTTCCCAATGCAAACATAAACATAAGCATGGCGTTAACATAAAAGTTAGAACTACTTCCATGAACGGATTCATTCACAATGCGTTCACATAAGCATAACACGTAAGACGTTAACTTAAAAGTATGCAACCTTCAAGCTTCTATGCTTACGCTTAAATAAGACATACGAAATGAACCAATCACAGTACGTTAACTCAAAATCGAGGATCAAAAGAGGAGCGAAGTCGATAGACGATCTAACGCCATTATAAGCCATGAACACAGTCGATAACTCGAAATCGATTCTCACATCCAGCCAATAGTAAACTAGAATGCCTCACAGCTAATAGAAGCTCTTATTTTGCTTGCGTTTATGTTAGACATTGTGAATACTTCAGTCTATCACTTATGTTAATGTTTACGTCTACGCGTTAAGCTTATGTTTACGTTTGCATTGTGAATGGGCCTTTAAGGTTTATATTTCACTAAATTGTTTGTTAAATACGCACTTTTGTTAAGTACGTATTTGGGAGTAACATTTCGTATTGCAACAATTGAACATTATTTTTCCTTTTTCGTTACCGCATACGCAGAAGAGAGTAAGTTATGTATGTAATGTTGTGGGGGGGGGGGAACGGCGATTTTGAGGCACAAAAACTCTTATCGCCGGGCCCTGGTAATGAAAAAGTGGTTGTTATAATGAATGTTGAAATACAGTTGTTAAAATTAGAAAAATATCCTCTATCACAAGGTGCAGCCAGAATCTATGTTTTGTGAGTCCTTGATACCGAAAAATCGATTGACGGCAAAATGTCCGTGTCCGTGCACTATTCCGTCCGTCTATCCGTCAACAACGCTAGCGGCTAAATCATTTAGCTGATTTTCTCCAAAATTGGGGTTGGTTCGGGGGCCGCCGAAGACTTCATTGCTCCTTGTCTTTTTAAAGTTTGTGTGTTGTCGCAGAAGGCATAATTCTGCTGACCACAGGCAGGAACCACCATCAAATGCTCTACAACTTGTAATGTGTTTTACAAAAATGATGACCGAGATGTGATAATTCGGGAGAAATTGTGGTATAAATAGTATTACGTAACCATTTCTAAGGGCGAGAAAGTTCGTGCTGTTTTAGCACTGGTATTTTCTTATTTGTCGTTCAAAAGCATTCTTGAAACTTTGGGAGCAATCTCCGCATTGGTTTGAAAGTTTCTCACGCATATTCTCACTTTTATGTAATAGATTACATTGTCTAAAATTGGTATATAACACGAAAAAAGTGATTGAATCTTTTAAGACTGAGGTAGATAACTGCATAGATAGAAATGCTGAAAATATTTACCAAGTATTAACACTAATTTTCAAATTAAAACCGTCAATGAAGTTTGTGAAGTTCAAAATAGTATACTTTCAATGTTTTCCAGAAATTTTTGAATTTGTGAAATCGGATCCTTTGGCAGTCGCAAACGAAAACGCATGTTTCACCTATCTGCGGCTGACGATCTACATCTCCGAGTGTATGGGCAGCCCCTGGGATGGAAAAATTAATTCTCTATGTTAAAACGATTTCTAGTCAAAATCTGAACATGTATTTTCATTATCTAGAAATAATATTTTGCAAAACCTCTAAAAATATTGCAGGGAAAGAGTACACTACATTTAATCAATAACAAACTCAGATTAGTTATTCGAAAGTTGTATAAAAAATATAGAGATGTAGATTTGAAATGATTTATGGAACACTGAAATATGCGAATTTTGTAGGATGACCTTTAACACCCTAAAATCAATCGCTTCGCACGTGTCGAAGCGGTCAACTGATGCACGGAGTAAGCCGCTAACATGCGACCCGCGGGATACGAAGCTCTAGGTTCGCAGCTCGGCATAATCGGATTGTACGCATAGGCTTAATTGCCCCCACTGATCGGCTGCGTCACTCCGCTGCTGTCAATGGCTACCGCCAGAGGCTCACGTGCCCGGCAGCGATTGCGTGCGGTTTCTTCTCTTGAAGTCACTCGAGGCCCAACAGCATGGTGTATGGTGCTCGTTCTTTTGGAGAAGTAGGATTTTTATCTTTCCCGATCATTATACTTTAAAGGCAACGAAGAAGACAGACATAAAATATAGAGTTAATGCTATTCTTGTATTTATTGTTAGCATTATATTATTATTATTTATTATTATTATTGTTATTATTATTATTGTTATTATTATTATTGTTATTATTATTGTTATTATTATTGTTATTATTATTGTTATTATTATTGTTATTATTATTATTATTATTGTTGTTGTCTTAAAATTATTTACAGTTCCATTGTACTAATATTCCTAATTATATTATGTTAAATTGTAGCGTTCTGCCACCAGGTTGCATAACCCTATCTGCTGAAATAATAAATATCTGTATATGTTTATATCTACGAAAAAAGTATCATTTGTGAAGGTTATAATTTACGAAGTAAATTTAAGAGTATTCTATTTTTTGGCAGATACGATGGAGGATATGTAATTATGTATTACGCCAAACTGCCCAATTTTCATTGAGCTATTTATTTCATTAGTTCTGCACTGCTAAATATTCACAGCAAATATCTTACTGACCTGCATCCACGATGATAGCTAGGACAGAAATACAATATGTGAGACCGCTTCTGTTCAAGACTCTCTGGGCGTATGCCGCCTAATAGAAAAGTTTTAGCAAATTTGTAATATCCTACTTTATGAAGTACGAGACACGTTGCTGATTTTGGGACTGTAATAACGTAGTATAAATAACGTAATAAGAAACGGTAGGTTTCAATAGTGCTAAAATTCACGGAGGAGCGACTTTAACTTTCTGAATAAAACTAATTACTGACTTCCCGGGAATACAAAGCTATGAACCTCCAGTAAGTCTGCCACCTTTATCTAAAAAAATGTGACACATTATGGGGTATTCCAAAGAAAAAACAAAAAGCAACAAAAATATATTATTCAACGAATGCGAAAATGCATTTAAGAAGTTCCAGAAATTTTTCACAAAAAATATTTATCTTATTATTATTATTGTTTATAACTATTTTTAAAAAGAAAGATTTCAACAATTGCGGTCATATGAGAAAATTATCTTTTAAAACTTCTGTTATATTTTAAAGAGGTATTACGCTCCTCTCAGTCCTATTAAATAAGTATTTGTTTCAATAAGAAATTTTCTCCAGAGAATAATTATAATTCGTCTCGAAGGCTAGTTCTGAGAATTGTCTGTCAATGTAAGGGTAGAATGACGCTTATCCACTACAGAAGCCAAAAATAGGTTCAATAGAGCAGTGAAGGTGCGATTGATATTTATAACAACGTGCTGGCGAGCTCTGAGTAATGTGCACGTGTGTCAACCCTACTCTCCTCTGCCTGCTATGTTCTGTGGCCTTTTGCAATGCCCAGAGCGAGTGTCGAAGGCAGCCACGGCGCCTCGGTCCGGGCGTTGCACCCGCAACCGCAGACGAGCAAAGCGACCGGTTCCGTTACCAACTTGGCCATCGACTGACCGACAGTGACTCGCAATGACTGCGCTTAACCCTGTAAATATTCATTCTAAAACTTGGTGTCACTGCAGAAGTATTATGGAAATACACTTGGATGGGTTAAATAGAAATAATCTGGGGGAAGAGTGGGCGGTTGATGATACGTCATAAAGCACAAGTTTTACATTGGTTAGTCATTAAAGGGAAGGTAAAATCATTTTTAACTAACTTTTGCACTTCAAAATTTTCTGCTATATTTAGTTTTTTAACTTTGGTTTTGACTTGTAACAGTTTTGTAAATTTTTGGTGGAGTCGAAAGTAAGTTTTGTTTCTAGGTGTTGGGAGGCGAAATTGGAGCTGTTTGTAACTTTCATGCTTTTAAATGTTAAATACTTCTCTGAGAGCATTTCCTAAGTAAGCTGCATTGAATTAATTGCAACTAAGGAACTAAGGTATATACCCCACTCTTTTTTCTTTTTTTTTGTGTTGTCTCTTGTGTTCTCTTGTGTTGGGGAATATGTTGTTTTTTTTAAATTTGAGAGTGCTCTGGTAGGATACTTGAGTATTTGTCTTTTTGAGGCAATATCCTCTGTTTGTGAGTAAATTTGCTAATTTTGGGATACTAACAAATATTTTATCACTTTTCTCGGGAGTACTTTGAGGAGAAATTTTAATAATTTTTTTGTTGAATAGGTTTCTAATTCTTAATGTCATTCTAATAATGGTTTGAGGATTGTAGCCATTATTAACTGCAATAGATTTTAGAGTATTAATTTAATCTTGAAAGTTTGAATGTTTCACAGTCATTTTGAAAAGACGATGGATGGAAGGATCCAAGAGAGGAAGACGGCTAATTTTTTGTGATAAATATTGTTAAACTGTTTCGGATAATCGAATCAGTTTGGGTGGGCTTTCTAAAAACTAAATATGTTTATTTCTTGAAATATCAGGGAATGGTTATCTTGCAGTTCAATTTTAAACTTAATTTGTTTTTGTTTTAAAGAATGAAGGGAATTTAAAAGCTAATTTCATTAACTGAGTGCATCATTCTAAAAGCATATAATATAATCTATATACTATCTTTAAAAATGTATTATGTTTTTAATAACGACATCATGTTATTAAATAAGTTATTCCACAAATTATTCATAAACATTTCTGAGAATAGAGGAGATAAATTCGAACCCATCGAAATTATAATAAACTGTTTGCAGAATTTATTATTATATTTAATGAAACTATGTCCAATACATCCTGAAGATTAATTAAATATACTATTTCATTATTCTGAGTTTTTCGAAATCACACTATCATTAAAACACACAATCTCAATTAATATTTACCAATATTGAGAGCATTATTTCGGATGTTTGGGAAAATTACGCTTTCGGATGTTTGGGATATTGCGTTTGTGAATTCAAAATATGCATTTAGAAAGAGCAATTTCTTCTATGTAAAGGTTGATCATCTTGAAAGATTATTTCGCCGCAGTGCGCATGATGGATTATGGATTCTGGAGGTTCTTATTTTATCACACATTCGTTGTTACGCATGTCAGTATGTGTGTGTGTGTATGTGAAATATTCAAATCAAAATAATTTTTTGTGTATGTTAAATTGTTGTCGTCGCTCCTTGTAAAATAGAATCGACATTTCATCTTTCTATATAAAGTAAGAATCTCTTCCGACTTTGTGGAGATTTTTAGTCCCTTTTTCATTCTTGGATTAGTGAACATTACAAACGTTCAGTACTTATTTTCCTGATATTACGCAATTCATTCCGCAAAAACATTAAAGACAAATATATCACCATGGATAACAGATGCTCTCGGACTGATCCCGGTGTGATCAAATATTCGATTTTCCTGTCAATTCACTTGCCCGAATGGAAACTCCTTTCGCTTCGCATCCTATAAAAGAAAAAATAGAACTTAGAAAACCTAAATCAAGTGATAAAGTTTGATTCAAAATGTAAAGTATAAAGAGAATTTAATCGAAAATTCAGAAATGATTTTTATGGTAAACACCACAAGTGGTTACGTGGGTGTGATACTAAAACATATTTGACTTGTTTTCTTATGTATTGTTTGGAAGAGAGATTGCGCGAACGAAAAAATAAGTTTAATTAATAACGTATATCATAGCGAATATCTTCTATTAGATGTTTAACGATTTAAAGCTTAAAGACAATACATAAATATTTTCCAACACGCATAAAAATAGTTTGCAGTTAGAATAATTAGGCACTGCCACTATGTCAAAGAATTAAATAAAGTGTTTATCTAATTTCGTTTTCCGTCATTCAATGAATCTGGAATCCTCCTTTCGTGGGTGGGTGTATAAGGGAGCGGGACACAAGATGCCATCCATTTACACATATTAATCGCATACATTCATGAACGTCAATACAATGGAAACATGATATCTTTCAATCATGCAATCTTTTAGAATGAAATGAAAGGGTTTAGTTTTCTTTGGGCATTAACTATTTAATTATTGTATAAGATGATATTTTTCTCGCATGATTTTAATGATTCTAAATGGCAATGATAGAGTGCGTGGTATGAATAGATTCTGCCTGTTCAGTACCATGTATGTATTAATGCATTGTTCTTTTTTCTTGATTTGCTATAAAGCTAACGGAGATGCACTTCATCAAACCAAAATCCTTCTAATGCAAAAGGAGTCAACAGCGTTGCGCATAACGCAGATACTTATGTCTTATCGGCGGATATGGTGTGGTTTCATTTTACCTGGAAGACAAAACTCACAATCGCAGAAATGTGTTTTGAACCACACTTCATTGTCTTGAGCTTCAAACTCCAGATTATATATCATATATATGAGATTTACAAATTATGAGAAACTCGTTTTCTTCAATAGTTCAAGGCAACAACTTTTAACAATTACTAGTATAACAAAAATAATACGAACCTTCAAAATCATTAAGCGAAATTTGGCGCATCAATTCTTTGTGTAAAAACACAATAAACCCATTATGCAATACCTGATTCTATTCTATTATTGAGATTAATGAGTTTAAGTTTAAACCAGAACTAGAAAAAAATAGTTTTTAAGTATAATTACCATAAATTGTAGTAATAGCCATAGTAGCAGTAGCAGTAGTAGTAGTAGCAGTAGCAGTAGTAGTAGTAGCAGTAACAGTAGTAGTAGTAGCAGTAACAGTAGTAGTAGTACAGTAACAATAATAGTAGTAGCAGTTAAACAGTATAACATAGCCTAGTAACATAGTATAGTACGCAATAAACAGATATAGTAGCAGTAACAGTAGTAGTAGTAGCATATACTAGTAGTAATGAGAAGCAGTAACAGTAAGTAGTAGTTAACAGTAGTAGTAGTTACCAATTAACATAGTAGTTATAGTCAGTAACGAGTATTAGTAGTAACGATAACAGTATATAGTCATCAGTTAGCATAACATAAGTGTAGTAGTAGTAGCAGTAAACAGTAGTAGTTAGTACAGTGAACAGTAGTATAGAGAGCAGAACATAGAGTTGATTAGTGAGTAGCAGTAACAGTATAAGTAGTAGAGAACAGTATTAGTAGTAGTAACAGCAGAATAGTAGTAATTAGCAAGAAGTGTAAGTAATGAGAAGTAGTGAGTAATAGCAGACAGTAAGTGGTAGCAGAATAGTAGTAATATGAAGTAGATAGAATAGCACGAAGTAGTGGGTAGCAGAAGTAGTAGTATAGAAGTGTAGAAATAGAAGTAGAGTTAATAGCATAGTAGAGTATAGTAAGTAGAGTAGTAGTAGATAGATGTATAGTATATAGTAGTAGTAATAGTAAGTAGTAGTAGTAGTAGTAGTAGTTAAGTACGTAGTAGTAGTTAGTGTAGTATGAGTATAGTAGTATAGTAGTAGATAGTAGTAGTGTAGTCGTAGTGTAGTAGTAGATAGAAGTAGTAATTATAGTAGTAGTTAGTAAGTGTGATAGTAAGTAGTAGTATATAGTTCATATAGTAGCATAGTAGTTAGTATAGTAGTAGTAGTAGTAGTTAGTATAGTAAGTAGTGAAAAAAGGTATAGATAGTAGTAGTAGTAGTAGTAGTAGTAGTAGTATATGTAGTAGTCTAGTAGTAGTTAGTATAGTAGTAAGTAGTAGTAATAGTAGTATAGTAGTAGTAGTATAGTGAGTACGAGTATAGTAAGTATGAGTAGTAGTATGTAGTAGTAGCTAGTAGTATAGTAGTATAAGTAGTATAGTGAGTAGTAGTTAGTAGTAGTAGGGTAGTATTAGTAGTATGTCAGTAGTATAGTATAGTTGCAGTAGTATAGTAGTACAGTAGTAGGTAGTAGCATACAGTAAGTAGCAGTATAGTATAGTAGTATGTAGTAGAGAAGTAGTAGTTAAGTAAGTATGGTAGCAGAAGTAGTGTAGTAAGTATAGTATATAGTAGTAGTAGCTGAGTATAGTAGTAGTAGTAGTAGTAGTAAGTAGTAGTAGTATAGCAGTTAGTATCAGAGTAGCATGTAGAGTAGTAGTAGATTATATAGAGTAGTATACGTATAGTAGTAGTTGTAGTAGTATAGTGTAGTAGTGTAGTGTAGTAGAGTAGTAGTAGTGATGTAGTATATAGTAGTAAGTATATTAGTAGTAGGTAGTAGTAGTAGTAAGTATAGTAGGAGTAGTAGTAGTAGAGTAGTAGTAGTAGTAGTAGTAGTAGTAGTATAGTAGTGTAGTAGTATTAGTATAGTAGTATTAGAGTAGTAGTATAGCTAGTAGTAGTAGTAGTATCAAGTAGTAGTAGTCAGTAGTAGTAGTAGTAAAGTAGTAGTATTAGTATGAGAATAGAGTAGTAGTACTGTAGTGAGTAGTATGGAGTAGTAGTTAGTAGTAGTAGTAGTAGTAGTAGTAGTAGTAGTATGTAGTAGAGTGTAGTATATAGTAGAGTAGTAGTAGTATGTAGTGTAAGTAGTAGTAGTAGTAGTAGTAGAAGTATAGTATATAGAGTAGTAGTAGTTATAGTTAGTAGTAAGTATGAGTAAGTAGATAGTAGTAGTAGTAGTAGTAGTTAGTAGTAAGTAGTATATAGTAGTAGTAGATAGTCAGTAATATATATTAAGTGTATAGTAGAGTAGTCAGAGTAGTAGTAGTAGTATTAAGACATTTGGAGCAGGCGTGCGTCGCGAGCGATTGATCAATGTATCAATTAATTATATAATTTGTAGTGATAGTATGCATTTTAAAGACATGAGAATATGTTTTCCTTTTCGATTTTGACTTTTTTCTAGACTAATGAACCGGTTATTTGATGTCTTCAAATTTTATTTTCCATTTATATTCAAGGCTAGATGAACAAATTTAGGGCTCATATTAGAAAAATTAGCATATAAGATTTGAAGAATTTAAAAAATTAGAAACCCAGTAATGAAAACAAGTCGCTACGTTCAACGTCAAACTAATGAATGACGTCTTGGCGTTTAAATGGCGTGAAAATACAAAGTAATTTTCACGACATTAGAGAAAGTAAAAAAAGAAGTAAATAAAATTCAATTCATGACTTCTTGGCGTAAGAATTCAAAGGAATGAATTTTCATTTTGTAGCGAAAACTGCATCCGCGCATCTCGGAACACATTTGAAGGATGTTTTAGCATTGCATCTGAAACACGCTAGTTTTTTAATCTCTAATATGAGAAGGAATAATTGAATGTGGGAAATCGCGAAATGCTTTAGCCTTTCTACTCCCGTATGTTAGCCGAAATACCTGAAACAGAAGTTAGGTAAAGAAAATTGGGCTGCATGGACACGGCCATCGCCTCTCTACACCAGTTCACTGGTTCTCTGCTGGCATCACAAGTTAGGAAAAGCACTTGACCTAACGCCTGCCGTGGAACTATTCCGTAATAGGAATACCTGCCCATTTCCACGGCACGGGGAAGTACGGAACGCAGTTTGGCCGGCTCGCTCCCGCATCGGGCAAGGACAGGAGGAAACCCCCCGCGGGCGAGGCTGGCGGCGGTGGAGGGGGAAATCGTGGAGGGGGAAGGGGAAGAGGTTTCTCGCTGAAGGATGCGGCCAGCGCCACGACGTCGCCGGCACCGCAAGCGTCTTCTTGTTGGTCGGAGCTTGGTGAGTTTTATCGCCTGAAATGCTTTTTGTGCGCGCAGTTCGTATAAATTCAATACTAAGACTGCGTTGTTTCTGCATTGCGTACGCTAGTCTCATAGATGTGGGTCTTGTCTCTGGAAGATCGAATGCTCTGTCTTCTTGCAAGTTACTTTTGTGTTTCATGCATACTGGTTTGTGTTCTTTTTCATTAATAAAGTTACGATATTGGTACGCTATGGTAAACAGAGAGCATAATGAAAGACTGCCTGAAAGACTGAACATTTGATGATCAATTGACTGATTGAGATATGTTTGAATTCTGTTGAATTAATTTGAATGTTGATCAATACAGAAAAAATCAATTGTTTAAAAATACGTTTTTGAACTGACAGTGAATTTATTGCAGATACTTGACATTATCTTTTCTCAAAGTAAAATCGTATTTTGAATTTCATGTAGCAGCATTGAGTCTGTCCTTTGAAAAATAATGTAAAACTCGTTCATCCTTCTCACTATTGGTATTATTTATTAATTATGAAGGAGATTTTACTTACTTCCAAATAAAACGATTTATTAAAAATTTAAATCGCCACTTTTGAAAACGATGTTAATTAATTAAACAAATGTTCAATGCAGCGAAATTCACAACAGACTTGCAAGCACTATAAGGTGGGATGATGGGTAGCTACTGGTGTTGACAGATCTTTAATGTAGAGGAGGGTGGTGGTTTGGAATCCCATTATAGACATGTATCTGTGTGAGTGTGTGTGTGTGCGCGTGCGCAAATGTATATGTTTATATCTAAGTGTAATATGTGTAGTCTATATGTAAGCATTTGTGTTCGCCTAAGTGCATTGGAAAATGTGCGTGGATGCATGTGCATGTCGCTAATTTCCCAGACAGGCGTTCATTATTTCAACACCATATCCGACGTTGTGAATCTATCCCCTTTATATTTAAGAAAAATAACTTACTATTCTCACATCTGCAAGAAGTTAAGTCGTCCGGATGGCCGAGGTCGTTCAGGCAGAAGTGCCGTAGTGATCTCGGGCTGAAGGATCGTGGTCCGAGTCCTCGCTTGGTCGTAGTTGTATTTGTGTTCGTTCTT
Source organism: Gryllus bimaculatus (assembly GCA_017312745.1). Classification (NCBI taxonomy): domain Eukaryota; kingdom Metazoa; phylum Arthropoda; class Insecta; order Orthoptera; family Gryllidae; genus Gryllus; species Gryllus bimaculatus. The sequence continues at coordinate 5,702,459 of BOPP01000006.1, forward strand.
TCACCCCATATCACCATATTATTTCATCTTCATAACCATCACTTTAACTAAAAAAAAGCTAAACATCTTTTAGGAATAACTGTACGGACTTTTTGTTTGTTTTTGAAACGCGGTAAGTGTACATTGTCACTTTTTACCGACTATAACCCAGTCTTAAAAAAAACATAAAATGATATTTCTTCCCAAACTTATAATGATATTTCCCCGAAATAATCGTTAATTCTTGTGTTTCAGCAAGTACTGTGATCGCTGCGAAGGAGTGGTGAGACATTGCTGAATCAATGATGGGGGTGGATATGATATTACGGGCGGTTTTGGCGGCAGTTTTGGTAGTGACGATGGCAACGTCTCGCGAACAGATCAACCCGTCTCTCGAGTGTTCTTGCCGCTCATCCCATCGCGCAGAAGATCGGTTCGATCTCAACTGTCAGAGCATCGGCAATGGGGTAAGAAAACTTGAAATCGAATTGATACTCCCATTATCTTTCTGAAAGTCCAGTTTTAATCTTCTGATGTAGGCTACATTATATTTTGGAGAAATATTGACTATGTACGCTGCGCAATTTCAGCACTAATATTCTGTGCACAAAATCACAACTAATCCGGATAGTTTTGAGAGTTAAATTCCACTATTAATAAATTTTAGGGTGCTAGATGTTTATTTGTCTGGCGGTTTATCTCACTGGTCAGCGTGTTTGCTTTCCATGACACAACACCGGGATCGATTCCCGGTCAGGCTTGATTATAGTGTGCATTTCCTTGCAATGTGGCAGTATGTTGCTGTGCGACGATGAGGAAATTCACTTGTCTGCTTGAGAAGATCAGGATACGGTATAGGGATGTCTTGCTAACTACACGTACCCCCTTAACCCATGGCCACAATCGCAGGTAGGCCATAACACATACATAAGCTGACGCACCAAGTACAATCAAAACGAGTGTATTCACGGGTCAGAAAATGTAATTTATTAACTAAATTTGTACTCATAAATTCAGAAAATTATTTCCTTATGAATCGAGTGTGATCGCATGCCCGAACAGTGTTCCAGTAATGCAGGGCAGGAACGTTGCCTCTTTTTGTTTGGTGTACGAGTAATTATGCGCTTTAGTGCTTCTTGAACTACTTGCCCACTCCCCTGATACACAATTCCCCATTTTTGAACAGTTGGTGTTATACCATGTTCTTGTACATGAGGACTTAATTTCTAAGTTTCAAGTTTGCATTAAAAACACGACAACAGAGGCTTACATTGAAGCATCTGACGAGCAATAAGTAAAGTTTTCTCGGTTTGTGTTATAACATTGTAATATGTACTTTTCTTTTGGGGGAAAAATAAAAGATTCTAATAACACTAAAATATTACGTGTTAGAGAATTGAAAGGATGGTCTTGTTTAGGTTTGTTTTCAAGATGTGTTTAGCAAGTTTAAGAAAACTGCAATTTATAAAAGTGAGCTTCTGTTTGTGAAAGGTCTAATTTGGAAAATTAAATATTTAAAATTGTCGAAAACAGTATTCCAAAAATCAATAAAATTAAATGAGAAAAGGAATATGGAATTTCTTAATGATTAGTAAATGAAAGAATAATGTTGGTACTTTTTTGGAATCGAGATTTTCTACATGTTATTTTTTTTAAGAATATTTTACCAAGGAAATATAAAAACTTTTCTTGTAATCAATAATCTTGTATAAACAAATAAATATTTTATAAAGAAATAATTATTTACACATTTGTTTATAAGAAATATATATTTTGAATGTAACTGAAAACCTTGCAAGCAAAGATTTAAAGATTTTAAAATTAAAACAGATTTTATGGCGTAGGCGATTCTCTTCACGCAAATGTGGATTAATGAATCTACAACATACAAACAAATATTTGTAAACACAGCTTTTAAATGTTCATTTATTCGATGGTTCTATTAAAGTACCAATATTCAAAAAGTTGCTCAAATCTATTGCAGCCACAAGAGATGCAACACAGAAAAATTCACTTACGAGCAAAATGTTTGGTAAAATGCGAAAAACTAACCTTATTTTTTCTGCGTGCACAGTCTCGGTGATTAGGTAGATAATAAGCTCTGTCAAAAATTTAATCGCTTATGCATCACTGTAATTGTGTGCAAATCTCGTCTTTTTTGCTCGTTTGAGAGCCAAATTGTCTGTCGATTTTCACGTAGATATATTATCAGTGTATGTACCATTATAGAGATATTTAATCAGTGCTTGCACTGTCTTGAACATGGCAATAGCAGACAATATAACAGTATTTAGTGAAAAGTAATGAAAATTCTTAATTAATTGTGTGCATAGATATCATATTCACTTCATAAAAGCCTAATATGTGTTATAATATTAAAGGTTTACATCATCCCTGAGGACGTATGATACGCTTTCAATAGAGTATTTCTCATTAATTGCTTATACCGCTCACTGAAATGTCTGGTATTTGAAGAAATGAAGGAAATACACCTAGCATTTACTTTTGAATATTACTATTGATTTTCTATAGTCAAATGCAGCTGTGATTTCCTGTTTACGACACAAACACGGTGTGTCTTCAGATTTTTAAATATTTTATACTAGATCTCTTTCAAAATCAATTCTAAAGAAGGTTTGTATCAATATATCACTATATAAAGAAGCAAAGGTAATCTAAATTTGCCCGACTCCAGTTCACTGACATAGAAATGTTAAACTGTGTGATGCAGACGATATTTTATAATCCTTCGGTTATTTTAATACTTTCGTTGTTTATTTGCAAATTAGTGAATGTGAGAAACAGACCGAAACTTTCTAATGCAAACACTTCATTTTAAACCTGGTTTGTAATTTATGTAAAGATATTTATAAAATAAATATATTGTAATCAATTAAAAAATTAAAGTATTTGTAAGTAGAAATCGAAGGATCAGTTTTTGAATGTGATTCTAAAACTAACTAAACCAGAATTAATATGTCAACAGGAAATCATTGGTGGAGCAAATCGTATACGAGTTGAAGAAAGCATGCTTTCCTGTGCCCCAGGTAATATTAGAAAGAATTCTGCAACGAAAACATATATTTGTTCATTTTTTATTTTCTCGCGCTCAGAAGGAATTTCTTAAATAGAGAAAGTTATGCAAAGCTGCGTGAAAAAATGGTGAATTTTCCGCCAAAACCTCTTTTTACTTCTTGGTAAAGAAATAATGGATAAATCAAGCTACGAAATTTAGGGGAGAAAATCCTCTAACATGTGGTGTAGTCCACATCCCTATTTTGTGGGTCCTTGATATCGAAAAATTGATTGACGGCAAAGCGATTACCAATTCGAAAGCGAAAGCATTCTGCCAATTTTCTCCATCATAGATATTTCCCGATCGATCTGGCTGATGTGACGGCTCTGGCTGTTGTGGCGGAATTTGAAACCAATATTTTAATTTGGGGGTTCTTTACGAGAAGCTCCTGGGACATTTTCGAAATATTTTTAACGAAATAGCACCATCGATTATGATTAAATTTTGTCTGAAGGACGTTTATGAATCTCATGTGTCATGAAGACGCTTAAATCTCATGTTGGTTAAAAACTCTTATTTTTGAAAATTGAAAAAATGCAAAATATTTTTCGACTTCTTCCCCTTACTAAAATAGTAAAGATACTTATTTTTTCCTTAATGAAGTGGGTTACTTAAAGATAGATTTTGAAATAAGGTTATGTACAATTTTTCCAAAATTTGAGTCTTTTCGCACATTTTGTGTAAAATATAGACAATTTTTAATTTTTGTGTAAAATTTTTTTCTCAAAAAAAAATATCCATAGTTTTTGATAAAATTTTGTTGGTGGGTAGTCCAAAGATCGTTTAAGAGATTGGTGCAGATCACATATTGGTTGGAAATCCTGATTTTTTTCGACATATGACAAATTTCAAAATTGTGTCGCGTGTTCCTACAACTACAATTATAAAGATGCCCTTTTTCCTTCATCAAATGTGTTCATTAAAACAGTTTTTCAAATATGTTCATTCTGAATTTTTCGAAAATGAGTATTTTTGGAGTAATTGGGTCTCAAAGGTAGTCGGTCGCTCTGAAAATACTGCGCTTCTTGTTTTAGGTGATTTGGGGTGGATGGATGCTACGTAAATTAGAATGGGTATAGTATTTCATTTTTCTTTATTCGTTTTTTACTTTGGAGCTTTTGTTATACGTTTACAAATTAATCTTTTAGAAATTATTTAAAAACTATTTGAAATAAATATGAAATAAAGATTGGTAGCCTTCAGTCGCAATCTACGTAGTTGGATGCTACGTAAGTTAGTATTTGCATATTATTTTATCTATAATTTCATTATTATTTCTTATATATTTGTGTTATTTAATTTTAAATTACGTTCTTTAGTTGTGTTAAATGTGAAAACGAATAGATGACCGGTCATTGAAAGCCGCGCCGCACAGTTTTAACACTTTAATGTTGGCTTCTTTTAGTTAGCGGAAATAAAAACGAGTACTTTTATGTATTTGTAGAATATTATAATAACATAGTGATCATTAATTACTATTGTATTTTTTCGATTGATTTGTTTTTAAACACAATCAGTATCGTATTATTTATTAACTTTTAAACATTTTAAGTCTTGCATTCTACGTATTTTTCACATCAAATGTTCTAAGATTTACACAGAACCATATGCGTCAATTTTAGTTTTCCGTACTCCTTTTTCATATAAACTTTCACTATAGCAAATGCCACATTCCTATGAGTCCTATGAAATGTAAACAGAAAAAAACATCGTATGATTTACATAGTGATAATAAATATTCCTACAAAAAAGAATGAGCAAGCTTTGAAGGTTCAGTGTTTCTTGTAAAAGGAAATTCGTTACCGTACCAGTGAAAAGTGAAGGGAATAGTAAGACGACATGAATCTCTTGATGTTTTTTTATAGATTGCATTCAATCCCAAGTAATAAAGATAATGCCATGATTTCGTGTATTTTCCAGTAAAGGTACTGTTCGACAATGAATAGAAGACATAAAATGTTCAACGGAACCAATTAATATATGTAAGATATATATTTAAGATTGTGTGTTAAAGTATATAAATATTCAAATTATTAACATAAGATGATAATACATTTTGAAAACCGTATTGAAAATTTGTTTGACTATATATTTTTAAATAATTTTTTTGTATGAAAAGAGAGAATGTTTCAAAAATGGAGGGCATAATTTCAGGTACGCATTCTCCATATCTAGACAATCAAAATAGTTCATTTCGACATGCATCCGGAAATGCATTATTTCCGAGTTGTGGCCATTACAACGCTGAAATTCACCGGAAAGTTTTTTTTATTTCCGTAGGTCGTTGTCATTATAGAAGATATTCAAAATGTCCACCTCCTTAAATACAGACTTCACGCCGATGTCTCATTGACCTGCGAACACGATCGCAAACTTCAGGAGTATTGCGTATGTCCTCGCAAAATAACACGATTTGATTCCGAAAGGATTCCAAATCAGGCACCGGAGACGAATATACCAATGATTTTAAATAGCCCCACAAGTAGAAATCGAGAGGATTCATATCATGCAAGTGTGGAGGCCAAGCAATTGCTTCATCTCTACCTATCCATCGATCAGGAAACCTTCCCGTAAGACTGAAGTGTGTAGGAGCGCTATCATGCAAGAAGTGAGCGTATTGACGACTGATCAGTGGAGTGTCTTCATAAACATGAGGTAGGGTGTTTTCCAGGATTATTGTGCGCCTGCCTCGTAAGTCTGTTTACAACTACATGTGGTCCAACTAATTGATCACCAATGATACCAGCCCACATGTCGAGGAAGAACTGTACCGGGTGATAAGAGAAAAAAGTTGCACGTGGGTTTTCTTGCACCTATACGTGCTGATTGTGGAAATTTCTTATACCGTTTTGTGAGAACTGTGCTTCATATGCAAATAATATTAAGGTAGGAAAGTTTGGTTTGCACCACACTGATGCCAGAATTCAACTCGTGCAGGTTAATCTTCTGTACACGTTGCAACTGATAAGGGTACAACTAATACTCTTGCAACAGTCTCCAGACAGTCGTATGAAGAACATTCACTTGCAACGCTCGCCTTTCTGTGCTGAAAGGAGTCGTCCACGGCGTCCAGAATCAAAAACACAAATCAAACTTTAAATTTTGAATGATTTTGAAACTTTGAATGAACAATTTTGAAACTGACTTATTATCGAGGATCTAAGAATTGTTGAATATGTATCTGAAGTATCAACAATTTCAGTTCCGTACTATTTAAAACTGTTCATGTTACGCCCTACGTCCCACATCTGGATACCTTCTTTTTCTTACTCTCGATGTTCTCGCTTCTTTTTGACGCTCGAGAAGCCCTTCTGCGCATGCGCCCATGCGCTAAAACTCCAAAATCATTCGTCAAAGGAAGCATGTAAGCAGGGTCTTAAAGATCCTGAAGAAATGTACGGTTCCCCGGCACTCCAAACACAATTCTTCCTAAGAAGTTTTTTCGAGATTCATCTCTAGCTTAGTTGAGAAAGTTTGAAAAAGCAGTTGAGAGCGGGTATTACCTCAGAAGCCGTTCTGAAGAAGCCTACTACTGCTCTGGCAGGGCATTTGCAGTAATAGATACTGAGAAATATGATTCGCCCTCTTATTCGCGTACGTCTGCATGTCAGCTGTATGAAGAAAGTTGTCTGTGCAATGTCACTGTCCTCCCAACTTTGTAGCCTTCAACATCCGCGGAGAGAACTGTTTCGGGATAAACAAGAGCGCCCCCACTTATCCATCGAAAGTTGTGGCGGAGTCACGACTTCTCAGGGGGAGATGCCTTACAAGGAAGGGAACTCTTCGCTACTATTCGCTCATGCAAAGTACAACGGCTTTAAATGTGAAACTTCGTTTCCAATTGTAGAGTAAGTCAACTTAGTCATTAGAACGTCAGGAAAGACGTACCTTATATTTTATGGCTCAACTACGCGTCAAAGTTGATAAGGGTATTTTTGTATTTTTTTATACCCGCTCAGTGCGAAAAACTGCAACCCAGTACGTATCATAGGCACTGAGAAATTAAACAGCAAAATTACACACATTAGTTTTGAATGAGTTCCCAGTGCACACAGTCGCAAATCCGTTTCTATTTACCTGCTGAAGATTGTGAATAACGAAAATATTCACTATGCGCTGAAGCGTTACTAGTAAAAGAAATCGGAAAAACAATCTACTTAAACCCCCACACAAAATATGAATCCGCGTATGCCACATTTCCACATCATTGTCATGTAATAGAGGGCTATTTACCTGACCTGACACTGTACTCCTCACGCATGTTAAAGGGAAGGAAATTGGGAAGACAGTGTCATGTCACAGACAAGTTGAATGCAGCTTACAGTCTGTCGCTTTCAAATGAAACAAAATCAGATATCTCAGTCACGATCCTTGAGCTGTTACTTACTAATGCTCTGTCGGCACAGTAGGAGGCCGCTTGAGAATGGTTCTTGAGGTAAGCCTTCGCTTAGATTGCTCAGGAAATAGATTGATGATCGCTGTAGGGGCTTGATCGGGAGGTCTTGAGGTTCGAGTCCCGATGGTGGAAAGATTTTGGTCCCTAGTTAGTTAGCTGGTCGACTTCAACCATGCCCGAAGGAGAATTCTAGCGGTAGCTCTGATTGGGAGTTTTCTGCGGTTTTCTCCAATCAATAGTAGGCAAATGCCGGAGCAGTAACCTAGTAAACGGGCCACGAATCGCAAGCGATCGGAATTTACAGCTCGTCCTGGCTGTGTCAGACTAGTGGGAGATGGCTGGTTGGGTAAAACCACGCTATCGGCGAGGTCGGGCCCGATCTTGCCATTCAACGATGAAAATTTCATTGCCACCACCTGCGATAAAACATGGACTATTCTTCTGGTTCTAATGACCTTAGAAGTTGATGCGCCCGCAGCACTAAATAACCAATCAGTGAATCAACAGAGAAAATTCTTGCCTCAGGTGCCTTTTACTTCCTCGCCTTACTACATACGAAGTAAAGTGAAAGTATAGTATGATGCGGCGGAGATTGCTGATTTTTCAACAGAAACATTGGTATTGTTTGTCGCTATAGCGAAAAAGTACATAAATCTTGTTCTTATTCGGTCCAACTTATCTCCCTATGCAATTCGCGAATTAGACACCAACATAAGTAATGGTGTAGTCTAATAGAGTGTGATGTAGTTTAATTTAATTAAGTGTAATATAGTTAAATGGAGGGTATTTTGTTTCTCATTGTGTCTGAGCTGCGCGGCCTGACAGCGTATTTTTGTCTCAAAGTATCTGAGCCTAACAGCGTGGCGGCTTTGACGCGCAGGCCAGCACGGCGGGGGCGTGGCCGGGGACTGGCTGGTGGCAGACGTGCCGGGCTGGCGCGTGTACCGGCTGAGCCGGCGCGCGATGACGTGGAAGGAGGCGGCGGCGGCGTGCGAGGCGGTGCGCGCGCAGCTGGTGGCGCTGGACGGCGGCGACGCCGAGGCGCGCGCGCTGCTCCGCGCCTTCCAGCCGCACACGCCCGACCGCAAGGAGTTGCTGTGGGTGGGCATCCGCTACGTCCCGAAACTCAAGGAGTTCTACACGGTCAGAGGTGAGTGGAGGTCGCAAATTTCATCGAAACATCCATATTTGTAGTACATGACCGAAAGGTTTTAGATGTCGACAAAACAACGACAAAAAATCGATGTTTAAAGTATTAATGTTTTAAATAACAGATGGTATTTTCCTATCCTGGTTCCATTTTAATTGCGGTACTTAAATGAAATACTGGTATATTTTTTTTGTCACTTATGAGTGACATGTTAATAATAATGTTTGACGAATGAAAAGAAAGAAATATAAACTAAAGTACATTCTGTTTATCTGTTATTCCTTTTATTCACCTTCATTCAGAAATCATCCAAGAAAAACGTTCTGAATCCAATATACATAATACGTAAATATAAGTTTAAAACAAAGTATAGTAAAGTGTAGCGTTAATACACTCAGAAACCTTAATTCTCTAATCAATATTCTGTTCAAAGAGGTTTCATGCAGTTTAACGATATTACCATGTCCAAAATCATCGAAAACGTTAACAAACTTTTTATTTTAAATATCTGTTTCTGGAAAAATATGTCGATCTGAAAGAAAACAAAAATTGAAAAAAATCAGTGTTAATATAAAGATTTTTTTGTGGAAATTTCTCGTTTTTTAGTGAAGTAAAACAGTCTAAGACGGTTGTTTCCAAAAACATATTCCCATTTTGGCAAGTTTCCTTATGGAGGGTTGAAAAAAATCGCCATAAAACTTAAGTACAGTATTTTTGATATAATTTCGTTAGTTTAACAAAATAAAAAGGAATAAATTAATAATGGAACTATTGCAGCAAACAAAATGTCGACATCGAAACACAAGGAAAATATAGTTCAAGCTTTTATTCCGCATTTTCTTCTGTAGCGGAAGACATTTTGGCACACAAGCACACAACTTTCCTACACTATTCTGGGAACGTTGACTAATTGTGAGGTCTATACATCGGCAACACAAATGCTACGTTAGGGTGACAAGACAGCTTTCCCGGAATTCCATTGTCGATTTAAGTAAACGTGGTGACGCTTCTGAAAACTGAAGGATGCGGACAACCAACAATGAGGATTCGGATAAGAATGACGAAGACGCGCTTATTGCAACCTTGAAACTCACACCAAAGCATGAGAAAGTCTCAGCTAAACAGTCGCCAAGTTTCCCATTAGAGGAAAAACTCGTCACTTACTTTATTGTCTCAGGACATGACCCTTTGCACTATACCCTTCCAAAGATAGTGAGGGAAATTTAAAAATAATTCTTTGCCAGGCCTCCATTCATCCATCTAGCCAGACATCTCTTTACGGTCTCAAAAAACTATTCCGTTTCCCGTGAAGGTTTCGTCTCAAGTTTTAGTGTATTTTTCTCCCTACCGTAGCTTCGTGTTCCACTTCAGTCTCTATATAAGCTTCGAGTTCCTCTTCATCCTCACACTCCTCCTCGGATTCATCCTTTTTCTCATTATCATCCTCCTATTAGCCCCCTCCCCTATTCTTCATCTTCATGCTTCTCATCCTAATGCTTCTAACCTTCCTCCTCCCCGTGATTCTCATCATCTTCATGCTCATCTTTACCATCATGTTACATATTCTTATTCATGATCTTATTCTGCTTCGTCACCTTCATACTCATTATATTTAACATCTTCAGGATTATAATATTCCTCCACTTTTTTATGCTTCTTATCGGGGCCGCCATCATGATTCTCCTGTTTTTTCTCATCCTCGTGCTCACCCTCATCTTTTGTTCATATTCTTCTTCATCTTCGTATTCATATTCTTCTCCATCATAGTCCTATTCTCCCTCTTCATCTTCTTGCTTCAATTATTTATTTCCCTCTTCGTCCCTCTCCTCTTACTCGTAGTGAACTCCTCCTCTTACTCCACATTTTACTTCTCGTTAACTCATTCATCATTCTCATTTCCTTGTTCATTTAAAAGAGCTCATTTGATATGATGCAGTGCAAATATAAATTAAAGATGCTATATAATATTAAGGCTAGTTTGTTTTGGTACATTATTAATGTAATATCGTATTTGACCGTTAGTGAACATGAGCTGTTAAAAAAATGTATAACTGTGCAAACTTTGAAAATGTTCTCAGGTCAGGTGATAAGTAGATTGTCCTGGGCAGTCGGTCAACCTGCTACTCACTCATCAACCGGAGAAAACTGTGTTAAGTTAGATATGAATGGCAAAATACATTCAACACATTCTTGCAATAATAAACGTCGATTTTTCTGCAGAGGATGATAGGTACTATACTTTTTAATTTCAAAATAATATTAAAAAACAAAAAAAAAACATTGTAATTGATTTAAAGTTGCTTTTCACATCGACTTCATTACTCACTTCTTATATACATTCGTATATGACATTACATTAATGTTAACATTTGAAATTATTACATCAGTATTAACATCTTTAAGGTATTATTGTATAATACTAACAATCTCTTTGTGTCTCTTGCCAATGAAATTTAAAAAAATATCAGTGGAGGAAAATGCTTGAATATAAATAAATAATTTCCACTTCATTTCCATTTACATAAATGTTTACTTCTATTGCGCAACCCATTGGTTTCTACTTTTAACTCTAGTCCGTTGGTACTCAAAAATATATTTAATGAAGAAAATTCCAAATAAAATGTTGAGATATTATGTGAGCATATACATTTGTAGTGCTTGATTAAATAAATTACTCTAGTTTAGTTTCTCTCTTTTGATTGAAATGAATATAATGTATCCGTAATTGCTAACTGAAATACTAATTAAAATAAAGATTATTTTGATTAGTAACCCATTGGTTTCAAGTACTTACTGAATTCATATCTTTTCTTTTTAAAGTTAAAATATATAATTCTACTGGCAAATTCATTTATAAACTGATCAATTCAATTAAGTACAACTACATTTATCAATTCTTTCAGTATTTTCTAGTTTCAGAAAATCATATCAAACAGTTAAATAATGAACAATTATCTTAGTGCCAACTTTGCATACTTATTTCTGTGACTACAACAAATACATTATTAATATATAACATACGTGTTTTCTTAATAATATAATTATGTTGGTTAAAGTATTTTAATATTTTTACAGGTCAGAAGATGACTCAAATGCAGTGGATTAGAAATCATCCGGTTATCCGAGAAAACCAATTGTGTGTGGTCGTGGATATCGCATCTAAACTGCACGGACCTCATGGATGCAACGGCAAACGGAGATTTTTCTGCAGAGACTAATTGTTTCAACACATGAAATAAACACGCATGCTATATTTGACTAATGTTAGGTTGAAATAGCGTAGATACGTTTATAGGTGTGGTGACTGCCAAACTTAACAAGCGGGTATTTCGTGATGTTATTTCTGGAGGAATAAAGCTTAATATACAAAATACTGTTTTTTTACTATTTGTCTGGTAGACTTACAAAAACAGTAAATTAGCTTATACAATAATATGCAAGTTCCCAAAAACTCTATTGATTATTTTACATTTAGAGACAATTATACTTGAGTTGGGATTAGCATGCAATGGAACTTATGAGATTTGTATTCAGTTCTCTAAAGCCAATTAATCAATTCAATACTAATGAGTTGTCTAGATGAATCTGATGTACATCGAATTCATATATAATGATGCTAGTAGCCATGTAAAGAGCAGTTTGAAATATTCTGAATTATATTCATATAAAAGCAAACGTGTGTATGAAATTATAACAAATCATTGTCTTTATACTAAATGCGTAATGTTTGTCTCTTCTCGATCGAATATGAGTATTTTTTGCCGAGATCTCTAGAAATATTGCGTAGTGGTCTGGAGAGAATAACCCTCAAAGGGCGACAAGACCAAAGCAGGTATGCGAAACATTTTTAAATTATTACTGAGCGCACAAATGCAAGTAATGTATCTTCAATTAAACTTAAATATAATGTTAATATTTAATAGTTAATTATGAATTCATTGTTTTTATTTAACAATAGTTGGTCAACTGATCGGAAGCTACTTCATGCTAGGCAAACATTCTTTACGAAGTTTTCCGAAATGTGACTCCCCATAAAGGATTCCTCCCCCCAGAATGTAATTGTTGAAATTAATTTACGAGGATGGAGTTTATTTTATGTTAACAATACATGTTGAGGCTGCGAAATACTCGTAGAAATAGTTGAGAGAACAATTAGTAGAAGCTGTAACGAAACATCGCCTCTTCCATCAGTAGTTTTTATCAGACAAGCGAGTTCTGGAAAAGAGACGACACACAATTGACAAGGATTGTTACTTGGAGAAAAAATTAACGAGTATTGAAGAGATTGTCACAGTTACCTATGTCCTGACGAAATTAAACGTTTCTTTACGAATTTCGCCGTTTATACTTCATGTTACGACTGCATCCAAGTGCCTGTCATACTCTGAATCGAACCTTGAAACCGTCCAACACGTTTTTACTAAGCTTTCTGCACTTCGCCTCTGATGACAATGCGAGCTGGTGTCTGAGGAAAAAATCGGTCAGTTTTCCGTATTTTGACAATGGTAATTTTACGCGGGGCTGTCCAGGAGCGGATGCGATCTTTGGGTGACGCTCCGAACTAACAGGAAGAAGTTGACTATCTACGTCAAGGAACTTTGTACGAAAGAAGTGAGTTTTGGGTCAACAGGGAAGAACTTCCGCGGCTTTTTAAGGAAAATTGATCTCGAAATCGCCAAGTTTGAAATGTATGACCCTTTGCTCTGAAACGCCTTCAAGGACATCAAAGGTGCCCTATTACAAACAAGGCGCCAAATTTGAAGTAATTTGGCCGTCAATGGCAACAATACAAATATCAAGTGTGAAATGAACTTTTTAAATTCTGAAAATGTTTATAATAAATACAAACAGGGAATTTCCGCTTACATTCAGCGCTAAAAACGATGATTTATATTTCTTTATGGCGAGACAAAAATCAATAGAGATAGTTCAATAAATAATAACTTCATTTGAGAAATATAGTCAATTTTTATTCTACACTTGAATTAAAAGGAGTCTATTGCGAAACATTATTTACTTCATTTTCATTTCTCTTCATTAGTATTAAGCATCATTTTATTGTCAAATATGTTTACGAGTATACCAAATGATATTATTCTTGTCAACATCAACAGGTTCAGGCAAGATCAGTACAGATCGTACTTGACACAATTTTGAATTAATCTACGAGTATATAACATGTTTTCTATGATCGTATAATATGCTTCTATGATCAATTATTGTTTGTTTCATTTATACTCTTTATCTAAAGGAAGACCCATCTTCATTAACGATTCTATAAATGTAGGCTGATGTGTTGCGATATAAGAGAGTGTAATATCGTTGACTCATCCTCATTCATATTCGGTAATTGGTTCATTATGGTTATAATAACTGATCTCAAAATAGAAAGTAGAGATTGTGACAATTCATAGTTGTTAGAAACTGCGAATGATTGACTATCTAATTTTTTAAAATAACAATCGAAAGGTATTTACGAAAAAAGTACCATAAGTTGATAAACTGGTATACACTAAATGAGTTGTTAAGATTATTAAAAATATTTTGTGAGCACATTTTAATGAAAAAGCAAGATATGATGATTGCTGCTTCGTAAATGTTAATTAATATCACTCTAAGAGTTAAGCCAATGTTTTTCTAAATGTTTGTTGTTATTATTTTGTAATTTAGGATGATTTATGTTAATGATTTTCAGTATGTGAAAGTTTTGTTACGAGTTTCCTTAGAGTATGTGTTAATATATACAGCTTAGACATAATGTCACTAAGAGAGAAAGTATGTCGTGCGTGAAACGCATTATTTAGACGTTTTAAGAAAAGATAAACTTTACTTACGTCTAACAGTGTCTACATTTTTATACAACAGCAAAAATCTCACCCTTCTCACACAGAGACGTTATATCATCTTGAAGAGAGACTTTTTATTGATGCCTTAAGAAGACATGAACTTTACGCACGCATAAAACCGTCTAATAAAAGAGTGATTACACCTTTGTGAAGAGCATATTTTACCTTTATTTTGAAATAAAATTGAATCAAAATACGCACTTCACGTATTTGAAATAATTCATTTATTCGACCATTGTGAATATAAATTTGTGTACAATATTTTTGAAACGTTTTATGTCTTGCTGAAAATATAAATGTGAAAATTAACCATGGAGAAGTATTGAAGAATTGCTAGCTCATCACATTCAGACAAACATATCTTTAAATATTATACCTAGTCATAATGAACAGAGTTTTCCAGGTGGCCATGACATTTACTCTTGACTACGTTACATAGATATTCATAGAACTATTACCATCAAATTAACACAGATTAATGATGTTGACAATTAATGCCGATTTGGCCTCCTAACACCTGACAGACTCTGAACAAGAAAACGCTGTTATGTGTACGAACTAGTACACCCAGAAATACCAAGAAAGGAGGGAAAAACTGTAATTAACTAGTAGTGCTATAGCGTGTTCTATTAGTAGAATTTAAATGCGACTTTAAAAATATAATAAAATATTAAAATCTGGTTCTCCATGAAAATTCTATTGAAAAAACTGAAGTTTTAGAAAAAATTTCAATTTAATGTTTCTGAATCATACTTTTCTGAAAAAGTTTTACAAAAAACGTTTGTGCTTTTAAGAAACTTCATTAAAAATAATTTCAAGCGGTGTTTCACTGGTGGGAGATACCTGGTTGGGGAAAATCCCCGCAAGCCAATGTAGGCCGCTGCCAGATTTTGCCAGCCAGCGGAGGAAGACAACTGCCACATACCGCGATAAAACATGTACTGTTCTCACGGGACTAATTACCTTAGCAGTTGACGCACCCGAAATCACTAATCAATTAATCAATCAATCAAATGTATCTGTGTGGTAGCATTACTGTGAGGATTCCAATATATGATCGAGTTAAGACTTTTCAGCTATCTTTCTGTTCACGTAGTTTGAAGGGTACTCATCAAAGAACAACGTCTACACAACTTTACATAAACTTTACTTATTAAACAAGACTAGAGATGCTACTACAGCACATTCTCGGATTATTTGTAACGGCTATGCAATATTACACTTCTTCATGAACCTAAATAAGTGTTTCCAACGCGCAAAAAATGTTTCTCATATTCGACCAGATTCGACCTCAAGTGCATAGAGTTAGCTAACCACGCGCATTATCGCTACATCACGCAGTCGCACGGTCAGTATTGCCTTTGCCGATGCTTAAAAAGCTAATGGTCTCTCCTTTTCTTTCAAACGTACGCAATTTTCGAAACTGCAAGTTCAACGAAAATAAAATATCCTACATAAATTATTTTAGAGACTTCCTCTCTATAAGACGACCACTGTACATTATTCTGCACTATAAACGTGATTCAGCCTCGTGGCTAGCTCTTGATCAGCGTGCTCGCTTTCCACTATGCGGCCCCGACTTCGATTCCCGGCCAAGCAAGATTATAGTGTGCGTTTCCCTTGCAATGTACCAGTATATGTTGCTGTGTGACGTTGAAAAATTCACATCTTAGGTTGAAAAAGACCGGAATATGGCGTGGGGATGTCTACGTGCTACATACATACATTCATACGTACATAGAAAAGTGATGCATAAATAATTTCGAACAAATTAATTTACGAATATTTCTTAGAGTGTAGCTGCAGGTGTACAGTAGTCACCGCAATATCGCAAAGGTTTATTGCCACAATTGTTTTCTTTCTGTCGTTCAAACATTTGTAGATAAGTGTAAATACATATTGATACACTTTATTTTGAATAATTCTACACTGAGTTCTGATTAACAAATGAGTTCACACTTATTCGCAGAAGAGATCTTATGTAATTCGAATCCGAAACAAGACATGAGAATTATCATTTTGAGTGAAATCGTCCACAGCGAAGAAAACAAATTGAGCGGCGAGGAAGGCATTTTTGTACCAAGCAAGGAATGATCGGATTCAATACTACAAGTGTAGTAAATTGCCTGTCCTAATCACTCACAGTTTTAGATGACATATTACGTGACAAGCATGGTGAAAAGGGATAGGTGAGCTAGACGCTGCTGATTTTTGCTCGCTTTATGCAGTACCATTTTGCGTCACGAACCATGTGACCACAATACGGGCACTTCGTTTGAAAAGCCAGACCATACGTTGGCCGCCATGTTGCAATGAGAGAGAGAAGTGTTAAGACCCATTTTGAAAGGGGCATGAAATGACTTTTTCAACGTTGACCAATCAAAAATAACACGATGAGGGTAAAAGTTGCAATACTTAAAAAAAATGTTTCATATTAATGTTTCAATGGCTAGTAACAAAGTGATAAGTTTGATAACTGTCTGCATTTACAATTACCGCTATTGTAAGGAAAGTAGTGCCTGAATCTCATTGGATACGATGGATAGTTGGATCAAATTGGATACGATGCGCAATAGCATACCCATGACTTCCCACTATGGTGACAAGTCGTGGAGCGCACGATACAGTCGTGATTGTACGTCATCAAACAGGAATCTAATAGTGCAACACCCGCCCGCCGAGAGCGCCACTGTCCGCCGCGAGAGAGCGGGCTTGCCGGGACAGCGGAGGTAGGCGGTCCGCGCTGTGGTGCATGCGAAGGGTAATTTGCACATTAATTAACCCACCGACGCGACGGGCAGACGCCATGCGCCGCCCCTCTCCGCTCCGCCAGGGCGCGCTGAGGCGGCGCCCTGCCCCGCCCAGCGAGCGCCCGACTGCCTCACCTGCAACAAGAGAAAGCACACCATCAGCCGTTAGCGTACTGGACTGTTGTACCCTAGTTGGCGGGTTCAAACCCGATCGAAGCCGTGGATTTTTAAGGGCGAAAAAATCCTTCGTACACCTTCCTTCGGAGGGGAAGTAAAGCCGGCTGTCCCATGATCGTAGATTTACTTGCATGTAAAAGACCCTCAAGTCTAAATGACGCCTCTGAGCTAAATTCAAATCGCCTGTTTCTCGCCCAAGAAATACCTTCTTTCTCTGCTAGATGAAAGGAGCGTAGCGAAATTTGCGTGGTCAGACGGAAAGGCGGGCCTGATGGCGCGAGTCTCGCCACGTAAAATAAGGCAAGTTCGGGGTTGACCATTTCACGATTAAAAGTAAAATATATTCGGAAGGTGGAGGTACCTTTTTTTTTTCATGTAGGTCATTATCGACCAATATATATTAACGATAGGGTTCACAGTATAATGTGATATGGTAATGGTGAGGCGTGAAAGGACATACACAAACAGAACCCTGCTCGAGGCGGGACTTGAACTCCCGATCCTTCAGTCCGAGATCGCTACGGCACTTCTGTCTTAACGATCTCGACCATCCGGACGATGTGATGGAATGTTATTCTCCTTTTAACGATCATTCCTGAGTTTTAGCGAACACCCTCATGTCTCCTAGAAGCGCCCTTGCGCATGTGCGCGTTCGCTAAGATTCCGAACTTATTTGTCAAAAAAAATCGTGTAAAGCCTGAAATTCGGGTCTTAGGGTGGAGCCAATGTCTGCTCGAGCGGTTTCGATTCCAGCAGATGAAAGGTTTGGTTGACTTCTGGAACATTAGCGAGTGCAAGGTGCCGGGAGAGACCGAATTCGTAGATCGGCTGTTCTGATGGGTGGTTAACGTTGTATTCTTGGTTACTCCAGAGGAATACTAATGCAGCATCTCAAAGATTCATGGCGCGAGTTTTCCTCCCCATTCAGTTTAGATATATTTAGTACAGAAAACAGTAAAAACTGTATGTGACGTATGGGGGAGATCATCTGCGCACATTTTCTTGAGTTCCAGAATCCCTTCCCACCATCTTAATTATAAATAGTTGAAAGATGAGTAAAAGTTTAAAATAAATAAAGTAAACTTAAAAAAGCGTGAGACTAGCAATATTCGAAAAAAAATAGATATTTTAGATCCCGAGTTATAGAAAACTTATATGCATCGGTAAAAGAATTGCAGGTATGATTTTTGTGCATTGATTACAGACAAGTAACTCTCTCTGTTTGCCCAATTCTTATTGAGCCGCCATGAGAGAGGACGTCCCGACTCTCTTTCATTATTGGCTTCCGCCGGTGGAGATGAAGCCATAATCACGTAATGGATTGAAGGAGGCTGATAAAAGGAAAGTCCAATTTCTTCAGTTGTGCATACATCGTTTTTCTTCTGGCAAATACACAATATTCTCTTAAATTAAATATTTTTTTATGAATGCCCGATAATGCTTTTAGTGAAGAATTTTATCCAAGTATATTCTGTATACAAGTTTAAAAATTCCTTTACCCACATTCTCTTAGTTTTATTTTCACAGAAAAAAATTAGTGTCATTTAGAGGAATATAATTGTGTATTATGCAATCAATTTATAATGTATCTCTACATTTGAGATTATCTATTCGACGAATAAATTGTACATGAGTAAACCGAGGTTAAATGCCATGCAGTATTAATGGCTTATTATTCAGAAATCTGGTGTTCAGACCATTCGTGTAAACAACACTTCGTGGAATGAACGTTTCATGGAAACACTAAGATATTGTATCGCACAAGGTTACAGTTTCTATTATTATTGTGACACCAGACCTTCTGAGATCTAAGCCTGATCTGAGGCTGTCTCACCAACGTATATCGCCTTATGTTAGTTTGCATATCCAATGCAATTAGGTCAAATCGGATGAGAGACCAGCTGCTTGGAGCGGTGATGGTGAGTGGTAGCTAGGGTGGTGATGACTCAAAGGAGGAAGCGCAACAGGAGGATATGGTGATGTTTTTCTGTCGGCGTGGCGTCGGAGGTACGGCAAACGGAAACGACAATGTGGTGGGCATTAACTCTTTAGGACAGATTTAACTATGGAGGTGTATAACTGGTAATATTGATAAAGTTGATTACAAACATGAGCACGCACACATGTATGTTCAAATATACTTTTCATGGTTGACGATAGTCAGCACTGGCCGAAATTTTGTTAGCAAAGCAGAAAATGAAATCTGCAGTTCGTTTACTGTAGCAAATAAGTTTTTATAACGAATAATAAGAAAACGTGCGCAGATGATCTTATTCATACGTCACATACAGTTTTTACTGTTTTTTTACTAAATAAATCTAAAAATCTAAAATATAATATCTCTAGAAGCTTTTTTCATAGCCCGCTAGTATACCTACCACATACTAGCGGGGATATTAGTGGGCTAAGCTTGCTCTAACCGCACGGCAGTACGTAAAACAAGGTTGTACGTAAATGAAATATAATAAATTCGCGCCTCCTCGGAGGTAGTGTGCAGAGGATTAAATTCAAAATTATTGGTGATACATCAGCATATACTTTCTCTTATTTCACTGGTTGACAAAATTAACATTTTTGTCTGTTAAACGGAATAGAATATCAGTTTCCTATGGAAAATAGATTCTTAATAGGTCCCTTTATTTTAGGTCTTGCAAAAACACCCTCCTTTTTTTCGTGCCACAGATTCTTGAGAATTGGTTCTTTTAAGTACAGGAAACTTGGCCCACTTTTATCCATTGCCTTCACGAAATTATTCACCAATCCGTGTTTGATTTACAAGGGCTGAATGGAGGTTCCGATATTAAATGGTCTTGGACTACGTGAAATAAAATTCGAGATATTACGACTTCCTGTTTGGCTGACAGACTAGGACCCCCAGACAAAACGGCACCGAGGCGAATTGCTCTTTACGGGACGTAGTATAATGGCTAAATACAAATACCATGGGTATTGTAAATAAAAAGATGTAAAAAAACACAAAGTTATGTTACACAAGACGAATGACAAATATCAGGGGCCCACAATTTGTACTGATTACTGATCCGACAAAACGCAAAGCATAAGCCTTTATTGTCAAGGGAGTAATATTGCGCCTTTGGATCTTTTAAGTTGCCTCACCACACAGAACAGAAATTGTTTGGATGGTTTACACACTGCCGCTGCATTCCAAGGAATCAGTTCGTAAAAATATTAGGATTCGTACGCAACGTCAAGATAAGTCGTAAACTACACAGTTATAGCAACTTTCTTACTTGACACACAGGGCGCAACTAACGTGTCAGGACGAGTAGGCACGTCGTAAACTTTCCGAGACACAAAGCATTTCATTTATCTATTCACGACTAATTTGACCAGTCTAGCGCCTGTTTCATACCTTTAATAAAATTTACAGTATCATACGATATTGGCAACAATCGTTGTGAAATAAACTTACAAGCAACTAGCGTTTCAGTAAAAACGACAGGGAGCTCTCTGCGATATGTATGTCATTGTAGTATATGTGCGATTATACAAAACATCAGCCCGGTGGGCAAGTTTTGTGATTGTATTTGGCCTTAGCGTAGCAAACTACATAAGAAACAGTTACAGTTTGCCATTTAACAAATTCACTGCCGTCCAGTGGTATTTGTAACCGTCACTCAGTCTCAAAATTACGTGAAACGTACTCATTTTTATTTTCTTGCTACTGATTACTTAGAGAAAGTATTATAAAGCTGTTGAGACAAAATCGGCGAATTTTCGACGCCAAAAATCTTATTGCCAAGCCTTGGTAACTCAAAAGTGGACACATATTGTTTCTATTTATAGTAAATGAGAAAAGTGCAAAGCATTGCACCGTTGTTTACATATTCAAGCCCTGTGAAAAAGAAAAGGCCTCCGTGTCTCTGTCTCTCTCTGTTTCTCTCTTCGTGTCTCTGTCTCTCAGTTTCTTTCTGTATGTCCGTCAGTGGTCAACGTAAACCGTTCAGCCGATTTTCTCCAAAACTGATATTACGAATCAATCTGGCCGAAGTCGCGGGCCCATCAATTAGAAGTTGATATTTTTTCTTGAGGGAAGGGCGAAATTACATGAAATACCTGTGAATTTTTCAAAAAAATAGGTCCCCCTTTTTTTATTAATTTTTGTTGTCAGATAGCGTAAAGATCTCTTAAGTATATGATGCAGATCTCTTGTGGTTAAAATCCCAAATTATTTCAAAATTGCGAAAAAAGTAACATTTCAATTGAATCAACTGAATTGACTTGTACATTTGAATCTGAAAATACATTCGGAGCAAGAATTGTCTACTTTTTGACATCAGGGACCTACAATACGATTGCTTTATTTTGTTTGTTTTTTTCGGGGAGAATATCATTTTCGAAGCATTACATTTCTTTCTTTCCCTGTACTTGTGTGAGGAGGGGCGGTGGAGAATCAAAAATGACAAGTGGTCGGCGGGTGCATGTGTCAGCGGCAGATGAGAGAAGCAGGGTGACTGTCGTCGGGTCGTGGGGCGACAGGTGCGGTGCAGCCCGGAGGGCGGGGAGGCACGGACGGAGGTAGAAGCGGCTGAGACGAGTGTGGAGGTGAAGGGGAAACGGAAGCGGTTGAGCCGACCGCTCCGCAGACTGCACGCAGCGCGAGATGCGTCGACACGAAGCGTGGCGGTGGGTGCTGGGAGCGCTTCTGTGCGTGGCGGTTTGTGGAGCCAGCGACCCGACCGCCCGCCCTAGGATTTTGAGCTCCATCACGCGTCCACAGAATCTGAGCTGCAAGGCCGCCGAGGGCGTGGACTTCGAGTTCTTCACCCAACTCCTCCATGGCCCCAAACACGTGCTCAAGGTACACAGCACAGAGCAATATCATTGACTCATTGATTATTCCGTGTTTCTAGACACGACAACCTCTATTAGTACAGCAAGTGTAGTGTAAGTTACAGCCTGGGAGGTGACGCTTTTCTTCCCCCCCCCCAAACGTGAGATTCCGGACCGACCTACATGTGGGATTGAGGGTATTGCCCCCTTCTGGATTCATTGAGTAGTGCTTCCGGGCGCATTGTTGTTCCCTGTAGGAAAATAATTTAACTTTGTCCTGATCCAATTATTTAATTTCTACGTGCTTTTTGTGTGAATTGCTGACTTGGAAACTTCCAATTCAATGCGTCATAAGTTATAAACATTAATTTATAATTATATAATAATATCATTAATTGTGGAAGTGTTTATTTGTCCCGTTCGAAATGTGCATTGGCGCAACTGGTTGCGTCTAGAAGTCGGGACGATGAGAAGAGTCATTATTTATCACCATCGTTAAAAAATTAAAATACCGGTTTCGAAATTTTACCTCTGGTTTTTCACTTGTCCTTTTTTTCGTCGTCTATAGACAGGGTTATATTACAACTCTCGGACTTATTGGCTCGAACCAGCACTCAGCGTTGCATTATTAGTTTTCGAATGCCTCTAATGGTTGCATTGCCGTTCGTGTTTTCCAATTCGAAGTGCTCTTAGTTCATGGCATTGGCTAGCGTAATCTGGTATCGCCACATACGGTAATCTGTTTGTCAAAGAACGTTTTGATTCGTAAAAAACATTTTAGAGCATCACTCCCTGCGGCACGCGCCTCTTATGAAAGTGCAATTTGCACTAGAATGTTCACCTAATTGTTGCAATTGTTTCTTTTTATCTGTTTCCATTTTGTTCGCGTTTTCGAGTGATGACTAAAAAGAATAGAGGCAATATAATAATATACTACGTAACCCATACCAATAATTCCAGAAAATGTATGCAATAGTTTCCAAATAAGATATTGTACATTAGTTTCCATATAAGATATTTCACGATCGATCTGGTGGATGTCACGGCTCGTTGAATTCGAAAAGAATCGTTTGATTACTGATGGTTCTTTTTAAAAAGCCTCTTCAACGTTTTTACAAGACTTTTTCAGAAATGGCTTAATTTTTTAAATATATGTATTTAACAAAACAATATATGCTTATAAAATAGCGCTTAAAATACTGCAAAAAATTTACTTGAAGCAAGACTTTGAGAAAATCACGTGGGAATACAATATTTTTTGTTGTGGTTACTTGCTGGGAAATATGGCACTATTTTTGAAAAGAATTGTAATATGAACACTTTGAAGATTCCTAATTATTGGATCATTTGTCAAGGGAAACTCTTGAGATTTCGTGAAACTTCGTTCTAGTGAATACAAGCATTTGTGCTTAAACAATTCTTAAATTCTAAAATACACGTTTAGTAAATATTAACAATGGAAATTTTATTTAAATACACCCTTAGAATTTTCA
Organism: Gryllus bimaculatus; assembly: GCA_017312745.1. Taxonomy (NCBI): domain Eukaryota; kingdom Metazoa; phylum Arthropoda; class Insecta; order Orthoptera; family Gryllidae; genus Gryllus; species Gryllus bimaculatus. The sequence continues at coordinate 5,726,120 of BOPP01000006.1, forward strand.
TAAAGAATTTAATTTTCAGTCAAAATTACGCTCATGCCATGTAATTCAGCAGGTGGTGCTTTATCTGTACAAAAAGTTAATGAAAAAACATTGTGTCACTTTTTGAGAAAGTTTACAAATATCTGTCCCGAGCGGTGCAGAGTGGAGCCAATTGGGACGGAGAAGGATAGAGAGGGTCGGAGCGGGAATGAACCTGGTGGGAACGGGACGAAACGAGACTGAGCGTAATGGAGCGGGACAGAATTAGATAGGATACTTGGAGGTGAGCGAGGTTGAGCAGGGATTGGATGTAAATAAAATTACGTCTTGTTAAATATGAATGTATTAAAATAATTACAATTTTCCTATCTCACCAAGAGTATTTATTCTTCTTGAAATTCACGATAAGTTATTCTCTTTCAGATACTTATAAAGGATGATTACGATGTTACCTTATTGCCGCCAGATCCGACACCACCGCCAACTCCACCTACTCAACCTCCATCTCCACCCACAACTCCATTCATTTCTTTACCGCCATCCTTGCCACCAGTGAAAACAACAATAGCTTCAAGAACAACACCACGTCCGATTACAACAACTCTGAGAACAGCAGCAAAACCAAGTATAACAACCGGGATTCCAATGGTGCCATCATCTGCCAGGTCTACGTATGTTTGTAAGAGTAACTTATTGTTCTTTTACGAACTCGATTCTAAGTTCTATGAAAATTCAAAAGTAGTCAAATATAAGTTAAATGTCAAAGTTCAAGTGGACTTTTTTATCTATAATTGCAAAGTTATTAGTTATTGCAGTTATTTACATCCCAAAGACTGGCAATTGGTTCATAGATCACCTGGCGGGACAGGAGGAAGTATAATATACGGATTGTAACATACAGGAATACGAATTTTAAAATTGCCCCTAACATATTTCATCAATATAGTGCATAGATTGCGATGGATACGTACTATGATTCCTTCTTCATCTTATATAACAATGCTATTCATTTATTTTTCTACGCGTTTTAAGTATTTACCACTTAAAACTAATGTAAATGTCCTTGTAAATTATAAATTAAAAACAAAAATAAATTGCTAAATTTAAAAGACAAAGAAAAAACTAAACCGACTATACGAAAACAAATCAAACACATTTTAGTTTCTCGCACTTATTTCGTAACAAGAGAATGTCATGTAACTGTGCTCCGGGAAATAGTGAATTTTCTGGAGAAAAATCCTTATTGCCGAGCCCTGGTAACGAAAAAGTGGATAACTTCTGTTGGTACGTATAGTTAATTACTTAAAGATGTGGTGTAGCCATGATCCATGTTTTGTTTGTCCTTCATACCGAAAAAACGATTAACGGCAATACGTTTCTCTATCACCTGTTCGTCATTCTGTCTGTCTGTCTGTCTGTCTGTCTGTCTGTCTGTCTGTGGTCAATGTCTAAGCCGTTTAGCCAAATTTCTTCGATATTTATTCTCACTGATTGATTTAAATGAACTCAAGGCTTTGGGAGTAGTTTGAACAGGATGTTTGGATTTTTGAGGTTACTTCACATGAAGCCTCAAAAACATTGGTTCTAAAATTTTCTGAAAATGGCACCAAAATTTTGATTAAACTTTGTTCTTAAGGACGCTTGAGAGAATGGTGTAGGTCTCATATTCGTTGAGATCCCTAATATTTCAAAAATTGCAACATTTGGGGCGTCTTCCTTCAAGTACAACATTGAAGATTCAGAGATTTTCCTTCATGAAATCAGTTCTTTAAAGACCGATCTTCAAATAATGCATCGTGTAAAATGTTTAAATAATATGAGTATTTTCGCGTAGTTTTTCGCGAAATTTGGGGATCTTAAAAATTTAAATATTTTTTCTCCCTAAATTGGCACCAACTTTTTTATTTTACACTTTCTCTCATCATTTGTATCAAGGGACGGTAAAAAATATGGTGCTAATCCCATTTTCGGCCATCTCTCATTTTTTTTTTTCGAAACAAAAAGTTGACGTTTCAAAACTACAAAATTGAAGATGCAGATCTTTGCTGCAAAAAACGTGTTCCAAAAGAATCTGCTTTTTAAAAAATGTTATGTAGCATTTTTTGATAAAACGAGTAGTGTTTGCAAAATTTGCGCTTAAAATTAATGCAATTTATGTAAAACTTTTTTCTAAACAGATTAAAATTGTTTCCATAGACAGAAAGAACGGCTAAAATGATAGTGTGGTTCTCATTTTTGTTGAACTCTCAGAAAAAGTTAGAAATAATGCGAGAAAGTATATGTGCTGTTGTAGCTGCCCTTATTTATTTAAAAAAACCTACCTCAGAAATAATTATCGCTTGTTTTGCACACTAATATGTGTATATTTTGTAATTTTTTTATTGACTCAACATGCTTCTTTAAGAATTCACTGACCTACTTTCAACAATTTTTAAAATTATTTTTCATTTCAAAATATTGCGCCAAATAAGAGTTCTTGAATATTCTCTTGCAAAAGAGTATATTTTCGAGACAATTAAATATAAATATAGCGTGAAAACAGAAACGTGACGTCAGTCATCATGACAATCAAGTCGCTTTCTCCTTCCGCTTGCAAGACCCGGCATGGTATTAAGTCATATCCATTTATTGGCCTATGATATTTCCTCTTATTGATTTGTTTCAATTTGATGGTTTTGGCTCTAAACATAGAAATAACGGTTATATTAATACTTTTTCATGAGATTTCGATATAAAACATGTTTTTAAAATTTAATATTTTGTGAAAGTTGAAGAAAGCGACGACGACTGGGACTACATCCAAGGCTTAGTACCTCCCTCCAATGGAGATCCGGGGTTGCTGGCTTACGAGCGCTTGCGCCATCAGATCAGGACCTTAATGCAAGAATCCGAAAGAGCCAAAAAGGCGATGGAGTTGTTCTGCGCTGAAGCTGCTAAAGAAGATAATACCGTCATTGAATCAGGTGGGAATAGAAAAAAATATATGTTCCTTTCTTTCATACGAGGATTGAGGCGCAATTCATGGCAATTACTTATCTGAGAATACGAGCACGGGTGAAAAATGTGAAATACACACATGAAAGGACAAGGGGTACCAAGATGAACAAATGTGTACGGATATTTTACGACCCACCAAAATTGTGTTTCTCATATTTATTAAGGTATTTGAAATGACTTTTGGTTTTACGTTCCAAAGCATTTTACCTTTACCATATACGAGTTCACAACATTACAAAAGCATTGCCTCTCACAAATCGTCACGTGCATTGCGTGCTGGTTAGTACGCGCGCTCGCAGAAACTCGTCTGTCCATCTAGAGACTGTTCTGCATATGGAAGGGCATTATTCTCTAGAGCTTTCACTAATTCCCTGTGATATTCTCAGTCATTTCTTCCGAGGAGAGCGGGTATATTGGTGAATAAGCGCTGCTCAAAACGAGTTATATTGAGGAAATAGCGTTCACGGGATTTGGTCGGAGGGAGTACAAAAATTGAATCATTGGTTTGCCAACGTTTCGGGATACTTGAATATTTGCAGGAACATCGTGTAAAATTGGCTAGAAATCCGGCCAAAATGCTGCTGAGAGATTGTAAATATCTATACTTCTTTAGTACAAGGTGGGTAGGGGAGAGCAGGGCAATGGGCGCCTACGGGTAATAGGAGCCTATCCAAAATACTTTGACTTTGACACGCCAGAAACCTGCGAATTGCGCTGAAGGTTCCCTAGAGTGCATCATTCGTCCACAGCATGAGCAGTGTCGTAGGGCCCTCCGTTTGCCTAACAGACGTCACACTGTGTTTTCGGCCGTCTACCTGTAATTTTTGCTGATTTTATGTTAAGCCGGTGAGTTTGCATCATGCTTTTACATGGATCTCAATAAATTGTATTTATTGTATGATTCATGTAGTTAAACTAGAACAAATTCAAATAAGTGCAAACGTATTTTATCCAACATTTTGTAATTTAGACAAAAACATTACCACTCAGTGTAATGAGAGCCATAAGGAAGGAGAAACTGGAACCAAAGTCAATCAACTGCAAGCTTGCTTTCTCTGCACGTTCGTTATTTTAACTTAACACGATTAAACAAACTCAATATAATGCAATTTATTTTGTTTCCACTATAAGCTTCGGAAAATACCATGGGTCACAAATAAGGCAAAGTGGACTTAACATGAACTAGAACATGCTGTGAAGTGCACCGTGTAAGACTCAACTGTTTGTTGGGCTGCAGAATCTTCTGTAATTCCTTACTTATTTTGAAGAAGCGGTGCGGACTATAAGTAAAGATGGAAATGTCGTCCTGAACATCCATGGCAAGTACGAACGCTAACCATGTTTCCTGACGGTTTCAAAAAAAGAAGTTCGCGGACCACCTACTAACATTTAGAAACATGTTTTACGACCTTAGTTGTAAGTAGTTCTGCTCATTTGCGAATGAATGTGCAGTAACTATCAAGCTAACTGCATAGTCTGCCTGTTTACGAACCATTATGAGCGGCCAACAACAAGGAATGTGATCCCATTGTCAAAACGGCTGGTCCGATGGGAAGAATAACCGCATACGAGATAGCTGAGATTTTTAATGAAGCATTTTCTAAGATGGCTTCCATGCAAAACTGCTTCAAAGCATTAGGAATTTGACTTTTAAAAGTTGCAATCTTAAAAAAGGATGACTTTGCATTTAAAACTACAAGTGCACCCCAGACTGTAGTTGAGACAGTGCTTCTCAGACTCTTTGCTACTCATACACTAGCCCTGAGGATGGAATAAAAATATTCCAAAACAGCAAACCAATTCTTTAATTTTTCTACAGTGTACTATCCTATGTCTAGAGAACTCGCTACGGGCCTTGACCGACCAGCAGTGACCCAGCATTTTGGCCATATCGTGGTTAGCACGACGACATTATCATTTACCCATGTATGGGGGTCTTCTTAACCTTAGAGTGGGCTATCCCATCATCACACAGCAATAGATACTGAGACATTTGTAAGGAAAGCGCACAGTTATAATTTGCCTTGGATGGGAATCGAACGCGGGGTGCGCCGTGGTAATTCTACATAATTGTTGTGAATTCTACAATGGTTACATTCATCTCGCAAGGCGGCAGTCGGACTACTCATTTCACATTGCTCTGAGACACTCACAGAGCCATCTGTTGTGAACACACAATTACAATAATTTCACTCATATGATAAATAAAATTGTGTGATCCGATAACATTTCTTTTAGAAAAAATAGTTGCCATGACTTCTGCCCCAACCGTCGTAGATATAACGAACTTGCTGGCAAACTGGAATACGAATGTATGAGCACGAGCAAGTATGAATGAATTACTTATTTCGTCATATGGCAGACAACATCCGTCTACCCTTGAACTTCGTATTGGCCGTGTCAGCATACACAATGACAATGATTGAATTTCGGATTTATTTTGTTGAATGGGTATTTGTCTCTTTTCTCCGTGGAAGGAAACTTCTAGACATAATTTAAAATTGTCGCGGGATTAATCGCGCACACGAGAATCCTTAGTACATTTCTATTGAATAACTCTTAAGACAAGATGTCTTCCAGAGTATCGAGGTGATGAGCACGATTCTGTTGAGTGACTGAATCTGTGTGAGAAAAAGGAAACAGAATGAGAGGACTAGCTAGAGGGCAAGTGAGGGAAGAAGTGCGAAAAAAGATAAGTAATTAAAAGAGTGAATAAATGAAATAGTGCGTTCGTAAATGAGCGCGTAAATACATGAGTAAATAAATTGGTACGTTAATTAGTAAATAGGTAAGTATATGAGTAAGCAAATACATAAATAAGTAAATGAATGATTTTGTAAGTGTATGAGTAAATTCATGACTACAGAAATTATCAAGTTAGAGCGTTAATAACTAGGTAAATGATTGAGAATGAGCGAGTGATTAGTGAATGTCCTAATTCTTAGTAATGTGTAAGTGATCATTAAATATTAGGTGAGGTTTAGTGACTACAGCTTCAGAAGCCAGAATTTCCATTCGCCCTTTTGGTAGTGCTGAAGTTGAAGGCTTGCATTTTTAACTGGCAGGAAGCACGATTGAGCAAATGCGAGACAGAGAGCGAGTCGCTGGTGTCATTGAATTGCTGTTCACAGACGGGAGCCTGCATCCGAGTTACGAAGAGGTGCCGGGCGTGGGCGTGTACCGGCTGCACGCGCGCCCGCGCTCGTGGGAGGAGGCGCGGAAGGCGTGCGAGCGCGAGGGCGCGCAGCTGGCCGTGCCCAACTCGCGCACGGAGGCGCTGGCGCTCATGGACATCCACAACCGCTGCCCGCGCCTGTTGCCCACGCACTTCAATGACTACCAGTACCTCGGCGTGCACGACCTCTACTCCGAGGGCGACTGGGAGACAGTCGTTGGTGAGAAACTTGATATTTTGGTGGAGATAAGTGAAATAATCAGTGCGAATTTGTTCTGTGCCAGTACTCACTAATTATTGCTGAAATGAAATGAAAGACAGCATTTCTTCCTTTTCTTAATGATATTGCTTCACTAAAATGCATGATAAATCAAAATGAGGCACATATTACAATATTTTTCTATCTTTCAAAAGCTTTAGAAATCATTGATCGTAATCCATTTTACCTTCAAAATTACCTTCATATGGAATGCACGTAATTGCCATGGATTTGATATGTTCGTACCTTACACATCGATAACGAAGAGTGTATGTATCGTAATGGAACGACAGGACATTATTTACTTATTTTTCTAATTGAAAACGAGGTCCAGCAGGGTTCGATCTTAGGCCCTATGCTCTTTTCTCTACGTAAACTGAATACCGTTTTGAACCATTTCTGTTTGCTGATGACACGAGTATCCTGTTTAAAAATTAAAGAATAAGTAGTGTGATTTCAGACAATGTAAATTGGTATCGTAATAACAAATTAATAGTAAAGGAATGGAATGTTGTTTCAATGCTGTTTTGCATTTCAAACAGGCAATCGCATTCGTCATTAGAGATGAACAAAATTGAATTGGCTGGTGTAAAAGTAATCTCAGAACAATATCTGAGTCTTTCGGTTCAGTCAAACCACAAATAAAAAAACAAAAAAAACAATCTTTCAATTACATTGCCTTTTCTTTTATGAATCTGTACTTTCTGTCAAAATTGACTCACGTGTGGGATCGCGTATTCATGCAATGCAGATATTTATATTCAAACTCTCGTCGAATGAATCATATTTATTACGTGTCAGAACAACAGTTCAATACAAGAAATCCATTTATAATAGATGTCCGTTCCTTGACAACTAATCGCCAGATGCCTTAAACAATTAAAATCGATACACAAGTTTAATTGCCAAATAAAATATTTTCTCGTGCATTTCTTTACAATTAGACATTATGTTGCCTATTAAAAAGAAAAATAGTTTGTTTTAACGAAGATATCTAATTAATTAAAAATTGTGCTGTATAATTTTAAAAGACTAGATATGCCTGCATCAAGTAATGTACTTCAGCGTGATGACTCACAATGACTGATGTTGAAAGAATGTACCTGAACAATACGGTAATAATAAGAACATCCAATCGAACTTTGTTTTAGTATCAAGAAGAATTTGTGATATCCTTGAAGCCATTTTAGCGATTGATGCCCATTTCTTCCTACAGGATACCCTCTGAACGAGACTGGCTACGTGAATTGGGCGAAGAACCAACCCGACAACACTCACCAGCACGGAGAAAATTGTCTGTCGATGAACCGAAACGGCTTCTTCAATGATGTTCCTTGCTGGACAGAACTTCCTTTTATCTGTGAACATCCCTAGACACTTTAAAAACCCCACCTTCGTATTTACTACTAGACACTTCCGAATAAAATTATGAATTTGTAGGTAACTGTCACATCACTGTTTGTCTTGTAAATAATAGTAAATAATTTGAAATTAGGAAGCATACAGCATATTAAGTAGCAATTTTATAAATATTGTTTCTTGGAAATACTGGGTAACGTAATTATGCTTATACATTACTTTGAACATGGTTGGGATAAAATACTAGATTTGGCTACGGAGCTATTATTACTGATTGCGATGATTTTATTACTGTTTATACTAATGCGATAAATGAGACCTTGTAAGTTTTAACACTTTATATTCCAATATAATCTGTAATCGTTAATTTATTTTGGTTTACCAGTAAAGAAAAATTAATGACGATGAAGCTAAATAGATTTGGTTCATTTTCACTTAATGGTTCTTAATATCATAGCTACGCAATAAAAAATACGTAAACCAAATAATAAATCAATGTCGTGACTTATCATTTATTCAGTTATCTATTCTTGAGTTTTGTTACTTTTTTCAGAAAGAACTGATCTGTGGTGCAACAAGTCGGGGAAACCAATCACTTAATGTCTGTAATACTTCGGTTAAATTTGTTGTATTCAATAAAAGTGTATGAGACTACAACAAACGTTTTAAAAAAATTATTAAGTCAACAAAAATAACACAAATTTAGCCAATGCATGTGATACCTCAACAAATATCAATATCAAATAATATATAATTATTCTAAAGCAAAAGATCTAAAAATAAATCATGCTTTCTGGTAAAAATAGTAAGATGTTACTGTTCACACTTCCCATCAGTGTTGTTTAATATATATTTCATGGAAATACGCATATCATTTTAAGAATATGAGTTGTGGAGAAGAAGAAAAATTCACAAAAATTATTTGTATTATTGCATGGTATAATACATATTTAGGTCAATAAAATAATTAGAGCAATGAAAATCCTTACTTTGAACTCAATAAATTATATATTAAGTGTAATACAAAGAGTTACGACAAACAGTAGTCACAATTATCACGATACTGCACTTTTGCTTTATGATTTTCTTCATCTCGCAGCCATTAAATATATTTTTTTATATTTATAAAAATACAGAAAATATAGCATAAGGTTTGACTGCAACATACAGATGTTTATTTTGAAGAATGTGTTTAATTGAGAGTAGTAATTTAATCATCTAAAGTGCCACTACACGTCGATTTCATTGTCCTTTGTTTTTGTATTTTAGTATATAAAAATTACGCTGCCCCTCATGATAGAGCGCGATATTTTCAAGAGTCCATATTACGTTTAAGATTAATTATGGATGAGAGAAGTGGTTTTTGTGTGACGTTAGGAACAAAATAGTCTCGAATTGAGGGGTTTATGTAATTAAACGAATTAATTTTCTTTCACTTGGGAAAAGTAAAAATATTTTAATATGTTATAAAAGTCCAGAGATGACTAGTTTCTGAACTAATACTTTCGCGTGGCAAAGGAAGAAATAATTGAGTCATATGAATAAAGTTTAAATGAAATATTAAACAATTACCACGAGACAAATTACAAAAAGTAACACGACTACACACATTTATTTGTGAGTAATGTAAAATGATTGCTCAAAATAATCAAATCTGTCAGGTTTGAGAAGCGCATTGATAAATTGGTAATGCCCGGGAGATTGGCGTTATAGCCAAGTGTTCACGTTTCCTCTAGATTCATTTTTGAATACTGTTCGTAATGTGGCCAACACAAAAATTATTTAAGAATCTGATAAAATAAAATTACTAAGTTCTATAATTATTGAGTATCTGTATTATCAAGTCTGTAAATAATTAAATTATAAAATATTGTCGGAGAAAAAAAATTCAATTGTTCGTTTTTAAAGTGACCAGGTCTTGTGTAACCAATTACGTCAGGAAAAATTATGCTGAACTCTAATGAAAAGAGGTTCAAATGCTTTCAAACAGACATTTGTTTATTACTATATCAATTGAAAACGTATGACTTTTGTTCATTGTGTTCAATATGTCAGACAAAATATTGTTCAAAGGGAAATGGGGTTATTGAATTTACCAATCCTCTTACAATTTCAATTACATTTACCTCGAAAAGATGTAGATATTGTTGGTTTCCAAGCCCTAAATTGAAGAGGGAACCCCTTCAGAAATACAAACTTTTTGGTACAGTAGGCAATTTGATCAACAATTATTTTTTAGATACATTTTTGTACATTTTCGTAGAATACTTTATAATAAAATCCCACCAGTGGCTGCTCTAAGCAATTTCTTATTTTCGCTTTTAGGGAAACCTAAAGTTACATTTATCTTTACCCTTAGTAATTGATTACAACACAAACCAAAAAAAGTATTTTATCAATTCAACACATTCGATGTCACTAAAAATCTATTTCCTAATACCTTTGTGTATTCCTACTCCACCCCAGTAGCTCAACTGAATGGCGCACTGATCCTAAGGGGTGATGGTTTGAGTCCAGTGTAAGATATCATGCAACTGTGGTGTGAAAAGCAATGACAATCTATTATATACCTCGTATTAACATAACAGAAAATATTAATCATTCTCTAATCAATTCATCATTTTTTAGAGTGAAAGTATTAAAGCTGCCTCACGGCACAATGCAAAATAATAATACCGCACTGAATGTATACAAAATTTATAATCTCTCAATCTCACCCATTTTCTCGTAGTTTTGGATCAAAAATAATCATTTCGAGTATTTTTTGCTTTGGGGGTTTCATTAAGAACATTGAGACCATTTTATCTATCAAATTTTCAGCTTTGCTGGTTAACTTAAAATGTAACATTTTCCAGATGCGAGGATACTTTCATTGCGTCCTGAGGACTGAGGAGTGCAAGGAGTCTTGAGATATTGCCATTTGATTTCAAACTATTAATCACATTGGTTCTTCGTGATTAATAATTTTAAAATCCAATTTCATTTGTTAGTTTTTTCACACTAATAAAGTTCCTAACCGACTTTATAAATACACGAACGAATGCCTCATTTATCAATTAATGTCATGTTAAATAAATCATGTATTTCGCCCAAACCATCTTCAATTATTATTTCTTTCTGGCCTTGAACTAACAAATGTCTAATATGAATTAATTTATTAGTAACTGCTTTACCTCGTTACATGTTCAATTCGCTTACCCACTCGCACCTTACCTTTCTTAGATTAGTAGTAAAGTCATTGATAAAATAGGATGAGAAAATAAAACAAAAATATGTTCATGGCCTTCACACAATTTTCTTCCCCCTGGCAGTTTGGTTTGCGCGTCATTCAAGTGTTCTTTCATATGTACTAAATGTGTGTAATAAATAAACTTAAATATACAAACCATATTGTACCTATGACAGAAACGCACGTAAAATAAAACTACCCGAATATATTAGTCTCATTTTTCAAACCCATCACAGAGGAGAATATTCCGTATTATAGTTTATGGGTGACTTCTCTCTTACAGGTTTTTCGTTAGAAGACCTATTCAATATCGCCTATTCGCTGAGAAAGTATTTGAAAAACTTAAAGCGAGCCAAATGTAGAAAATATATTAGTGTAGTGACCTAAGGTAAACGTCACTAAAAGTTTTATATCGTGCCGTAATACCGCGCTCAGCAAATAACAAAACAAGTAGTTCTCTAATCATAAGAAAAACATCAATGAGACCAGGCCAGTGCGTCGCGCATGGCGTATCAATTGATGACACAGTTCTCTCCACATGGACGTCATGCGCCATCTAGCGCCACAGCGTATCGCTTCCGCGTGGAAAGGGAAACGTGGAAGGGGAAGAGCAGAAGGCGTCGCCGGGTGGGAGAAGATGACGCGGGAAGGAGACAGAACATCGAATGCAGAAAAGGGAGGCCCATTGGGATGCGTGGAATATTGGCGAGTTAACGAGGGGTTTAAAACGATAACCGCGTGAAAAGGAGAGGCGATTTCTTGACCATTTATAACAAGTTATCGACACAAAACATTGTAAGTGTGCCATTGCTGGATAAGAATTTACTTCCCAATCCTGCATCCAACAAATTTAAGACGAAACAAAACTGAAGTTTGCAGACTATGAAATAAAAACCAATTATACATTATATTATTATATATACACAATATAATCGCGCTTAGCTGAAAAACGTTGGTTTTAGAAAAACTTAGGTAAGGTTTTTGTTCCCCAGAATGTTGAGGGGATAGGTGACATGCGTTTTGTGGGTAAAGATGTAGCAATCATGAAGGAGGCAGACAGAGACTGGTGGGGAAATGAAGGGTAAAGGTGGGGTAAGAATTGTTTTTTAAACAGTATTCTACAAAAGTGATCTTTTTGAACTTTTGGTGATTTAGTTATTTTGAGTGGTCCCACACCATAACATTGGTTGATAGGAAACCGCAAAATCGCGAAATTGATGTAAAAATGCTAAAATAAACTATTTAAAGAGTGAATTCACGAGATGGGCCAGGTAACAGATACAGACCAACCAATTAATTAATGTGTAAGGCCGTGGTGCCTCGTACGACCTAATATTTTTAACTTTTATTTTGATGACAATCAGACGATGGGAAAGCCAATTGGAAACAAATTGTATTAGTACTATGCTCTTGAATACATTGCGTATTGCAGATAACTATGTTATTCTAGCAGACTCCAAACAAAATCTGGAAAGGTTAATTTTTAGTTTTTTTAACGTTGTCAGAGAACATAATTTCAAAATATGTGCCTGTAAAATCAAAATCGTGTGATTTAGAGAAGTCTTCTCTTTAGGAGCAAAAATTGAAATTAGGAACAACATAATTGAACAGGATTCAAAATTTAATTACTCGGAATACAACATACAGTATGATCATTTAAGGACTAACAAGGACCTGCGAATTTTCTGCAGTTACTTGGTACAAAGAAACAAATTCTTCAGGAAAGTAAGAAAAATATCGTTATTGAATTCTACCAGACTATGGAGGTTCCAGTTCTTTTCTTTTGTGCCGATGCATGGAAAATAACGGCTTAACAGATAAGATGAAAGCAGCTGAGTCCACTCACAGGGTACACTTTGTGAAACTATAAGAGAATCAAATAGTTTATTTGATGATAATAAAATTTAACAGTGTATGCCAAATTTTGGGTTCATACAGATTTCACTGTCATGACCACCTACTGAGAATGGGAGGCTCACTTATTCCGTTGTAAATATATACCCCAAGACAAAAGAAATGCAGTCGTGCAAGATTGCGGGAGAATGACCAATTAAAAGTCCTGGAGACTGAAAGATCTAAAGACCTAATCCATGGTATGTATGATTATGATGATTATGAAAACAGATGTAATATTTTACAAAAAAATTGAAGAGGTTGTTTTGTTTTCGGTGCAATTTAATCTCAACGCTTAGCAACATTAGAATGGTTATCTCGCACAGTACTTGGCCTAAAATGGTGTAATGCACAATGGCAGGGCTGCGTATTTAAAGCGGCTTTCTACTGTGAAGTAATTTTCAGCTTTAAAACAATTATTATTTACAAAGTGCGGTGAGTTCCCATGGGACGCAATTATATGTGCAGATCAGAGCCACCAACATCATGTTGCATCGGAGAACTATAGGTTTTATATCACTCACTGCTACCACAATGGGAACAAATTCATTTATCGTGATACGTCACAGAATTCGTGTGAAGCAACGTGATCATACGTGCTCATTCTGGTTAAGATGCTATTTCTTCTGTCACTATAGTGTAATGCTTGAGCTCATTCATGCTCAGAGGCTTAAGTGTTCAATACGAGCGTACATACTAACGTGTTTAACTCCGGACAAATCTCTATTGACAGGGGTATTGGAGGGATGAGAGGGAGAGACTTACAGAAGCTGGAAATGTCTCGGAAATCGTAGGTCTGATTGAAATGTCTCGAGCACAGGCTTTGACACACGGGGGTGAGGGGAGGGCTGTGGCCCTCCTATGAAAAATTTCAAAGCGGCTCCCTAGCCGTACATTTTGAAACATTTGTTTTCCATGTCCACTCTCAACTGAAAAATAAGTATAGAAAAAGTATAGATACATTTTTAATACATATTAGGGAAAGGGATGGACTCATTTGCCTATCCGAATGTTGTTTTACCGTGTCTACATATCTGAATACATATTATTACTTTATTGTCTACGTGTATAAGATTTTTAAAAAGTCTGTCTTTGGCTATAATTGTGAAAACCAACACTTACTTTTCACAAAGATATTTGAAGAAGAAAGAAGAAATTAAAAGATAAAGCGACTGTAGCGAAAAGATGAAAGCGACGACGAAAAAGAGTGGGCAAAGAAACGAAAACTACACGACGCATTCGACGAAAAACGAGCCAATACAAACCAGACATCAAAAACTTGACAAGAATGAGTCGAGGAAGCAGCGAGGAAATCGAATACGAGGCAATAAAAATGTGACAACCACGAAATTTGACGATGATTTGATGACGATTGTATCACCACGATGGAAACGAAATGACGACAAAAAGGCTACAAAATATGAATAATGGTGAAGATCTATGGAAAAAGTTCGTGGCAATGTAAGGATTAAGTGTAAATGCAATAGTAGAGTAGACAGTGGGCCTGAAAGTTGGTTAACGCCGACGAAAGCTATCGGCAGATAGCTTGCATGTAGCTCTTTGCGTGTCGGTCCCATGTAAGACTCAAAGTTTTAACAGATTTCAAAACGAGATAATTATTAACTTATTTGAGAATGAAAATGATTATTAACACACTTCAAAGGAGAAAATTACTAACTTATTTCGGAAGGAGGAAATTATTAACTTATTTCGAAAGGAGAAGGTCATTAACCTACTTCGAAAGGAAAGGTTATACGAGTACAACTTGACACAACTTGAACAAACATAATACACTTGGTATTTTATTATATTCAGTTGTATTTGTTTGTTTATTATATTCATTTTGTATTTGTTTGTTTATTATACTCATTTGTTCAGACATAATTTTCAAAAACCTTTTTCTGAAATAATAAAATCCAGACTCTTTAGTTTTCACAGTAGCCTTTACAATTCTAGTTAATGTCGTAGTACATACACTTGTGATTAATTTACAAAAATAATTATCAAAATACATCAAATGATGTGGAGGTAGGCTGAAGTACAAATCTGCATTTTGGCAAGTGATTCTTAGCAGGCCAACAAATAGAGAAAAAATTAAAAATTAAACTCTAAGAGCATGTAGAAATCAAATGTACAAGGGAAAACATAGTAGACACAATATTTTTTATTTTTACATTGACAGCTACCTTTGTCTGAATGTAAATGATTTGTCGTAACATTTGTTTTACTCTTTTAACTCTTCATTTAAACAGTCCCTCAATCAGTAAATTTAAGATTTGCAGTTATTGTCATATCTAATTAATTCGTCATTGGGGGTTGCATAATGTCTATGACATGTCATCGGCACTTACGGAAATGAAGCGCAATTTACATGATTTTTCCTTTGCCTTACATACTATCCAGGTGGAGTAGTATTAAATTAAATGCAAGTGTGACCAAATATATAGTAATAAATAAAGAAGTACGACAGCATTGACCTTGTAAACAACATTAGGTCCCCAACCTTTTTAAGGACGTTTTTTCTAAAATCGAGATAATACTTCTTATGCGTTCTAATAATACTTCATATGCGCTCTTCATATGCGAACTAATAAGTTCATATGCGTTGTGAATCACACGTTTGAAGTCCAGGCGTGAATCATCATTTCACAATAACGGTTGTGTTGAAATTATGAATCAAAGTAAGTTTCAAAGCAAAGTAGGTTCGACACTATCCCCACAGCTGCTGGAATTGAATCATTGAAGAAGGAAAATCGTAATGTTCAGCTATTTGATCAGTCGTATTCTGTTTTTTTTATTTTTCGTTTTTTTAAATACTAATCTTTACTATAACTGACAAAGGACGGGGTTGTTTTCGACAAGCTGGCCCCGGATCGCGCGTGATCTCTCGTTCCTTTTTCTTGCGTTCTCTTTCCTTACACTCAGTTCCATGTATTAACTTCAGTACCGTAAGCCCAAGAGGGAAGACCAGTCGGGAAGACAGACCTTCGCCCGGCGGGAGCAGTGCCCCGCCGCAGGAGAGATACCTGAAGACGAAATCGCCCGCAAGCCAACGTGCACGTCCATCTAAAGAGATACGTCATTCACTAAACTTACGGGACTATTGATCATAGAAATAGATACGCCCGGAAGCACGATGTACAGTCAAAATCAATATTTTTGGGGTCGAAACCGGAAAATCAATTGACTGCAGTACGTCTTCTCCCGTCCTACCGTCCAGACGCGTCCGTCCATCGGATCATTCGCCCTCCCGACCGTTCGTCCGTTCATTCGTCTACCCGACCATCCGTCCATTCCACCGTCCGACTATCTGTCTGTGGTCAACGCTAGCGCTTAAACCGTTCACACGGTTTTAATATTCTTGAATCGATTTGAAAGAACTGAAGGTTCTTCGAGTTTGAAGCAGATGCTTTGACTTTTAGGGGTATATAACATGAAGCCTCAAAAACGTTTTCAAATTTTTCACAAAAATGGCTCCAAATTTGTTGGTTAAACTTCGTTCTCGGGTAGAGTAAAAAACTGTTAAAAATGGCACAAGTTTCTTTTTTGTTGAAAAGACTGATTTTTTTGAAAATTGCATAAACTCAATTTTTTCGGCGCCTTACTACTATAACGAGTACAATATTCAAGATAGATTTTTTTCCTGAATATAATACCTCTCTGAAAAAGAAATCGTGAAATTAGTTATGAACAATGATTCAAAAATATGCGTAGTTGTTGCGTAATTGTGAGTAAAACAGGCAATGTTTAAAATATTATTTTCTCCAATCTCCAATTTTTTTAAAAGTTTTATCCTCATTTACCAAAGAAACGAAAAAATAATTGTTAGTCCAATTTTTGGTGTTAGCCTCATTTTAGGCGAACTTTGTATTTTAGAAATTTCGAAAACGTTATCAATGCAAAAATACAAAATTGAAGATAGAGATGTTTGTCTTAAATAAAATCTATTCTAAAACATCAGATTATTAAAAAAGATTACGTACAATTTGTTTTGAAAAAATAAAGAGTTTTGGGCATATTTCTGCTTAACGTTAAAGCCATTTATAAAAAAAACGCTCCGAACGTTTTCTTTGAATACTTTTCACGAGTAGAACACGTGAAATTCTCTGAATTTTCAAAAATTGCAGAAGTTAGAAAAAATATCAGAAAATTGGTGCTTTTGTAGCACTACCAGTTGTATGTGTAGCGGCAACTCGCGGGGCGCCAGCGTCGCCAGAGCGCGCGCGGGCTGTGCGACGCGTCAGCGACTGCAGGCCTCTAGAAGCCAGATTTCCTCATTATCGCGCAACAACCGCGGCGTCGCCGCCGCCGCCGCCGCCGCCGAGTCGCGACCTGCGGGTCGAAGGCGCTTCAAAGAAGCTGCGGCAGCCGTTCTGCGAGCGCCAAGTGGCCCCGGGCGCGCGTGGCTCGGCGCCGCTCGATAAAGAGTTACAGCGTTACGCGGAATATCTGCTCCGACACATGCAGTTGCACGGCGACGGGGCGCGCTTGCCTGTCGCACACGCCGGCGCTCACCATGATGTTTGATCGTCGTCTCTACTTCCCGCTGGCGGTGTTTGTCACCGGGCTCCTTGCGGTCATCCCGCCCATCCTTTGTGGTCATCCTCCTAACGTCATTCAACGCACGATGAAAGTAAGTAAAGTGATGTAGGACACATCATTGGCTGTTCATTGTGACGAAAATAGTTTACGTATGCAAAAGAATAATTTATGTATTCTTCGACAGCCACTTGAAAAGTCTTTTTGACTGTCTTTTGAAATCTACACATTCACTGCAAATGTTTATTGAAATGGGAAATGGAAGAGTAAGTAAATCTTAAAAGAGTTGAGACGGAAAATATTATAATCCTATCACAAATCACATTTCATGAGGAACAGAATGTAATTCAAGAGGAATTTTAAAGGTTGTTCTGATTATTTTATTTGGTAAATTAACACTAGTAGCGTAGAAGTAATTATCTGGTATGCATCAATGACGACTGTGTATACTCCAAAAATTATCGCTTTTTCTTACAACCTCCTCCCTATTGACCAATCACAAGGTGCAATAGGTCAATCATAGGTAAGGTACGGTAATTGGGTGCGCTCGGATCACGTTCAAAGGAACATGTTGTAATTAACATTTGGCGCAACGCGGCTCTCTACTACGCCATTCGGGAATTTATCGGAAATTTCTAATGCACACCTACCTACAATAAAATTACCTGTATGAAGGTTCTTTGTTTCCATTGAATGAATTAAATTCATGAGGAGAAAAATAGAAATATCCATTTGTTTTATTTTTAGGGCTGATGATTCTATGGCATACACCTAAAATTTAAAATATGGTTTATTAAATTTAAACGCTTCCAATTTTCAGAAGGAAAGGAAAAAATATTTACAACAATAACAACTACGACAACAGAAACTTTACACAACAATTTGGTACTAAATAACACATACCGAAAGTCCTTTCAACTCTTACACATTCCGTTTACACTCCAAGACGTATATCTTTCGTCTATACTCCATGACCTCAAACCTTCCTCAGTACTCTGAGAGGTCTTTCATCTGTACTCCAACACGTATATTTTCGTCTATCTTTCAAGACATCAAATCTCTACCGTCTTCATAGTATCTAACGCGTGTTTTCGCCCCAAGTAGGCGCCCCATGTGTACATGCCTTCTTGATGTCAAGTATACACTGAATCTTGACTCGTTTCAATATTTAGTATGATATAACAAATACGTTGAATGTAATAGTTGAGCTTTTCTATATTGGATGTAGATATTTCACATTACAAACATTATAAATTCATTGATATATTTTTTACGTGCATAATTAGCAGCGTAGACTCGTAAATATAAAAATCTGCAAAAAATTGAAACGAACTGTGAGCTTCCTTCATCTTAAAACATTTTATTCCAATTGAATAAAAACTATTAAAGTAAAATCTAACTACTCATGACTGCTTGCAACTGCTAAGGTACAGAAAACCTCAAAACTCTTGTAACATAGTAATATTCCAGCATTTTAGTCTCTTGCAATCGTTCCCAACATCGCGTCCCCAAGATATATCACATCATTTGTGTACAAATCATAGAAAAATTCCTTATTCAGTGACAAACAGCGCCGGAGCTAGAAAATGTTAGGTCCGGGTAATGCTGAAACAGCCTCATCCCCCCCCCCCCGAAATTAAAAAAATGAATGTTGTTTCTAGAAACTATATGAATTATTTTATTTCAACAAATAACAAATATTACGTTTAAACTAGAGAAAGGTTTTGAAAATATATTTCAAATAATAGTTTTAAGTAAAAGCATTTAATGATCATATAATACAACTTCCATGGTGAACTCATAACGCTAAAAATGTTGTTGCGCTTGGTGTTTAATCAAATTACTTGTTAAATATATCAAGTACAAGAAATAAATATGAATTTCGGTAGAACATTTTTTAATTTTTAGCTTAATTTAATTCATTTCATTCAATCCTACCTCGTAAGTAATGACTATAAACACATTTAAACTAAAGAATTAATTGAAAGTTTTATGAAGTTTCAGATTTCTGCACAGTGACTCAATAATGAAATTACGATAACAATTTTCCTCGAGTTTTAATTTTTTTCAAATTTTTACTAATGTTTTCCCATTGGTTACGTCATCGGTCCCCTTGACTTACAGGGATCCGGGCGATCTCCCGGTCTGCCCATGCCTACGAGTAGTGCCGGCCCTGGTTTCAAATGTATGAAATATTATGGCAGTGATAAAACTCTAATGAAACTTCTATAAAAATGTTCCACTTCCCTTAATTTTATTATTTATTTCTCTCAAAACTAGTATTTTCGTTGAAAAGTTCCACAACCGATAGATGTTTTCGAATACGTCAATATTGCTGTGGCCATCAGTCACGTTAGTACCAATGAATGTTCCTAAATTCATTGAGTTCAATAAAAATAAAATTTATTCTTTTAAGCATATCTTCTATCCGTGAAAAAAAATAATTTCAAAAAACTCGGAGTGGTTTTTGAAAGAAAGCTTTATATAAATTACATTAATTTCAAGCAGAAATTACGCGAAAAGTACTCGTTTATTCACAAAATTGTACACGGCCTTTTTTTAGAGCTAATTGTTTGGATCAAACTTTGTCTAAGACAAAAATCTCTATCTTCAATTTTGTAATTTTCGTATTTTAATTTTTACAATTTTCAAAAATACAGAGGATTTGCCGAAAATGGGACTAGCACCAATTTGTTTTAACGTCCCTTGAGAAGAAAATATACAGAAAGACACGAAGTACATCCGAGGAAAAATTATAAAGAAAAAATTAAGTGCCGTTTAAAAAGATAAAAATGTTTTAAAAAATTAAGTATTTCTGATATATTCTTCAAAATTGCGCAAAAATATTACTCATATTTTCAAAAAACTGAAAATGAACATATTTTAAGATCTGTCATTACGGAACATATTTTATTCAGGGAAAATCTTTATCTTCAAAGAAAAACGCCCAATGAAATCGCACTTTTTCAATTTTTGAAAAATCTTCGATTTCGACCTAGATGAGGACATCATTCTCTTAAGTGTCTTTTGCGCTATCCTAGAACAAAGATACAAATATTAATAGAAAAATTGGAGAAAGTTTTGAGAAAAGTTTGAAAATGCTATTGAGGCTTGAGTGAAGTACTCTCTAAAATCAAAGTATCCGATTGAAACACCCAAAGCGATGAGTTCGTTCAGATAGATCGAGAGAAATCAATTTTGGAGAAAATTGGCAGAGCAGTTAAGGTGTTAGTGTTGACCACATGCATTCCTTTTTCCATAAATCGATTTTTCTGTATCAAGAACCAACAAAACATGTATTCTGGCTACACCGCGCGTTAGATTTACTGTATATAACAACTAATATAATTTACTATATATAGCAACAGGATTTATCAAGATTTACGTTATCAGGGCCCGACAATAACAGTTGTTCTGCCGAAAACATACAACCACTAAAAACACTTCGCAGATAGTTAATAGATAAACCAATGTGGACCTGTTGCTTTCCGTAGAGTATCGGTCAATCAGGTCTGCGGCCTGCCTGGATTCCTCCGTCTAAATACTGGGGCCAGATAGTTCTAGAGTACGCTTATCTTGATTGCTTCTGTCTCGTGTCGTGACCTCCCTAACTCCATTTTTGTCTATCAGTTTGAAAAACTGCATCTTTGATGTTTGTTGTAGTTCTTATATATGTATTCGGAATTCTATCATTCAAAAAACATGCATTATCTTCCTTTCTATTTTACGTTAACAGCGTTGCAGAAATGTTTTTTGTGTAATTGTTAAAAACAACGTTTTCAATCCATATGGCAACACCGACAATTCTTTATTGGCTTATTGATTTTTAGACTATTTTTTGTCCAAAAGTACAAGAGAAAGATCCCAGAACGTTTTTCATGATAACATAGTTCTTCTAATTTCCTCGTCTGAAAGGTCAGAGAGTGAGATTAGTTGACCTAAAAATACATATTCTTGCACGCATTGTACACTTGTTTTTTTAATTTTTTTTTGTGGCACATAGAAATATGCGTACTCTCACTCTTTCATAATATAGTTTCCTTTCCATTTGCGTGCTATTTGATCAAGTATACATTTTATTTTAATCCAAGGATTCAATAACTATTTTCAGGTTATATTTTTACGTTTTTTATGCCTATTTTGAACGTGAAATATGAATATATTATCAGTTTCCATTGATTGATTCAGGTGTCACCTGGCCAGAAAATAATACAGACAACTCCAATTCCGTCAACATTTCCGCCGGTTACATCAACCGAGCCAGCAAGGAAGGAAACCTCAAAGAAACCTGAATATTCGACGAAGGCCCCTCGGCACCACCACCAACCACCACGAATGAACTTCGAGAGGGAAGACAGCGTGGAAGACTCATCTCCTTACGTCGATTCGGGTAGGTCATAAATCAGAGTCAAATTTAAACATAAGTACAAACCTGATTCGTTTATGATAAAGAAGTATACATAATCTTTTTAGAATAATATTCGCCCTCTGCAACTCACGTTATAAAATCATTTCTATTCACAGCTTGCTATTCGAATTATTACCGGTATAAATTAATTCTTCATTGAAATATTATAAAATCTTATTAATAAATGTGTATACTAACGCTGATAATTTCAGAGAAAAATAATTTTAAGAATCTTCCCTTAAAGTTACACCTAGCTCGAGTACAAAATATACTACTGAACAAAACCAAATAAGATGGTTTTCCAAGAAGTTTACATGAATTTGCACGTATCGTGTTAACTTAGTTTTAAAAGCGTGCTTTCCAACCCTTTTCTTATTATCTTGACAAAAAATAGCACTTATATTTTCAGCGCGGCTCGTATTCTTTTTCTTGAATTTTCAACAAAGAACATTCTTACATCTCCGTTTCAAATCCAGGATCGGACGACTGGGACTACATAGAGGACCTGTCCGAGTCATCCTTGGCGTTGAAAAGACTCCTTCAACAAGACCTGGAGCGGCATCGTCAGGAGGATCCCAGAGCGCGGATGCCAACGAGTCTTCCGCCTACGACGGCAGCGACGACGCACAACGGCGCAGGGCACGCCCACGGGCGCAACGCCCACGCGCACGCCCACCCGCACCCGCACCCCCACCCACGCGCCTACGCGCCGCCCCCGCGCGTGCTGCCCGCACAGAGCTTCAGCTTGATGCAGTTCTGCAGGGAGGCCGCCGCCGAGGACTCTCAGCCCTTCAGAGTGAGCGGTGAGTACCATCATCTATATACGAGTACAAATAAAAGGGAATGTGCGTTTGTGTGTCACACATAGATGCTAAACGAATTTGACTGATTTTCCTGAAATTTTCACTCTTTGTTTTTTTATTAGTAACGGGATGTTTGAATAGTGGTGTAAATTAAATCGGAAATATGGAGGCGTTGTTATTCATAATGTATTCATTTATCACGACTCAAACTTCTCTGAACACAACGCAACCCGCCGCACAGCCAGAATTAAACGCGTCTGTACTGCAAACAAGTCCCCTGCAATTGTGATATCGGCCGGAATTATAATTTGAATCTCGCACAAGTAAATCAAATTTGTCCAAGATAATGTCACAGCAAACGCATTTGAGAGAGAACGTTTCAACAACAGGATACTTAACAACCATGTCCAAACCTGGACATAGAAGAAATTCATACTTGCGGGAAAGTCTTTCATCTTACAAGAACTTTTGCACTGCATAGCGCAAAACGTGCTTAACAATCCCGTGACGTGTGATGTGAATCGTATTAAAATAGCAAAGCACTGACGGGTTCACTAGTATATAAATCAATAACCAAAGAAGGAAATACATAATTAAATAAATATATAAATAAATACGTATATATATACATATATATGTATATATATGTATATGTATATATATATATATATATATATATATATATATATATATATACACTGGAACCTCAGGTCATTAAACAAGTTCTTCCGCTTCATTAAAAAAATTCTATCTATTTAGCGGTTTTTACAGCCTTGGCCGTTTTCCGCATTCCAATTTCCATGCCTCTTTATCCAATACATCGTTTTCTTCCATTTCTCTTTTTTTCATGGCTTCAGTTATTGCCATGTTCCGTGTTCTTCTCGGTCTTCCCCTGTATCTTCTTCGATTTGGTATCCACTTCCAAACTTTTTGAGGAAGTCTATCCGATTTCAAACATCTCATGTGTCCATACCATTTTAGTTGTTTTATTTCGATCGTGTGGTTCATGGTTGTTTGCACTTAAATATTATTTCTCATTTCATCATTTCTTATTTTATCTAACAGAGAAAGTTTACAACATCTTCACCAGAACATCATTTCTGTTGATTGAAATTTGTCTTCTATAGGAGCTATATATGCGTTTTTTGTCTTCATTGAAATAATTGATTTCCTTAGCAATGGATTCAACTGTCTTGTGGCAATTTTTCCTTCTATATTTTTATTTTTCACATCCGGTTCGTCTCTACCATCTGCTGTTAGTGTTACTCCCAAATACTTATATTGTGTTTTACCTTTAATTATTCCTAAACTAGTGTCTAAATCATGGGGCATACCTCCCACCAGCATATATTCAGTTTTTTGTAAATTTATTTCCATCCCCCCATTTTCCATACTCTTCTACTAATTTTCTAAACATATAAGTTACATCATCTTCATCTTCAGCCGTTATCACCTGGTCATCTGCAAATAGTAGACTAAACAATGTTTCATCACATATTTTCACACCCATGCTTCTGAACTTTCTTTTTCATTCTTTTAGGACTTTATCAATGTATATCTTAAACAGGGTTGGAGATATACTTTATTTACTGGAACGTTGTCTGATAGACATTTTCCTACTTTTACTTGACTTTTGTTCTCTTTATAAAGTTGTTGAATGTAGTAACTTATAGCTTATCAATTGATAAAAAAATTCTGCCAGTCCAACAGACGTCCAGTATTTATCTGTTATATTCACATCACCATTTCTTATATGTTGATTCAGAGTTTTTACAATCTCTTTTTAATTTCTCACAGTTGAATTTCTTAGCATTAATTTTCATAGATAACACGGGTCGATGACCTGTACTTGCAATAATCCGTATCATCATTTCTTATATTGTCGTTTTTCTTTTCATTGAAAGAACATTTTCCTCTGAATTTAAACATCTCATCAATGGTATAGTAAAAATGTTTAAAGAAAATAGTGGAGAAGCAAAGTATTTATGCTGTCAAACACATTCCGAAACGAAACAACGAAATGTTCTTCGTCACTCAGTTCTTGCTCTTATTAAATATGTTTTTGCAGAGCAACTATAAAACATTTTCTCGGCTAAAACTTGCTTTGTACATTGATCTCTCAGGCAAAACGGATCATAAATCGTGTACTGAAATAATTGATTTCTTGATACACACCTGTAATAGTATGCTTTGCTACGTATGCAAAGATCGAAGTTGCATTAGGTACATCAATATTTTTCCGTTTGGATTTTTATTGGTGAGTGTCTGAACTACATATTTGAAAAAAAATTATTAAATGCTTATATGCAAATTAAAATTAATTTAAAACTTATTAAATGCTTATGCTAATTATTAAATGCACCTACAAGTTTTATCCTCTGAAATGTCCCAACAAAAATGTTTTGTTTAGAGTCTCGCCGGAACTGACATATATATTTTACTAGACGTAGAAATCACAAGAATCACAGTTACAGTGCTGCCCACCATTGCATGTTTTGAATCCTCGTCATCCACAATTACTTCTAAAATATTTTCGTCTTCACTCTCTTCATCTGACGGCAAATCATTCAATACTTATGCTTCAATTTCCCCTTCTAAGAAACTTTCTGATATCTAGAATCAAGAACCTATTACGACTCAAAAATAAGAATACACTTACCCCTAAAACTGTTTTGTTCATTTACGAAACAGCATGAACACTGACAACATTGCCAACGCAAAACAAAACAAAAACAATATATAAAGACACAGTATAAATAACGGGAGAGCACTAAACGCTCAATTGAAAAACGTCTTAGACGAAGGGGGCTCATCAGACCCACACTACAATAAACGTAGATAAAAACTGAAAACAAACTAAAGTCGATCAACACCTCGTACCCACTTCTCTTTGTATTTCTACGGTTAAAACACGTTATTGTCTAGTGAGTGGGTGAGAAAGCCTATGATCGTGTGCGTGAGCATTAAGGTAAGAATGAGGGGGAGCGTGTGGGCGTGAGAAAGATCGGGAGAGTAAGCGTGAGTGTGATCGGGAGTGGAAACCAAACAATAGTTTATTTTAGTAGTTGTTTACAATAACTATTCCAACACTTCATCGTTTACGAGAGAGAGAGAGAGAGAGAGAGAGAGAGAGAGAAGAGAGAGAGAGAAGAGAGAGAGAGAGAAGAGAGAGAGAAGAGAGAAGAGAGAGAGAGGAGAGATGAGAGATAACAGAAGAGAGGGAATGTACCATTTCCAAAGCACAGTTTTCATAGCCAGTCTTGTATTCCCACTTATATTCCCTACTTTCTAATAGACTCTTACGACACTATCACTTAGACTAGAGTTGCCTAACTTCCTGAACGAGCTCAAACACTCCGTCATTAACTTCCGACAGAGCCAACGTATCTACCAACCGTTCCCAATGACAGCAAACAGTTCTCGTAGACCGCTGAACTGGCCCTCGCAACCCCCCCATTACACGTCAGCCCATGACTGGCCACACAGCTCCTATTTCGCCGGCTGCCTTCAATAAGGCGACGAGCCCCCCTTAAGCGAGCGCTGCTCTGTTACGTGCGCGCCTAATTTAAAAGTTCCTTCACATCTCTAACACCATGTCCAAATAATGTCTCTTCCCAGACGGGAGTTTCCATCCGAGTTACGAAGAGGTGCCGGGCGTGGGCGTGTACCGTCTGCACGCGCGCCCGCGCTCGTGGGAGGAGGCGCGGAAGGCGTGCGAGCGCGAGGGCGCGCAGCTGGCCGTGCCCAACTCGCGCACGGAGGCGCTGGCGCTCATGGACATCCACAACCGCTGCCCGCGCCTGCTGCCCTCGCACTTCAACGACTACCAGTACCTCGGCGTGCACGACCTCTACTCCGAGGGCGACTGGGAGACAGTCGTTGGTAATATTTCTACGCATTTTTTAAAAAAAATGGTTTCACAGTATGACAAATATTATGTTTACTAATTTCAGAATTTGTTTCCGGTTTTAGATTTTTATTGCAGTGTGGAAAATGTACACAAGTTAACTAAACAATTTTCTTCATTGTGCGATCCGCAATTTTGGACATTCTTTTGTCGTCCCAAAAAGAAATTCCCTATTTTCTTTGGAATTAATAGTAGAACAACTAGGAATTCTCCTCTTACCTAACATTATTTCAACAGAATTGTTATCCTTTCGGAACTGATCTAGGGGGCGATGTCCACCGTCCACTTCTTTGGCAAGTTAAAAACCTTCCCTCTAGTTCCTCCAATGTTACACGTCTTCGTAATTTTAACACAAATATGCAAGACATCATTCAAAAACTTTTCGCAAAATTTTGCTTATTTTACTCTCCCTACTTCTTTTGTAAAAAATTGTAGTATTTACTTACAGCCCCCTAAGATAAGTATTCTATTTCAAACTCTTTCCCCCCCCACAAGTTTCTGAGTTAAATGAAGTGATTTAATTGTAACTGAGGGAAATTTTGTAAAGAGTTTTCTAAAACGCCTCGTTTACTCTCAGTATATTAACTTGGTTTTGCAATCACTAGTTCGCATTTAAACCTTAACTACTGGTGTCGGCTCAATTTGACCCGAAGGCACTTTCCCCTTATTTTACGAAAACACTGCAAGCTACCGATGAATCGGGTTCCATGTGATCTCTTCTGTTAACGTTTTCATTCAGTGGGAGCAATCATAAATGTAATTGACTTATCAGTTTCTCTGAATTGCTCTTTTTGATCCAACGTTAGAGTTCTTGTGCAATTCCACATGATGGATGCGCAAGCGTGGCACCTTAGCGATAACTCCGTCTTCGTGACTTCTTTTAGGTTAGTAATGAATTCTGTTTTTTGGACATTACGTAAGAACACACCGAACACTCCTCTGAAATTCTTGCCAAGAAGCAAAGAGAGGTAAGAGTCTTTTGCTTTACGAACGAGATGATAATGACATATTAGATAACAGCCACATAATGATCAGTAGTTAATTCATAAGATCAAGAAGAAAGCACAGACCCTCTTCAGAAGCTATAAACTGTAACTTTGAACGAAATTATCCGAAAGGAAGATTGGACACTTGCGATAAGCTGTGTAGTAATTATAGTGTAGGCAGGAGAACAAGGTCTCAATTAACTGTATTATTTTACGTAAACATGACGATTTGTAATTGTTATATGTATTTCTACACTGTATATATTATTAAACACATAACCCTCTCAAAATCATAAAAAACGACATTACTTTCTTGAAGCAGAATGGTCGGATCCATATAAACTGACGCCAGTGTGATATTGATATCACGCCAGTACTTAAGGGTTAATCAAGAAATAACTGACTTTCAAATATTGCAAGAAACATTACTTTTCATCAGTAGTTTCTCTCCAAGTTTGATTTTTTCAGAATCATTAAAATCCTTCTCCCTGTAAAAGAGAACGTCTTGTTTGAGTCCCCTACAGTTTTGTAATTATCATATAAAAACTGGTATTCTAGTAATCACATGCTCATTGGAATAAATTCAAATCAATTTACCTTAAGAACATGCTTAAATATAGTTTGTAATAATTACAATCTGATTGCAGGTGATCCTCTGAATGAGACGGGGTACGTGGTCTGGGGTAGAAATCAACCTGACAACGCTCACCACCATGGAGAAAACTGCCTTTCTATGAACCGCAACGGCTTCTTCAATGATGTACCCTGCTGGACGGAACTTCCATTCATCTGTGAGCACCCTTGAGACATTTAAGAACGTTTGTGATAAAAAAATAAAAGCAAGCAACAACTCATCCTTATTAGTAATTGTACTCATAATTAGAAGTGGTTAACTACCTCAAAAATCTCTACCTCTGTCGAGAAACGAAATTCAATAAGGAATGTGTGTAACAGACAAATAATGCTCAATGTTGTACATATAAAAGATGAGTCATTTCGGAAATAAGAAAGTACACCAGCGCATTCAATCTAACGAGATAAAAATGAAAATATTCCAGTTCTTCGTCAATGACGATGCTGACAGACGACACCTTTCCAAGATGATTCTTATTAGTCCAGGTACAGTCATTGAGGTACCAAAAATACCCCAATCATTGCGTCAATGTGGTTTGTGTGCCCATTTCGGTCACTGCCTGTACAGCACCTCGTGATCCTATCGCGCCTAGACTTGTATTAGAGAATGGGAACAAGTCTACACTAAATGGCACTAACGCACAGGCCTGAAATTCCTTACGTCATGCAACTGATTTTATTATCCGCTAACGCAATATACCGTGGAAGGGGAAGGAATTAAATATAGAACCGATTTAGGTGGCTGAGGGCGTCAATTATCCCTGCAGTGCTGTTGGAGGCCTTAGGGTTGGAGTCTTCGGGTATTGACAATAGCAGGATTTTTTGGCACTTGCTAGACAGCTAGGTGGAAAGGTGTCTGGAGGAGACGTCTAGTACTCGGCAGGTCTGATCGGTAGTTTTCTCCAATCAATATCTGGCGAATTCCAGGGCACTACCCTAACAAACAGGCCACAGGTCTTACGCTATCTTTCCTTCCTCTTTCTTGTCCTAACCTTACACATCCACTTACATGAAATACACTACTCACATATGCCGGGAGATAGCTAAGAGCCCAAAGTCTGACCGGGCTCGGTCAGTGCCCCGTTGGTGAGAAATACCCGTTTGGTGAAACCCCCGCAAATTGAGGGATAGGTCGGCGCCGAATCTCGTCATCCAACGAGAAGATCACCGCTATCTTCCGCGATAAAAAGCATGCACTACACTCGCGAGAGCTGTTTACGCTCTCGGAATCATCAATCAATGAAATTGAAACTAAGATTCGAGAATCAAGGCATTTTTTTAATTTAATTTTATTATCGGTAGACATTACACTGTTCAGTTTATATATTAAATGTGCAACTGTTTGATGGTCTTAATCTATCTTATACTAACTTACACTAACATAAAATTATACATTACAATTATATAAAAAAATATACGCTAATAGGAAGCAGGAAGCACCTCAGATTCGTATTATTTAAAGTTTGCCAACATTTTATAAAATGAATGGAGGGATGTAATTAATCTTAAACATTTATTTTGGATAACTTGTATTTTGTTTAGGTTAGAATTAGCAGCATTGGTCCAGATGGGACAAGCATAGAGTAATGTCGGCCTGATTATGGTTTTGTAGAGTAATAGAGCATTGAATTTTGAGAGTTGACTGTGTTAATTCAGTAAGGGGCGAAGTTGAATTAGTTTAGTTTTGGCTTGCCGAATTTTTACCTCTAGATGTTGCTTCCAGTTGAGTCGGGAATCGAAGTTTAAGTCCAAGTATTTTATTGTTTTATTAGTTGGTGTCCAATTGATGATGTTATTTATGAAAAGTGGAAGAGGGTATGTGAATTCTTTCAATGTAAATATTTTTACTACAGATGTTGTGGGATTCAACTTTATTTTCCAAACATTAGACCAATTTGCTAGTAAAGAGTTCCCTGAGATATACAGTGCAGGGTCATCGGCAGATTGAGTGATATTTATGTGTGCTGAAGTAGAAATATCCGCTGTGTATAAATTGAACAACGTGGGGGAGAGTGGTGAACTTTGGGGAACCCCTGCAGAAATTTTCCTTGGATTGGAGCAGTGGGCTTCGACTGAAACTGTTCTATTTGTTATATAGCTAACAATAACAAATAGTAGATTTTGGGTGTACCTATTGAAATTAATTTAAAATAGAGAGCTGAATGCCATATTCTGTCGAATGCTTGCGAAATGTCTACAAATGCAGAGATGGTATGTTGTCCCTTTTGGAATGCAGTGTGAAAGTGTTCCGTAAATCTTATTAGTTGGTGGGTGGTAGAGTATTGCGACTTGAAGCCAAACTGGTGCTGTGGTATTCTGTTTGTTTTCTTGTTATGTTTGTTCAATCTGATGAGTATTAATTTCTCTAGAGTTTTTGACTTTATAGGTAGCAGGCTGATAGATCTGTAATTCTCTGCTTTTGAATGATTCTTGTTTGGTTTTGCTATTGGGTGAATGACTGAGTGTGTCCATGTTTGAGGAAAATATCCTGTTCTCAATACAGAATTGTAAATGTTATTTAGAAAAGCAATGGCTTTCTCCGGTAGGTCTTTTAAAATGATCTGATCGTGGCCTGGTGCTTTTTATTTGGAATATCCTTTATTATTTTTCTTATTTTATTAGGGAATATGAATTGTATTTGGTGGGGAACATCATATAGGGAAGCATTGAACATTGTCATAATTTCTTCGTGATTCGAATCTTTGGTGTTTTGAATTTTTGGGAGTGAAACTGTCAACAAAGTGTGAGGCCAGTACTTCAGCTTTTCCCATTAGAGAGTATTTTTACCATCACTAATTGCTAATGGGAGAATACATGTTCTTTGTTTAAGAGTTTCTTAGTATACTGCCAAAGAGAGTTGTTTTTAGTATTTAAGCTATTGATGCAAGAATTGTATTGTTCTTGTTTATATCTGTTTAGAATCTTTTTACAAATATTATTTAACAGATTTTGATATTTTTTTAACAAGGAATTGTTAGTGAATTCTAAAGTCTTATTGTTTTATTTTTTATTCGGATTAAGTTAATCATATTAGTTGGGATCGGTTTGTGCATTATTTTGTTAACATCTAAGCTTTTTTCAATATGACTGTTGTTAATATTACTAATTATTATATTGTTGAGGTTCATAATGGCTTGATTAATTCCTTGGGGAGAGTTCAAGTTCTGAAATGGAGGTATGGATTTATTTATAGAACCTGTAAAGTACTTCCAATTAATGTTATAAGTATTTAAAGTTGGTGGGGGGGTTAAGAAAGGCTTTTCTACGCCAGATGATATTATTACTGGTAAGTGGTCTGATTCTAGTTCATGGTACGTTGTAGAAATGAATTGAGTTTTAATATTTGTGACTGCTATATCAAGTATGTCTGGACTTCTGTTTGGATCATATGGGAAGTAAGTGGGTTTGGTTAGTGATGATATGTTGTATAAGTATTTACCAGCGGGATTCGTAGCCCGACAACCCCATGGATGGTGTTTAGAGTATAGATCATCTGCAATAATGAATAAATTTGGTAGTTGTAATAATGTGGAGATATTGCTATTATTGATTTTTTATATTTGGAGGTTTATAAGCAGTTACTATTGTTATTGTCCTGTTATTATACTTTACATTTATTGCTACTGTTTCGAGTCCGGGAGTGTGTGGTAGAGTAATCTGGTGATGTGGTATACTGCATTTTATTAGTATTAGTACTCCTCCATCTTTCTACTTTTGTCTGTCTGCTTGGATTGAATAAAAAATGAATAAAATGAATATTCCCTTGAATAAAAAATGAATATTCTTGGTTGAGATGTGCTTCTGTGATGTGATAATGCCATTGACATTCCAATTTAATATCATTGTACCATTATGGGGATCCATATTTGTTGCTAAATAGCATAGCACTTGATTGTTGGATATTATGTATAATTGTTGATATTAATGCATTTATAAAATTAATGATGTGTTTGGTTATAAATTGAGTAATGTTCTGTATGAATGAGTTACCAATATTGAAACTGTTGTAGTTTATGTGTAGATTGTTATGTTGTTTGATTGTTATGTTGCGGTGATTTGTGTTTGTTGCGTTTTGTTGGTGGTTGATATTTGTAGCATATGAGAAATTAGGTATGTTCTTGGTTGGAGGTAGTATTGGAAAGTTTGTTGTTTTCAACTGAGGGAATAGGATTGTTCCTAAGTGTGTCATTTGGATTATTTCTTTACTTTCTAAACTTTTTCGAAAATATGGATATCCTTCTGGTCTGAGGTCAGCCCCGTGCTTCCCGAGACAATGTTTACATGTAGGAGTGGAGTTCTTTTGTTCACAGTTTGCTGATAGGTGACCACCTGCACAAAACACACACGAAATTATATGATTGCAATTATTTTTACAGTGTCCATAGTCTAAATGCCGGTAAAATTGTAGGGGGCCCTTGGTTTTCTTTCTTTTTTCTGGTTTCACAAAGTTTTTGCCTATTTGTTTTATTTCTAACACATCCTCGATTTTGTGAGTTCCATCAAAGTCTACTGCCACTACTGGGATGGGGGAATCGTTTTTAGATAGTCGAGTAAATTTTGTATCAGAATTGAATTTGTTATTGAATTCGGCTAATATTTCATTTTCTGAGATTGAAGGATGAATATTCTTGATCACTACTTAGTATTTTTTACTAATTTTATCCGAATAAGTGTTTTTGGTGGCCAGGAAATATTTAACTGCTTTTCAGAAGTCGGTCACTGATTGGAATTGCATTCGAATCTTTTGAATCTTTTGGCAATACAGTGTTAGGATATTCAGCAGGCCCCAACGCACATACATTCGCGATATTTTTATCCACAGCCTGAAGGTAACGCGTTCTTGGATGGAAACGCCTCAAGCCACTATGCTAGTCAGCCCAACCCGGAATGTCGAGATAAGTGTTGAAAGGTGATTCACGGAGTTTGGAAAGCACTACTCTCCCACAACGCACATGCAAAAATCCACTCAAAAGGGGGATTTGAAATTACGAACTTGCTAAGACGCTTTCTTAGTGGTGATCTTGGCTGCGAAGGTCACCAACTTGAGCCAATATTTCTTTACAATTTTGCTGAGAATTGTTACATTACTTGTTGCTAAATCGTCTTTGAAATTGTGGTCTTCCATTACGTTCAAAAGCTTGTGTTTATAACAAGCCTAATCGTAGAAAAATAGTAGGAAAATATCCATGAAGGATTATTTTGTACATTAAAAATTAAAATTCTGCTAATTGATGGATAAAGACATCTTGTATCAGCGCGTTCATGCTTAGTTTCATGAGACTCAGGGAAAGTGCCCAGTGCGCCTGTGCAATGCTGGTGAAATACAGAGAATACAAGGATGTATTAGTGAAAGCGATTTTTAAGTGCACACTTACGAGAACAAAACAGTACAGGAAATCTTTGTTGTTAATATAAAGAGGAACCTGTTGGACTCATTATATCCGAAATGGCTCACTATTTAATTTATTAAGGAAATAAAAAAGAATTACGAAATTCATAGAAGTTTAAATTATATGTAAGAAAGTGTAAATAAGCGCAAATCACAATTAGTGGGTAAATGTTGGAATCTGTAAACGTATCTGTGTTCGCATTTATAATGAAACAAATAACTAATTATCCAGATAAGTGTGATATAATTTTTTTGTACTTACGTAATAAAATTAAGAAAAATATTTCACTGCGTGAGTTAATTGTATTTAAGAAAATATAATGAAAGTGTAGAAGAATGTTTGAAACTAAATTTTATATCAAGTTGTAAAATAGATACATATCTAATGTATTAAAAATGTAATAAAAAGTTGTATTATTCATATTAATATCATTATTATTATTATTATTATTATTATTATTATTATTATTATTATTATTATTATTATTATTATCTATTTTTAAATTTAATAATGCATTAATTTATATAACAAAATTTTAGAAATTACGATATTCGCACCTTCTTTCGTATACATAACTAGTATTTCCATCAAATCATTCTTTAAAAAAATGATGTGAAAAGACTAAAGTTACAATATTTTGAATATTTTTTAAGAACTATAATAACCACTCCTTACACTTAAGAGAATGAATTAAACCTAAAATATTTGTGTTAGGAGAACTACCCCTCTACTTCATGTGATTTTCGCAAAATGAGGAAGAATTATTTAGTGAAGGATGGCACACATCAGTCACTACAGTAATACTCAAAGAAGTAAGTATTATGTTTTTGAGAACAGTTCTTAGTGTAATCATGCATGATCGAGCGTATGTAGTGCAAAAAATCATTTATTGAGTGGAAATTTTTTTTGCGATTTGCTATATTTTAGTACCCTTAAGCGCCAGCACCTTAGATTTTATTACGATTATTAAGAATCAGTTTAGTTGTGGGAATTTATAGAATAGCGCCCAAAGCAATTTTACCCCTGGGAAGCTAGAATTTAAAAAAATGTGTATCTGACGGTCTATTAATTGCGAAATGTTTGATACAGTTGAGTTTGCGGCAGAATTTCAGGACGCACTTTTATTTCCTCTAATTTTAGATTCCACTCTTATCTGTTCTCATAACTCACTACATCATACCTCTACTCATTTTCTGTTTTCACAATTCACTACATCATAATCATCATTATAAACGTCAGCTGATGGTCAAATTCATATTTAGGTTGCAGCACCTCAATATATGTAGCGTCACTCTACATTCATTGTATTTGAAAAGGAAACAAAACATTTTATTCAATAAAATGCGTTGGCTTACAAAACCACATAACCTATTTACGAAATCTACACGGCTGTACGCCTGCTAGCCAAACTGCTGAACATCGTTGCCATGTCATTTACTTCGACAGACGTAACAGACAATGTACCTCCGGCATCCTCGGTAGCCATCCGATTTTTGAGAACTCTGAATGCAGTGAAAAATCAGCCGTGAGGATTTCACCATCAGTGCAAAAAGTGCTGCGAATTATATCAATGAAGTCCAAAGTGTTGGATCTGAAAAGCCACACAAACCGGCACAAGGCTTATAAAGTTGGAGATGGGAATGTACTCTAGAATAGTGGTTATAATATATGTAAGAACTTATAATTTCTACTCGCTCTACCTCATTATTTCCTTACAGGTAGTCTGTGTGCTGTAAGACCTCATCGTAGCATCGTAATGTTCAGAAATATTGATAAAGGATTAAAAAAATAATTATGGAGTAGGAACAACCTGTTCCGCAGAGTGATTAGTCACACATATCTAGGTTGTATTGACATAATTATTTAGTAGAAAGAAACATCAAACAGAGAAACGGCCCGAATTCCACATAAAAGTTGAGAGGAGATTATCACAAGTTGACAGCCGATGCCCAGAACAGCAGGCATCAGATGCCTACATAGGTACAGCGGATGTCTACATAGGTAAACGAAGAGTTGCAAGCGTTAATAACTGCCACGAAGAGTCAATGCTGAGCTCGATTGCAATTTGGCACGACGCGCCTCTAGCATCAGCCTCTGCGGTCGCCCAGGCCGGCCAGGGCGATAGCGGTGGCCAGCGACGTCAACAGCGGTGAGCGAGGGCGCGGGCGCGCGGGAAGAAACAGGAGTTGGAGTTAATTAAGCCGTCGGGATCGGTCAATATACCGCTTTTATTTTCCCCGGTCGAGCCCCACCTCTCTGCCTGCTCCCAAGCCACGCCCCCTCGACCCACCCCACAGCATCCTGCATTTTTCTCCTCTCCTCTCCTGACCGGCCCTCGCATGCTACGTCCCGCCCTATCTCACCCTCCTTCCCCCTTCTCTATCGCCTGGTCATTTTTCAATATTTCGAACTCTGCGCCTCGCGAAAGGATTCGCGCCTTCCGGCTCACCAAAATGTACTCTACTTCTCTCTACATCGCTCTACCTCTTCTCATAGCGCTCTTCTTCACATCACAGCGCTCTTCTTCTCATCACAGCGCTCTTCTTCTCATCACAGCGCTCTTCTTCTCATCAGAGCGCTCTTCTTCTCATCAGAGCGCTCTACTTCTAATCAGAGCGCTCTACTTCTCATCAGAGCGCTCTACCTCTCATCAGAGCGCTCTACCTCTCATCAGAGCGCTCTACTTCTCATCAGAGCGCTCTACTTCTCATCAGAGCGCTCGACTTCTCATCAGAGCGCTCTACTTCTCATCAGAGCGCTCTACTTCTCATCACAGCTCTCTACTTCTCATCACAAGGCTCTACTTTTCATCACATCGCTCTAGTTCTCATTACAGCACTCTACTCCAGCTTACAGTTCTATTCTGTAGATTCACTCCACATAAGGTTAACTCCACCGCGCCTGTCTCCCATCCACAGTGCGTTTCTCTTCTCTCTTCATCCTTCCCCGTTCCACTGCGCTCCGTTCTCTTCTCTTTCCCTCTCGCCTCATTCCACCCCTACATCGCCCCTCCCCCTCTCGATCATCCGGTCGCGTTGGGGTGGGGGCGGGCGAGCGGCGCGCGGTCGGCACCTGCTCGCTGGACGAAACGGTCGGTTTCAATTAAGCCTGCTTCGCCGCCGCTTCGGAAATAACGTCTGCGGTCGCCATGCCACCCGCGACTCAGATGCCGCGTTGTGCGGCCAATCGAAGGTGGCCGGGGGAAGGGGGCTTGAGAGCACGTCGCAGGACACTGGGAGAATGGATATAGGGGCGGGTTAAAGTGGACCATACACAAGCAAGATCGACTTGCAAACCTGGTTCAGGCTGGTTGGAAATCTGTCACCGGGGCGTTTTCCCACAGTGAAGGAGCTGGCAGCGGTGACAGACAGCAGGCGCAATTTAGGTTCGTGTGCAAATCTTACTCGTTCGTGGTTTTTTTTAAGATTTGGGACCACTAAAAGGGGAAATCCCGTTTTGATTAACAATACTTATTACAAAATTCATGTATATAATATAAGTAGAGAAGTTAGAGGTTTTGGAGAAAAGTAATTTACTTTTTGTTTCCTAAAAGACAATTTTTTTCAAAATTTTATAAAAGAAAGTAGCTGAATGTGTAAAGACAAGTGTGATTAAGAAGTGTCAACTAGTAAGAAGTAACTTTTCACAAAATATCAAAAGTGAGGCGAAGAAAAATATATTGTCAACGTACTATTCGGTTTATCATCAATCCAGTAATAAGGATCGTCAGCATCTGGGTCAATGACATCGATCAGGTTTTTTGTCCAGTTTCCCAGATCTTTATAGCTAAGGCTGAGATGACCCCGTGTTTTCCTTCTGAACGTAAATATACCTTCAATATCTGTGCACGTTTTCTTGAGTTCAGTGGGATAAGTACTAATTTAAATTAACGTTTTCTGTGTTCTCGCGCTAAAGTTAATTTCTCATGAAAGACATGATAAGGAACTATAAAACAAATCTATAGCAGATTTGGCTTTGTAAATAGTGTTTATTACATGAAAGAGAATATTTTTCTTATCAATTGTTGCCAAAAGTGCTCAATACCGTCTGTATTCAGAATTCAACTTGCATATGGGTTAGGGAATTTTAAAAAATGTGCACCGTATATACTTCTCCCCATAGTTCGACACATGCAGTTTTAACTGTTTTGACGTTGAATAAATGCAATGAAATCATAAGTAATTAATTTCCATATTTTTAAAATTCAGAATAGGATTCATAAACATGAAAACATTACTAATGGGTAGACAAAACCTACTTGACATACGTTAGACAAAAAAAATCTTATTCAAAATCAGGTTCCGCACGTGCTAATACGTTAATTCGGCTCTGTGATCAGAAGTGGGCGGGGGGTTAAAGGCGCGCTGCGGGGCACGTGGAGAATAGAGGCGAAAAAGATCTGGGGAAAGGGCGATGAATGCGATTGGTTACGAACCGCGCTGTGGGGAGATCACTCAACGAATCCGGTTTAAAACTGTTGGCACGGCGCTGAGATTGTTGGGATGTGTAACGTACCGCGGAGAGTTTATTGCCTAATGCCTCCCAAATCTAAAATCAATGCACGCTTTGGTATACGTAACACTGTAGTAATTTGCAAATAGTTTGAGGCATTTAGCATAAGTTAGAAGTGAAACAATTTCTTTACTTGCTTTAATTTTCAACTATTGAGTAAAATTAACTTTTCGTTGTTCCAAGAGATTAATGACGGTACTAAAACGGGGAAGAATTTAAAATAAATTTGTGGTTCCTTCGCACTACCAACATATTAAAGCTCGTATTTCACACTCCGATTCGAAGCAAAGATAAGGTCTATCTTGCAATGAGATTATCTCTTAAACTAACATCAATAAACGACTTCCTAACTTTCTATTAAACGTGACTTTAAAACAATATTCCATAACTTGAAAATGTAGTAAATGTACAAATACAACTTATTATAATTTACCGAATGTCACACAACAAATAGTAAATTTGATGAAATTGAGTTTGATTGCAAATATTTTATTGAAGAGAAAATAAGAAAATCGGTATAAATAAAATAGATATATCAACATCAATTTGAAAACTTTGAGTAAGTTCATTATCAACCGTTCAGTTAACATAATGAAGTATAGTTTATTTCACTTAGACTAATAAAGTAACATATATTAAACGTAATCGCTGTGCATAATGCCGCCGGTTAGAGCGTAAAATGAACAAATGGAAAACCATGACAAACCCAATTGACTCATTCTCCAGTCACAAGACTCACTCGCAAAGCAACCGACTCACTTGCTGAAAAACTGACTTACTTGCGGGGCGTCTGTCTGGTGTTAGATTAAAACAAGAAATGAGAGTTAAAGCAAAAATATGTTGGACCAGGTAGGAGGACAGAGGGGAAGAAGAGCCGAAAGTAGGAGGAAAAAATGAAGAGAAACAGAAGAGAAAAAAAAGTTTCATCCAAATCGAGACAAGATCAGAAGCTGAAGCAACAATGGCAAAGAAGGGGACAGTGGAGACGGAAACGATATGTGATTCTGTATTGGTCCAATATGAGAGGGTAAAGATAGATGAAGCAACGGGTTGCGAGCGAAGCTTGAAGAGCACATGACAATGAAGGTGGAGTTATTGGAGGGGGAAGGGGAGTAAATGAGACCAAAAGGAAATGAAAGACTGGTTATAGGGGAAACGGAAATGGATGTCAGAATAAAATGGAGCTGGAGTACATGAGAAATTATGGCGTCAATTCCGGACGGGAGAGGAAGTGAGTACAGTTGAGGTGGAGGGAAGGAGGATGGCGATAGAGTAAGGGTATTGGGAGAGCAGTTGGAAATAAAGGGGGGAAATGGATACATGGCATAGTTGGAGGAGGGTAATTAGAGCTGGTAATGAGGAACCAAGATGAATGGAGTGCCGAAATAGAAATAGCAAATACGTGATATGTCCGGACGAAACAGAGGTGGGCAAGAGAAGAGGTGAAGTGTGAACGAAGGCGTGGTGAAATCAGTGCTAGAATGTGAAAAGAAAACCAAAAAGAGAGGAGCCAGGGAAGGAGGCGTTTCCCCAAGGAAAATGTGATGTCGAAAGAAAAAGTAGTGTCGGATGAGGAAGAACGAGATCGAGGTCGGGAGGAAGTTCAGGCGGGGCAAAGTCAAGAATGGTTGGTCGATTGGTAGTTAGTGATTCCGGGCGCGTCAACTACCGAAGTCATTAGTCTCATAAGTATAGTGCATATTTTCCTCGGGAGGTGGCGCTGATCTTTCCCCGCTGAATAGCGAGATCCTGGACCGACCTACCGTCTGCTAGCGGGATATGTATCTCCATCAGTGGGACAAGCTCTATACGTTTAACCGGTCTCCCGACATGTGGGGTTGTGTAGTTCGTGCGAAGACAAGGAGAACGTGACAAAGCAGAGAGGTGTTAAGAAAGCAGTGGCAAGGAGATGAGTAGGCGGTGAAATGGTGGTGAGGTGGAGAGAAGTCTGAGAAGGGGAGGAGGAGGAGGGTGAGGTGTGGGAGTCTGGAAGAAAGCAGGGAGGTGGCAGAGGGGAGGCGGGGACGGGGTTGGGAGAGATGCGAGGTGAAGGCGATGTGAAAATAAAAAGGAGGCGGGGAGGTGAACAGGAGGAGGGGAGAAGACGAAGAGGTGGGTAGGAGATGAAATGATGTGGAGGGGGGCTGGTAAGCGGTGGTGAATAGACGGTGAGGAGGCTGGGCGGGGGCGAGGAGGCGGTGACGAGGCGGCTAGCAGACGCAGGCGATGGTAACGTCGGCGAGAGATCCGCGGATCTCCCGCGGCTCCCTACATCAAAGGCGCGCGCGCGGCGAGCGACGCGTCGAAATCCTGCGATAATTGGGGCTTCGCTCGATCGCGGCGGCGGATTCCGATCGGCCTGCGCGCCGTGACGTCACAGGGCGGCGTCCGCTGCAGCCGCTCCCCCTTGTCCCCCCCTTCCCATTGCTCAGAAATACCTACTGATGGCATGACGGCACCAGGGGAACGCTTGTCTATCATAAGAAACAAGGTTATTCGTCCATTGACAAATAATCAACGTTCTTACTCTCAAAATTATTTATATACAAAGAATTATATTCGGTTAGTTTTATGTTTGATTAGAATTTTTGTGTCAATAATCAAATAATTTTCGTTCCAGAACGGACGTTTTTTGACTTCCTTACAATTAGAAGAGATGTAATTAGAGTTTTCGTTCAAACGATTAAATTCATTTCGTTACAGAAATGTCGATTTTATGTTACCATTATACAATCTGACAAATGGGGGATGAACAATTAAGTAAGAAAACAGTAAACAGTGGACATTCGATTGTAAATTAATTTACTGGAGATATTAGATGAACAGATTTTTTTTAAAAGACTCAGTCAGAAAAATCATATAGTGAAGTAACAGTAAGAAGTATTATTATCGTCTCATTTCCTTATTTGTCAAAAAAAATATTAGGTCAATTCTATTGAAAAGAAATGCATGGAAATTTGAAAACTATTGAAATACGATTTTCATGTATTGTACCGTAAGATTCAGTTTCAATACCTGTTACATAATTAAATGTGTACAATAACTGTCTATTAAAATATTTATTGTACGTTACATATGAAAAAGAAATTCTGATATATGCACGCGGTAATGGAGAACATTTATATTGCCTAAATTCTACAATATGTAAATGTTGCTTCAATTTATTTTAATATAGTTCTGTAATTAGGGTGATCCAATGTTGGTAAATTCAAAGAACCTGTGAGATTCGTGATAAATAACTTTACTATTAGACGTGATTCCAAAAATCAACGTTCTTTTTACGTTCCTGAATATACTAGATACTTTCTTAACAGTAAATTATATGAATATTACGACGTAAACTATGGAATATATCCATCTTTATAACAACTATAAACCAAAGGAAACACTGAGCACTATTTATAGCACACGTGTGTAAATTAAGTTGTACTAGTACCTTCGTTTTTGATTGACATGCGTGTATCAAATTCGATATTTGTTTCACTCTGGTATGACTTCAGACTTGCAATGCTATAATTCTACAAGAAGTAGACAGAAGTGTGCGACATTGAATAAGGATTTGAAAGTCACAAGAAGGCACAGCGTATTGAATGCCACAAGCACATGAAGAAAATAATCACGTTTCGTCTCATAAATTATCATGAATTCAAATTAAGTCTCCGGTAGAACTAATTCCATGTCACTGAAGACTGGTATATTTCGCCAGCTGTGCTTAATAAGGAGTGCGAAACGAATATATCTTCCATTTAGAGTACAGCT
Source organism: Gryllus bimaculatus (assembly GCA_017312745.1). Classification (NCBI taxonomy): domain Eukaryota; kingdom Metazoa; phylum Arthropoda; class Insecta; order Orthoptera; family Gryllidae; genus Gryllus; species Gryllus bimaculatus. The sequence goes on from BOPP01000006.1 coordinate 5,767,948, forward strand.
GACATACTCGTGTTCTAGGACTAATTTAGGACATTGTCAATTTTCATTCATTATTACAAACATATCTCATGTTCAGACATTCGCTCTCTTCCCATTAATACGGCTCTATGAGAAACTAGAGTAACACAGCTGCACCTTGACAAAAAGGAACAAACGAAAGGGAAAGTAGTTACTGCGGACAGTGAAAATATACTTTAGATTTTAATAGATTATAATGAGGTTGCTATAGTTTTACAATGTTTTATTATATCCAATTCACTGTTAATTTCTTATTAGAAACAATCTCAGGAAAATATTTTGGCATAAAACATTCTTTGACCTCTATCATACTTTACGTCAAAACTGTACTTTTTACAGATTTTTTTTATAAATGGATACGATGTATGTACGAGAGAAATGTGTTCTAACGGGACATTTGATAATATTGTACTTTTGACAAATTATACCTTCCAAGTAAGTGTTTTAGTTATAGAAACGGGTTAGACATTCGAGTGTTTGCTAAAAATTTCACAATTTTACAATATTTCATACAAATTTCTCACAGGCTTACCGTTTGTCAAAATCTTCCCATTCACAAATTCTCTTGGATTCAATAGACTTCTTATGTTCTTTCAAGTTAAAACCTTAGAATAGGAGTTCTATATTCACACCGGAAAAATAATGGACATTGTCGACCTGAGCAAAGAGAATTAGATGAAGCAATGATTTATTGACGTGGTGATTGAAGAGTGCGAGAACCAAGGTAGAGACGAAGGAGGGATTGTGTAGAGGGCAAGAGATATCACTGGGAAACTAGAAAGAAATTGCAAATTGGGGCGAAAAAGTGAAAAGGAACGTGTGGACGCGAAGATGAAGGCGTGGATGTAATGGAGACTATAACATGCGCAAACCAAGATGAGAACACAGACAGGATCCACGAAGGAACAGAGGTAGGGGACGGCATGGACGACGATGCAGGGATGATAAATGAGCAAAGATGTAGATGAAGCTGAGTAATGATGGGGTAAAAAGCGAGCAGAGGGATGGTGAATATGAAGCGAAATAAGGTGAAGAAGAGGTAGTGATGGAAGCAGGAGTGAAAGTAGCGGCAGAAATGAGATCAGAGGCGAAAACGGGCGTGGGCAAAGCGTGAACGGAGGTGTGAAGGGGAAAATAGGCGAGCATAGAAGTGTGAGGATGAAGGGGCGATTTTGAGAAATAACGCGGACGGCGCTATAGCAGAAGTATTGGAAATGAAGTCAGGGGAAGTCAGGATGGCAGTCGAGTAGAAACCTGGTGGAAGCTGTACGCAAAAGCAGGCAAATCCGGAAGTAGTAGGACTGAAAAGGTGTAGACGGCAGACGGAGAAGATTAAGTTGGTTATGTCGAAGATGGCAAAGTGAGTCAGAAATAACGCGATATTGGACGGATGTGATAGCAAGAGACATGACCGAGCAAAGTTCACAATTCGTGCAGTGATGGGACAGGGATGAGGATAAAGCAAATGCGAAGCTGGGTGCAGTTACGGGAAGCGATGGCTGGTGTGGGTGAAGCTATTAACAGAAGTAGGTGGTTGGGGGCGAGTAGAAGAGGACGAAGATGGAGGTGAAAAGAGATTCAGAAGTGACACAGGGCGAGGACAGAAGCTGCATCAGTCCTCTCCCTGCGCAGACGTGGAAGCAGCGGCAGTGATTGGAGGGAAAGCTCGGTCTGGCGTGGACGAAGCCGTGAAGAGACGTGGGATGTGCAATGGGGCACGCAAATGAAGGTGAGAGTGTAATAGGCGAAGCAATGGGCAGAACTTACGTGGAAAGAGAATGGAGGGGATGTGGAAAAGAAAGCAGAAGCAGAAATAAAGGTTGTGACAGTGATGCAGGCGATGGCAAGGACAACTTGAGAAAAACGTTAGGGAAAGTAGGATCGGCAGAAGTAGGGAAAACGAAGGTAAGTGATGGACAGATCTACGAGAAATTTGGGGGAGGACGGAATGGAAACGTAAGTGGTGGTTGTGTCAGTGATGGAAGCGGAGACAAGGAAGGGTGAGTAAATAGGACCGTGGAGGAGAAAATAGGACGAGCAAAAGAGGTAGAAAGCGGAGGCGAAGCGGCCGACAGTATCAACGCCGGGAGGAGACGAGAATGGGCTGGAAATAGATTCGCAGGAAGTGGTAGTGAATGGAGAGAAAGCGAGACGAAACCGTGAGAAGACGTGGTACTGGGGTGCTCAACACAATGAGCAGATGAGGACGACAATGGAGGCGATGCAGAGGGGCAAAATTGACGTGGGAAGAGGACAAAGTGGACGTGGAAGTGGAAGCACACAGAGAAGGGGGGGTTGGGACAGTGTGGCATGGATGGCTTGAGAAATTAGGATCGTGATGGGGAAAATAGGACGATCAGAAGAGGGTGAGGGCGGAGAGGAAGCGATGGACCGTGAGGAGGCGAAGGGAGAAGCAGAAGTGGAGGTAGGAGTAGAGATGGGAGGAAAAGGACGGTCTGCTGTCGGCGAAGCCATGAGGAGAGGTGATGGAGGAGCGAGCAACCCGGCGAACAGCGGAATGCAAGAAAAGTGGCGAGTTGATGACGACAACTAACGTGAGAAGAGTGCAGAGTGGACTTGGAAGCGGAGGTAGAAACAGAAGTGGAGGTTGTGCCAGAAATGGAAGCAGAGTCAAGGACATGAGCAAAACCTTAGCAGGAAACGCGGGGGGGGGCAGAGTGGCCGGAGAAGTGGGGATAGTGATAGATTTGGTAGCGAAAACGGGGACGGGGGTGGGCGCCGACGCGGGCGTGGGTGGGGGGGGAGGTGGTGGCGGGGTTTAGCGGAGTCGGGGACAGAGCCCGAGGCGCCGAGTCACGGGCGTGGCGAAGTCCGGGGCCGGTCCTTATTAAAGAGGTGGAAGATTGATAGATGGGGAGCCCGAGGGAAGAAATCCTTCTGCAACCGCTGACATCTTCATCGTTCGTCTTGCGACGCCCGGGGCCGGCGATGGCGGAGCGGGGGTGAGGAAGACCCGCCCCATTTCTGCTGTCGCCAGCCCCTTTTATCCGGTTTGTCCCCGCTCATCTTTCTTCCCCGACGGCCCGGCCCTTTCACCTCTCACCCCCCCTCCCCCAAGTAACCCTCCCGGCCTTCGCCACGCGTCTATTTTCTTTCGCCGAAAATATTCCGGGAGTTGACGCGTCGTAACGCGCCCGGTACCTAGCGAGAGGCTCCCGGCAGGAAGCTACATTTTTGCGTCATAAATTCCGTTTCTTGTTTCTCTTACGTTGTATAGAAGATATATTATTTGACGATTTTAAATCGGATTTAAATTACTTACGTTTCTAAATATTCTGTTTCCTATTATATAATCACCACACAACATCAATTTATTTTCCAGATCTCTTTTTTAACACAGCGAAAATTAATTATGTTCATGTAAGAACTATTTACAAGCATTATAAATAAATCAAAGAATAGTTATATCACTTAAAGAGTTTTTACAAAACAAAAAGGTTCAAATTAATTTACGGACACACACATAATGCATGCAATCATAAAGATACAAAAGCACAATATTAATTGATTTTCATGTGTAAATTGTGATTAGCAATTGCGATTTCTTAAGAGAGAAATCTAATATTTTCAAGACTGGATAATTTTCCATACTTGTCGTCACGAATTTTTCACAAGCTCATTAACTCATGTCTAGCGTGCTCGTACGGGCACGCTCTACGAATCGGTAGCTTGTTCAGACTTTCATCTAAAAATGATTCAGTATTACAATTAGAATTTCATGTTGTTTACCATAACATTCTAAACGGTGTCACCATGTGCATTTAAAATTTTGAGAAAATTATTGTATTAATACCAATATTTAATCAATATTTTTTGATATTATAAAATAGTGTAAAGAAATATGTATACAAAAAATTCAGGAAGATAGGGTTAAGCAAATTATAACTTAGAAACTATAGACAAATCAAATCGGGAAAGGAAGAAATATAATAAGTAAAGAGGCTAAAGTAATTAACTTTAAAACTTTTCAAAAGTTTATTCGTGTAAGTTCATGAAAATAAATATTGATGCAGTAACTTATTATATTGCAGTAAATTTTAACAATGTTGAGAGACAGCTACGAACTGTACGATTTATTTATAGAAGAATATGAGAAATGAATTTAGTAAAAGATTTTATCAAATTGAACTAATAATAGAGATTAGACATTTTAAAATATGCACTTGTTCTCAAAGAAGGTATGAAAACACTAAAATACATTCTTTAGCTACAGATCGAAGACGGTGCGCGATATTTTTTACATTCATTATCTAAGGTTTTGTTCCACATAAAGACGGCATTCAAATTTTGTTCTGAAATGCAAGCAAAACGTCGAGCCTTTCACATGTTCTTCAAGGTTGCACAAAAACTGCAATTTTTCCCTGTCGATCTCGACTAACCCTCGGCGCTATCCGTCCCTCAAACAGTGGCTTTGACAGCTGACCCATTTGGGGAGCGACAGCCGATGGTCGCTGGGCTTTTGGTAAGCCACTCAATCGACACTTTTCAAGCAAAAATTAGTTTCACCAATATATTATTTCCCTTTACTGCGCCATGTATCATTCTTATAAGTTGAAAAAAGTGTTAAATAGACTATTTATTTTTTTAATATTGTTTCCAATTCTACCGTATCTTAGCTATCAATCATTTAGTAAACATCTGATGAGGTGAAATGTGTCCATACATATTATCGTAATAGAACATTTTCTTGTTATAATAACTGTACATCAACATAAACCAATAGTTTTTAAATCCACATCGCATTACGTATGTTTCGCATAACATCGAAAAAATCAAGATATATTATGCAAGAGAAAGAGAAAAGCGGAGAGAGCAAGTAAGATGTCAGCCAACAAGCTCGGCTGCATCAGTCTGAGCAAATTTTGCAAATTTTGAGTTGCCGATGTTTCATCGCAGTCAGGCATTTTACATCAAATATTTCATGTTTTGTACGATTTTACTAAGGCAGTCTTGTAAAGCGCTGTCGGAAGTGGTGATTTTTCAACAGAAAAATGTTTTGTGGATCTCTTTTACCAAAATAGTGGATTTTTCTTGCTTCTATATGCAGTATAGAAGCACGTTGTTTAGTCATAATAAGTGTTTTGTGTGTTCTTGATACAGAAGAACTGTATTTGTACCTCTCCAGATGCGATATATTTAGTGGATGTATTTAATTAGCCTCGGTGAGTTGCGGTGCCTACCAGCATCTAATTAGTAGTCTAATAACGGTGAACTACGTAGTCTGATCAATGGTTCCTTGGCTTTCCTATCTGAGTCCAGGAAAATGTAGGTGCAGCACTTAAAAGTACGGACCGCAAACCGTGCGCGATCCTTCCTTCCCTATCCTATCCCCATTCCTCATCGTTAGGGTCGAGTGATGGACTGATCACCTAATCTTATACAAGACCACCCTCTCTAAATTATTCTTAGTAAAATTTCATGACATATATTTTGAAGTAATATAAAAAATGTATTCGTGTAATAAAATTATAATGAAAATTAATTACTTTGTAATATCGACGAAACTAAAAAACACCTCTACTCATTACTAACTCAAAATGCAATTTTTTTTAAATACACCCCTGATTATTTAGTATAATTTGGGTCCAGTGTTACTGCATAATGGCTATATACAATTAAACAAATTCAGAAAGAATCTAAATAGTATCATTACAATTTTATATTCACGTCTTCGCTATTTGAAATAAAATGGTTACGTTGAAATTTGATTTTTTTAACTATAACGGCTAATCGCTAATAGTGAGTAATGAGCTATTTGATTAGGTAGCTATTTTATAATCACATCAATAATAAAAGTTTTTCAATTCAAAGCATAAAACACAGTATTTTAATTGTAGGTTAAAAAGTACTGTTGTCAGTATTTCATACTTTTTCCAACTCAAAATAGAATTGGGTCAATAAATGCTTGTATTTACACTGTCATTATGTTTGAAGATTTTAAATAAAAACTGCAAAATTCAAAATATTATATATAGTAATTTCCTTTCCAGTTTCTGCATCTGAATTACTTAATTTAGTTTTGCTCTAATTTAATAAATTATTTTGACTTTATTATTATAAAACGCGAGTTTATTTTATTGCTTAGGCAGTTGAGATCGTGAAACACTGGTACTGTTGTTTCTAATCACTTACGACTGTGTCCATAGAGTAATATTGACATTTGGTTGGCGAGAATGCTTTTAAAAAAATGTGGTAGCTGCAAGAGAATGCGTACCGCTTTTCCATACGTTTTATAATTACGGATATAATCCAGGAGTGAAACAAAATTATTTTGAGGAACAAAACACAAACAATTTGTTCTCAAAAACGGCTAATCGCTAATAGTGAGTAATGAGCTATATAATACCATCTTTTCCAACACGCTTGCGTTAAAATAATAATTAAATTTTTGAGATAGGTTCTTTTTTAAGATCTACTTCAACATTTATTATGTTGCTGCTTTTTCACCCCTGTCATCTACATCCACAAATGCTAAAATAAAATTTGAATTTTTGTAGGCAAGCCTGGTCGTAAGAGAACCCTGGAAATATCACTAAGTGATTACTGATGAGACAGTTTATTATTGTTTTCTAAACAGCTGATAACTACTGAGAAACGATACTTACACGGAGACATAACAAAGGTTATAATAACACAATTTCTAAACGCTGGAGCATTAATTAACTATGCTAACGGCTTTTCTCGGTCTCCCCTCTTTTTGCAATGCATCTATTGCCAATAATGATGAGTATTACTATATGTGTTTACTTTTTGTCAATTATTTCATGTAAGATGACAATGATTATTGTCAATTAGCTTATACTGACGTTTGTTTCGGCTATGTTAATCAGATAATTTCTATAGATGTATGTGCAGTTACTGCACTAATTGAGATACTTGAAGCATGTCATGCGTACAATCCGATCGTCCGCGGTAGACTACCCTAGCACAATGGCGATTTCTAGTGGAAGGAGGAACCGAGCGCATCGCCTGGAGGGCCTCTCCTCCTTCCCCCGTCTCCACCGAAGTAATCCGGCATCCTTAGGATACTTCCTCAGCCTGAGACCTAGTCCCACCTCCCCATTCCTCTCTCCTCTCTGCTCCCATCCACTTCCATTTCCTCCTCGCCCTCCATCCTTCGTGATCGCACTTTCGTTCCGCGGTTGTCTCTCAGCGCAGGCAGTTAAGCGCCAACCACAAGTCCCCCTCCCCCGCCTTCCCTCAGTAATATCCACCGTGACAATTCCCCTCTGTTCGGATAATAGGGTCTGCGGTCTTACGTGGTTTGGGGTATTGGAAAATCCATAATACGATATAACCCTTCGTGAGGTGAATAAGGTTCTAGCGCCTCCAGCACGGAGGCCATGCGGTCGAGAGTCGCATAAGAGATGAGTTATGGCGTTGGAATTTCGATAAAGCTTTTGCTTGAAACGTTAAACATTTGAGGAGAGAGTCTTGCTGGAAAGTAAATGAGCTCTTCGAGATGACTATGTTTATGATTTAGGACGACTTCGGTGAAGCCATACCATCATCTTGTTGAAATAGTAAATGTTCTAGAAACATACGCTGTGTAAAACTTTACAATTGAATATGTATAAAATGTCTGAAAGTTGATGGGTGACACGAAAATTCTCAACGTATTAAAATTGTTATTAGTAACACATTTATCAACAAATATTTAAACTTGTAGAAGACGATACGCAATCATTTAATATAAGTTAATTATGGTCTTAGGTATTTAACAACATATCGTAATGTTTCTATTATTTTCATGAGTATTGAAATTATACTGACACATCAAAATGTACAAGTCTTCCGTCGAAGATCTTAAGAATTTATATTGTTCCTCTAATGTTTACATAAACTACAAGGCAAATCATTTTAACCAGCCGAATCTTCGTAATTCCATAGGAGAAAAGGAAGAGCTTTGAAAAAGTTACAATATAAAAGCAATACATATTACTTTGTACGAAAAATCAAAAACAAAAAACATTCATGATGAATAGTAACCTCTAAAGGACGGATATCGGAAAGATTTAAAAATTCTCCTACAATGCAATAGCTATTTATTTTTAACACGCTTAATTCATACATTGTTATTACAGAAGTAACGACCAAAACGTCATGTGCTGGCGACACACTGTGTGTACCCAATCAATCATACGGAAAAGGCTCATGTATTGCATATTATACTTCTAAAGTCACGAAAAGATAATATAAACACACTTTTATATCAGTGATTTAATAAACATTTAGGTTGGATTATTTTTTAATTAGGTTTGGACCATGTTTAGAGGCAATTACATTCAAATCTATTTTGTTAAATTAATAAAAATGCTCATTTAGAACTTTTTCATCCTTATCAACAAGATCTTCATTAGGTGAGAAATAAACGTTTACATATAATAGTTCATCATTGAAGATCTGTTCTGGTCACAGAGATGCTATCCTTATAATACATTACTCATAAAATAATTGTAAGCCAATGAAATTTTATTATTTTCTTAAAACGCAAAAATTATTAAAAAACACGCTCTCATCAGAATAACCAGAATATATGACCTGCAACCCATGAGATGGTAGATATGCAAATTGGCGAGAAACTTCCTACAATAAAACTGGTGTGTGACCCCAAACCAAATTGCTTCGAGAATGAAATCGTGAACTGCGTTATCTATAATGGCATATCAATTCATTATTTCTTTTTAGCAATGAATTATTATGAATTGTCGTAAGATCTCAACATGGATTTCAAATACATGTAAATCATTAACCTGATTCCTAAAACATATTCAAACAAGGGCGTACAAATAAAGAGCAATGATTGTCTGAAATGTGTGAAGCATGGAAGGACTATAATATTCTAAATATTCTACATATTACAATAGTGTTTTCAAAACCAATTGTTTATAATATAAGAGAATATTTATTTTGCTACTTAGGAATACATGAAGTATTTCCGGTGGTAGCGTTTTCTAAGTACAAATACATAACACAAACAATCAAAGTAACATTACAATATAATATGATATTTCTAAATACAATTTTACAAGATTAGTATATTAAACATATCATGCTAAAGCTGACCTAATGTAAAGTAACAATAATAATTCAGAAAAATTTTAATGTTAACATATTCTCAAAAAAATACAATGTATTTAATCTAATTTTAAAATTTTTGATATTCTGAGAGAAAGTCTCCAGCACTGTTCCAAGCAATGTTTGTATTGTTTTGTTTACAAATGAGAGTTTTCCTATGTGTGTTCTCAGTTTTCTTGCGGAATTTCAGAACCATGATCCTTCCGCAAAAAGGATATGGATTTTAATAATGTTGATCGCACTTCCCCCCACGGACGATCACCTCGTATTGATTTGAATACCGCACAAAGTCGCGATTTCTCTCTGCGTTTTCCCGAAGGTTCCCAAGATGTAAATTCTAAATTAGAACGTCCTCATAACAAATTATACATTTTTGTACTTTTTCAAGAGATTTTATTTGCCCTAAACAACAATGGGCCAACAAACAACATGCAACAAACAACATATGGAGCCATATGTCAATATCGCCCGCAGTAGTGACGTGTACACTAATTCCCTTGATTTTACAATTTCTTTCGTAAGCACTCTAATGATAATGTCTTCCAAGCCTTTTTCAAAACGTAATTTACGTGTTCTGCTCTCCCTAAATTCTCATTTAGTGCAATTCCCAAACATTCACAGCATTTAACCCTCGTAATATAGTGATTTCCCAATTTATATGTGGTGTCATCTGTGCTTCGAGAACGCGCAAACCTGATAATCTTGCATTTTTGGGGATTTAATTTCATTTCATTCAGCACATAATTTTAGCCTGTCTTAATCAACCTGAAATCTCAATCACTTGTGTCCTTGATTTCCAGCTATATTATACAGCCATCTGCAAAAAGTCGTTTTTTAGATTAAATTCTTTGCCAAACATCATTAATATATGCTATAAATAACAACGGACCTAGCACACTTCCCTGTGGCACTCCGGACGTTACTTGTGTCCTCGAAGAGAAATTTAACACAATTCGCACCCATTGAGTACGCGAGCTGAGAAATTCTCGAAAGCAGAGAGCAATTATTCTGTCTCTGTTAAGCTTACTAATTTTTTGGATTAATTTATCATGGGGAACGAGATCGAACGCTTTGGTGAAGTCACGCTTTTGGTTTAGTTATACGTCTGACCATTTGCAGACCTTAGTTGCTCATATTCTCATAAAAAATGCATCCCAACGTATATATCAATCGTTTCAAATATTTAGAAAAGAGAATGTTCACATTAGCAAAGTCGGAAATGACGTTAAATGGTGGGAGAGTCTACTGTTAGAATGCCACATTCAATTTTTCTTCCTAACCAAATTTCATTGAAAGATCACTTTGAGCCTCGAAGAGTGTAGTAGATAAAATATGGCAATTATGAAGACATGTCAGAATGACAATCATTATTATTGTATTCCCCTCAACCATTTGAACCAATTATGTTGATTTTTTAAATATTTCAGCCCATTTATTCTAGCCTCTAAAAATATTTCTCTAATAGAAAATTATATCGACCTGATAAGAACATTATTAAACATGTATTGTTATTGCGGCACGACAGGTTATCCGTGAATAACCGAGTAATTTCTTGAATCTTGTAAAAAATACCCACAGAGTGCATTAATCAAAAACAGTCGCGTCGTCGAAAGTTCCTTAATGACGCGTCAAACATGAGTATTCCCCTTGAAGGAAATTAAACCCGATTTAATTTCACCGAATGCCCAGTCAGCCAAAGTGAAATCGGGACACTACCAGTCGCAGACGTAGACAACGCGATAGGGGTAGCAAATGGCGGCGTGGGAGGGGACGTGCGTTGCTCCGCTGTGGCGGCACCGCAACTCAACGGGGCTCCGTCACTCCGTACATCACATGTTGGCGGGCGCGACGGGGTGGACGCGGGGACGGCCGTCGACTCATTAAGTTTCATTACGTGATAATTCCCGTAAACGGCGGCGCGAGCGGACGCCCCTTCGTCCTAGGAGATTATTGACAGCTTTGCGACTGCGGCTCCGCGATGATTACGCTGATAGTCCGGGTGGTGAAATCCAACGTAAAATTAGAGCCATCGGCATGGCCGCGTTTCCCTCCGGCCCTCGGCGCACCTGGTACGCTGCGTTCGCTCGCTCGTTGCACCGCTCACGAGCGGTCCAGCGGCGCGCCGCTCGCGCAGCTGGGCGGCTTTTATACACGTGGGAGGAGACTTCTCGGGAGTTGTAAAGGTTTAAAGGACGGGATGGGTAATACGACGGCTTGTTACAAACAAGGTCATGCAAGTACACGAGGAACTGGTATGATGAGATTATCTTTTCGAGATTATTTCGAGCAACGCATGAAATTTCAAGTTTTGATGATATATAATTACGTTTTCCCTTCAAAGAACATTACTTAAATTATTATAGAAATTATGTGCCATTTTTGTCACAAAAATGTTATTAGTAAATGGTTCAGGATTTTTGTGATGTCATAAATGTTGACAAACCTAGGAGAACTGTTGTTCGTAAGATATTAATTTCAAATATTTGAAAATGTTCAATGAAGATGGCGCGGTTGACACCCTTACATGGTATGCTTAAGTAATTGTTGGGGCCGAATAATACTCTTAAAGAAGAAAATATAAATAGGAACGAGTGGCTGTTTAAAATTTGATTAAATACAACTCCAATCCTATTTCTTCTTTAACTTTAGACATGCTTATATCAGTTTGATACAATGTTTTCGAGTAGAGGAAAACATGGATGAATGGAGTGAAGATGTGTCAATGCAGTGGAAGGCAATTAATAAAAGAAGAATTCAATAATACTGAAATAGACACAGTACGTTAAAATGAAAGTTTAAGATACTGATTTTCTATTGTTTAGACGGATTGAATTAGACGTCATGATGATGTGTAGGTTTGCGTAAAAGAATAAACGATAAGAAATAAGGCATTGTTAAGGGCATGAGCGGCAGAAATAACTACGCCGTACAAATTAAAAGAAGATAGTGGAGATTGTCGAGGAAACACGGGAAAAAATGGAAATGTTAAAATTCATCGTAAATGAGCGATTCAATAGAAATTTTTATGATATATTTTACAAATTGAGAGATTTTCCAATTTTCTTTAAATTGCACCCTAAAGCATAAATATAAAATCGATGAATCTAGTCTAAATTCAAGGAAATAACAAGTTGATAGAAATGAGGTTGAAATGAGAAGTGGATTTGTTCTGTTATATATTTCAGGCAATGCGACGTTAATTATTTTTTTAGACGCCAAATTTTAAAAAAAACGTTTAGTTTCACTATGGAATTTTTAGACCTTCCAAAAAATGTTTAAAAATTTTTGAATGATTTGGCATTTAACGTTTTGGTCCTTTAGCATTTAATCAAAATAATTTGAAAATTTTGATGCCACAAAATATAAGCACTCTGTCGAAGCAAACAAGAGGTAGTGTATTCTGATATCTAAACAAAATTCAATTGTTCGCGTTGGTTTTTGAAAAGGGAATAGAATATAATACATTGCGATAAAAAATCTATTTTTGTAAGATACGAGTTATAACAGATTTCCTTTGAACTACTTACAAGTTTCAAATAAGAATACAGATAATATTGGAAGTAAAAAAGGAAATACTGAACTAAAATCAAGTGCCAAAGAATCAATACAGATTATATTCCAAATTTGAAAAATTTATTATTTCAATAACGCTATGAATGATGTTTTTATATTAATATCATTATTCAAAAATAATAATTGTTTATTGAAAAGTGAGTTGAATACATAAATATTAAATTTAAATGAATTATTTGCAACAGAATATTGGCGAGAAAACTTTTTTTACTGTCCCATGAAATGAATTTACATGCACATTTGTAAACTTTAACGAAAAACGTAATAATCTTTGCAATACAACATATTGTGACGTCATGGATACTCACAGCGAACACAGATACAGACCTTTCATTTAACAATATTTATTTACAAAGAAAACACAACAACTATTTACAATGAATTTTCTTCTTACACCCTTGCTCTGATAGACCTACTATCCCCTGATCGCGGGAGCGATCCGAACCCGATTTATGATTAGTATCGATTGTGACATTCGCCACTCCTACTTCTGGAGCGCGCACAAAGCGAAGCTTCCGTGACCGGATTTCACACTGGGACACAAAGTCCGTACTGGCGTGCTAACTGATGGTTTGCCTCGATCGCAGGAGTGATCTTACCCGATTCGGAATCGGCGTGAGTCGTGGCACTCAACCACTCCTCACCTCGGAGCACGCTCACAGCATCGCTCCCACGTGACCGCAGTCACCCAAGGACACAAAGTCCTCCACGGGCTCGTCAACACGTGACTTGCCTCGCGAGCCCTGCCCGCCGATGCACCGTCATGGCAACAAATTTGTGCAAAAGCACGAGGTTCTCCCACTGTCTCCAGAACCCACCCGCTGGCACTGTGCACTCCCTTATATAGTCGAGGCCCACGTGATCTACTACGTCACGCTGCTCCCGCTTCATTCTATTGCTGGCCATTGAGGGTTTGGGTTTCCGTTTCTGAAGACCGGAGGACCCCAATGTCTCGTGTCTCCCGTTTCCGCGTTCTTGCTTAACAATTGTAGTGTACTATGTATTTCAATGTAGTATCCTATTGAGGAAATTGCATTTCTGAATTAAACTTAATTAGTGCTAGCATCTCCTAATGTTTTCTGAATGAAGTCACTTTCAGAACGAATTTCTAAATTAATCAAATTCTAAACATCAAGTTAAATTACAAAACGACTACTGAAGTTCAACACTTTTTAGAATGTCCTTTCAAGCATAACATTTCCAATTGTTTCGGAGTAAATAAAAAGAAACACTTCTAATCTTTAACGTAATACACATTTTATTGCATTATATTCGCAAGAATTGAATGTAAATAATATAAATCTGAGTACGTTGAAACACATTACACCTTAGGAAAGGAAAGTACACATTCCTGATTTTTTCTGGAATCTACCCTTTGCATTGAACTCACACGAATGCCAAAATTGTGCCCGTCTGATCCAGAGGCCAGACGTGTTTCCAGGCAGGTTAGGGGAGGCAAATTGAATTACGATGTCAGCCACTGTACGGCTAGAGAGGAGAGACAATATGCCCGGGAAGCCGCTCAAGACCCTCTGGGCAAATTCGACAAACACGTTCGTTTGCATCCAAAGCACGTCACTAAGACGGAGTTCTTCGCCACGTACTTCCGTAAAGAACCGTCGTAAAATTTGCTTAGTCGGGTCCGGGAAAAAATCGTTAAGAGAACTAAGGCGGTTGGGCCAGCACGGGATTCGAAGAAGCACCCGCATGCATACGCAATGAGCGGCCGTGTATTGGCCCCGTCCCTTCAGGGCAGGAAACGAACAGGGCTGGAGAAGATAGGTCTTGGAGCTGTAGCAAGTTGTACTTTATGCGTTTCGGAAACTGGGGCACCCAGAATAACATTTCTTGAATTAACAGAATATCATTAACGAAATTATGGCACCGTAAGTAATACTTGCGCTAAAGTACTACAAACAATGAGTGCTACCAATTGTTTTCTCGTATGTTTGCAAATAAAATTATTATGACAATACTTTTCATATATAAATAATTTGTGAGACATGTTTCACTAACGTCAATACTTGAGTACTACAAAACGTAGTTGTGGAGATGAAGCAAAATGTTTACCTTTGCAAGATATTGTACAACATACCGTTTCGATCTCATTTTAAAATGTATTAGAATATAATTTTGTATTAGAGGTTATCGTACAAAAGTGGATAATCCCATTAGCATTATCGATTATGTTACACATAACAAACACGATAGTTGTTCTGTCATAAAGGATGGCAAGAACATTCTTTTCCAACCGTGGGATGTGGCTCACTACATCAACTGATGTTACTGCAGTGGCTCTGGGCGGGAGGTCCTATGTTCCTGTCCTGAGGGTGTCAAGATTTTCGTCACTAGCTAGTCAGCCGGCTGCTATGAACGGTACTTTCCCCTTTTTTCTCTGATTAACACCTGGCGAATACCGGAGCAGCACACTAACAAACGGGCCACGTACCATGCGTGAGATCTGTCCTTCCTCCTCTTTGTCCTATCCTCACCCCTTACTCTCACACACTTATACTAACATACACACTATCACACAAGCCGGGTTACCAGTCAGGTGCTTAGAGCTCATCGCGGCTGAGGCAGTGCCCCGTTGGTGGGAGATTCCTGGTTGGGGAAACCCCGCTAGCCGACGGTAGGTGGACACTGGATCTCGTCATCCAGCGGGGAAAGACAACCACCATCACCCCGAGGGGAAAAATCCACGGCCGGATATAAGTAGTGCGGGGCCCCAAGCACAAAATTGTGTTGCCCCCCCCCCCGAAAAAATAGCTCCATCTTTATTAAATAAAAAATGTATTATAGTACAAGTACTTTCTGTACAGATACAAATGGAAACTGATAATGTTTTATAGAAATTTTTACTTGTGTTACATTTCTTTGCATTAAATACATACATAATTACAAAAAAAATTACATATTCAGTTATAAGTAAAGGAAATAAAGTATAGTTAATATTAGGCTAATTTAACATGTAATATATATTTTTAAAAAAATGTTTTGATATTGTACATTTCGTTACACTGTAGACTACTTGATTAACAATTATTTCACAGACAAAAAAATATGGTAAGCGTATTTTTCCGAAAAGCGGGGCCCCTGGTGAATGGGGGCCCCCAAGCAACTGCTTGTTTTGCTTGTAGGTAAATCCGGCCCTGGAAAAATCACTACACTTACGGGAATCACTAATGCGCCAGGTATCACTAATGTAATCTATCATAATTTTTCTTCCAAGTAATCCAATCTCTTCACCACACAGTGAACAGTAGAGACCCGGGAGATGTTTTGCAAACTCCTGTAAGTACTCTCTTGGCATGGCGCAGGCGATTTCTAACGGAAGATTGAAAGTTGACAGCCGAGAAAGAATGCGCGACGTTCTTGTTGATCATTAATTTGATTTGCCTTTCGAGAATGTACTCTTTTCATTAGTAGTAATTACCACAGCAGCAATTACAGCTTGGTTCCAATTAATTCTTAGTTTCGAACATTGGGCTTGCAAATGAGTCATAGAACTTCATATTGTTATTCACACATTCAAAAAATCAAACATAAACCAAATGGTCTTTGTATCGAAGATACACTGACATAGAATATAATTCAGAAAATATAGTATAAAGCTCTACAAAATATATCTCATTATTAAACAAACTAAAGAACTAAACTTTTTTTTCAAAATATATTGCATTACATGGTTAGCTGACACACATCATATCATATCTCAAGAACCATATCTGCATTTATTATTTGCAAATATCGAAGATGTATTATGTTTCAAAGCATAGTCGACTCCAGTAATAGTGAACCCGATATAGTCAACCCTTCGTTACATTGAACTTGAGTCACTGGTCCCGTTTCACATTACAATTAAACGTAAGGAGATTCGGTTATATTGAATCTGAACCTCAAATGTAGTGAACGTAGTAGGTAATACAACGTCTAGGAAATTAATTCCCTTCTGGAAAATAACACATCGCCTCAGTGCCACAAATTTAATACTAGTCAGGTTAAAAAAAAATACCGGCAGCTAAAGGTCATAATCGAAGAAGTCTCCCCTGAGGTGAAGGAGCGGACCCGGAATGGGCACCTTACTGATGCCCTTATGCCACCTAAAACTGCAAAGATGCACGTTTATGAAAGCAGTCATAGAGACTTTTCTGGTTGGATCTGTAAGCAAATCATTAGTTCTCCACCAGGAGACCTAGACGGATGTCTCTCAGTGGCTTCGATTGGAGGACTCGAAGGGATCTAATTGCGAGCGACGGTCGGACGCAATGACGTCCGTTACTGTAAACTATATAAGGATTTATATTTTAGGAACTTTTGATTGCTTATCACTTGTAAATGTAAAAACCGATTGCGAGTCACAAGTCGATTTTTAGAAGGCCAAGGCCAATAACGTGCTGCCGCAGTTGGTAACAGCAGTGTATTTGCCCCACTGTAACTACCTAACTTGACTACTGAATTTGGCGTTCAGTCTTTATAACATTTCTTTTTTATTAAATTAGTTTTCTGACTATTATTTTCATTATTTGAATATTTAAACTATGACCCTGTTTGGGTAAACGCCAGACCGGCAACGAATTCACAGCAAGTAGAGGTGTTCCAGAATAAATGCTACAAACTTCTGAGGCATCATGGTAAAACATGATAAGTTTTGGCAAAGAACACGTGGTGGGATATTTAATATACGAAATTTAAACATGAGACACTTGCTCCTCATGGTTAGCAAAGAGCTCAAGCACTGGTGTTTGGCAGATCACGTTTTGCAGCAATTAAAGAGATTTCGTATCCCAGACCAACACTTGCCAGACGTTGCCTAACAATCAGTGCATAATATAATAAGTGTAACTTATTTTTATGAACTTTTTCTCCGCATGTTCTTTGACAAAAAGTGATCAACTTCGACTCCTCTGCAAGCTTTTGAAGTCTATAAAACTTTTTCTGCCTGATAACTGAAGTTAAATGTTGCCAGATATACTGTATCTGAGTGGTTGCATCATTTAAATATTCATTAAATTAATAATTAATATGAATGTAATAAACATAACTTTATATGATTGTGAATAATTTTAATATTAATATTAAAATTTATACTTTCTATGGTAATCTAACATAATTTGAGGAAGTGGGTACGATGTTCTACCAACGATAGATTCATTGATATGAGAAAAGAAAGTAACTAAACCAGCAAATTCTATCGGAAGCCCACTCCGATCAGCTTCACGGCCAGCGGAGTCGAATGGCTTCTCAATCTGTCACAAAAAGCCTCATTCGAGGTCGCAGCACGGAAACTACACCTCGAGCGGTCCTTCATCTCCTCTCGCTACGCCCCGAGGTAGCCGCCTCCACCTCCGCCGCCGCCGCCGCCGCCTCC
>BOPP01000006.1:5788660-5866160 GCA_017312745.1 Gryllus bimaculatus
GAAGAAACGGGGAGCGAAGAAACGGGGAACGAAGAAACGGGGAACGAAGAAACGGGGAACGACGAAACGGGGAGAGACGAAACGGGGAGAGACGAAACGGGGAGAGACGAAACGGGTAGAGACGAAACGGGGAGAGTGGTATGGGTCCGAGCAGATCGGACGTAACATGGCGAGCTGGTACAGGGAAGTAGTTGGAGGGCCGCACGCGGAGAGGAGAAAATGCGGAGCTTGAGGGTGGGCGGAGGGGAGGGTAAAAGCGAGCCGCGCGGACTGACCGGTCCCGAGGGCGGGACGTAAATCTTAAGTTGTTTATTCCACAGCGGAGCAGCCGCACGGCATCATAAATGCCATAAAATATGCATCCCGGCGGCGACCACAACGCGCGCTGACGTCAGGCACGAGAAACAGTACTGGACCCGGCAGCCCTCCGCGGCGGGCCAGGCGAAGCAGGGCGTGGCGTGGCGTGACGGGTGAGACGGGGTGGGGCAGGGCAGAGCTGAGTGGGGATTGACGGGTTGAGGCGGAACAGAGCGTTGGGTCAGCAAAGGCAAGAAGCGCAGCGCTGCCTTGCTAAATAAGGCCAGAAAGGAGAGTTATAACGATGATGTGATGAAAATAATAATACCTTTCTCATTAATCTTGCGGTGATGGTTGCTTTCATGGGATTCTCAGGACTTTGCACGTACATAGTTTGATATTTTTTACCTTCGTCGATGTAAGTAAAACTTAATACGTACGAACTTTGTACTTAACTTTCGTCGTTGTATAATAGAGTAGTTGAGAGTAGCAAGGGTGCTGGATAGTCAGAGTCAAGAGCAAATAATGAAATAAATGAATGAACAAATGTAAATGATAGTGTGATAGGCGCAAAGGTGTTGGAAAGAAGCATAACAATAGTAAGGAAGGACGAGCAGTAAATCGACGGTTCCCGGGGAAACTTGGTAAGGCTTGAATAGTGAATGTTTCAGAAGGCACTTCCTAAGTTCAACGGTTCTTGAAAAATCAGTTAATGAAACAACAGAAACTCAACTTGGGTAAAAAATGATATTTGGCCACATACGGTGACACCCAAAATGTGTCCTATTGGTTTATATTCTTATGGTTTTGCAAATTATCTAATGTTGCGCCATTGACTTATCAAGTTTTTTCACGTGTTTACTTTCATTCTTGAAGAAATGTGATAGACGATTATGTAACAAAAATAAGTAGGAAAGTTTCACATAATGAATTTTATTGAAGGTAGCATACAATTTACCCCAATATTTATAGGAATTGTATTGTTAAAAAAACAGAACTAAAAATAGTTTAACAAAATAAAGTATCCTGGGGGAAAATCATAATTTAAAATACACAGCAAGGTTTTCAGAAAATATTCTGATTTCACAAATTAAATTATTTTAATCATCCCTATCTGGATCGATTTACTCCAAATCTGGGTCAGTTGGTTCTGAAGTGTCAGTTTTCAAAGATTTATATAAGTCATGAAAGGAGCTGATAATATTTCTTTCTTTGCTTGACTTATTAGAGCAGATCCAACATTCAAAAGGAGTTACTGTTTCAGATTGGAGGATCTTCCTTTTCTTTTTAAAAACAATAATATCAAACTGTTCATAAGTGTAACGCATGTTTAAATTGCAGTTTTTCATATATTTTGTTTATCTGGAGCCACAGAATTGGCACTCAAAGAAACTTTTGCCCATCCTTGTCAAATTTGTAATCTGAAATGGACCTTATTTTTGTGCCATGATACTGAAATCAAAAAACGTTTTGTTGCGACTTGAACTAATTCTAAAGAGTTTGTGGTCTTTAATATCTTCCCTATCTGCATCAAGTCATTTAGGTGGTTAATTTTCATTTGGGTATTTTTCTTCGCTCTCTCAATGACAGCATGGTTATTATCACACTACATGTGAGTGTGAGCACTGATGAAAACTTTATTGATTATTTTATTGATGTTGTAATTTAGGAGATATAAAAATATGAGAGCAACAGTACTGTTTGTTTTCTGACGAGCACATTAGACAGAATAGTACGTTACCTCATTGACATCTGGTGACAAAGTTTTTGTACGTCTTTAATGGCAAGAAGCAATTTGATTAACACCTCTCCCTGAAATCACCTCTCATCCCACATGAAACAGGAAGATTTATCCTTACTTAAATCATGAATAGTTATGTTAAAGATCCACAATTGAAGCTTATAAAAGGTAACTGAAATACTTAAGCAGAGGGAAGGTAAGCATTGTTGAAGGTAAAATGCAAATACTTTTTTCAGTATGTTAACTTTTGCGACGTTCTCTTAGTCAGAAAATGATGGGAATCTCTTGCGGTAATCACTTTATTTTTTTCTTCACCTGTTGGCTGTATTTTGATTTCATGTCCCATTTGTAGCTGTCTTTTTTTGGTTTCCAAAAACATATTTTTCTTATGAAAACATTGAGAGTAAAGAGAAAAAGAAACGGGATTGAATCGAAATTCTTTATACGATCTTTAATTCAGATGTTAATTAATTTTTAGAACTCGGAAGCAGTGATTTCGTAAAATTGAAAAGAAATGAATCTATGTGATCGTTGACAGCTTGAATTTGTAGGGTTACCACTTTCGAGATGGAAGCCACCCGGAGATGATTGATTATCGGGAAGGAGGTGAAGGTGCAGTAAAGTAAATATTCAAATTAACAATCAAAATTTATTATAAAAGAATGCATGACTTCTTTACGATTAATTAATAATAATACATTTATAATGTTAAAAACACATTAATTACTACAACAATAATTATATTTCTGTTCGACTAGACAGTCATCACAATTTAACAAACAGAAAACCGAGAATGTAAAAATTCCTAGATTTGACTGTAGTCAATACATCTACTACAGATGGTGCCAAATTGACATGTTTTGACCACGCGCGAAAATCCGTCGAGCCGAAATCCGTAAGTATCCATGATTGGCTGATTCGAATTGATGATTTAAGAACAAATACTGAAAAAACAGATGTTTTCTTATGCATATATCACTGGCATCTGACAACCATTGCAGAAAAAAACATTAATTGTCTGCATTTTCTGTAATTTTTTGAAATTTATATTAAATCATTCGATAAAATAAAATTATTCAACACAGATTAAACACTTTTTTTAAAAGTGAAAAAAGGTATTACATTTGTATATGACCCGGAGATTTTCAACAGTAACCCGGAGCCCGGAGATTGTCTATGAAACACGGAGTCTCCTGGTCAAACCCGGAGAGGTGGCAACCCTGAATTTGTTCAGGGGTGCACTTTTCGGAGGGGCAAGACCTCGACTGTCCGGAGTAATCATCCCAGACGAGGAACCACCACTGAAGATGGTTCGGTTCAGATTGCATCACCTCAGAAAAATCCAGAAGATATCAAGACGACAACACTCTTCTCAATATGTGGTACTCAGAAAAGTTGCTTGTACTACCCAGAAGAAGATAAACGTATCAAGTTGCATTTCGTATTGTTTTTTAATAATCACACACGCTACCAAGAAAACAAGTACATTGTAAAGATCCAGCTCTCTACCAGTCACACTCACGAGCATTCGAGTATTCCTTACCTTTAAATAACGTTTTTGACATTTATCTAACAAATCTATATTTATGAGATTATTTAGATAAGTCGATATGCCTTGTTTTGAATATATCTAAAAATGAACATAATTCGAAGTTATCTAAAACCTCACATGTAATATACGCCTCAGCTCCCACGATAAGGACTTGACACTTTTTCACAAAGTAACAATTATGATTTTCTATATATTTTTATTTACCTGATGATATAAAATATATTAACATGATTTTCCACAAAATATCACCTAATCAAATTTTGCATGTGACAATCGAATTAAAAGAAGTCATAAAATTCATTTTATTTGGTCCTTAATAGGCCTAATCGTTCCAGAAGAATACGATGGCGTGAATAACTATGGATAAGTGCGGAATGAAGGGCAAAAGAAAATCTTCATGAAAACCTCCTACAAACTTATCGTCTTTCTCTCATGCATTGACCCCATTCGAATCTTTTCTTTATGTACTTAAGTATTTTTTATATCAGTTGATGGTGATAGTAGCTGCAATTTTATGAACTCAGTCTCTTTTGCTGCAGAGTTTGTCATGATCCTCCTGGTCGTTTAAATTGTAGGAAGATATACAATGGAGGAAGAGAGAGGAAAATATCTATAGACTCGTTTATGTGAACTCTGGATCAAACTTCAGAATTGGTAGCTTGGTAGCTCAGACGATAGAGACCAATAATGAAATAGTTTGTTTTAATTTATATATACGTGAAAGTGATCCCAAAATGTTGCACTTTAGTATAAAACTCTGTATTTCAATTCAGAAAAGGAATTATAGATAAAATAACGGAAACATTATTGATTTGATACAGTAAATTGTGTTGGAGATAAATATTAACTTCTAAATATTAATTTTCTATCGAAAAAAATTGCAAAGAGATGTCAATACGCAGAAGAACAATACACAGAATAGTTTTGCCGGATGATGGAGAAAGCACAAATGACGTAATTTCGATCAAGTGTATTTCCAACGGCTCGACTGGTCTGCAGCGCGCATAGTCTTTGCTTTCGATGATATTTACAGATAAAGTAGACAGAACACAAAAAGTGCCAGTCGCAGTCACTGTTGATGTGTGCTGTTCGCCTGTGTCGTCACTGTTTTGTGGTGGCCATAATGTGATTTGTTTTGCCTCCCTTAATGGGAGTACATAGACGTTTGTATACGCTATGTACTCCTTTAATGGAAGTGCATTCATCATTGCATAGTGCAATAACTGTTTCTTTAATAGAACTCCGTGTCGGCACTTTTTAACTTAAACAAGGTTTGCTAAAATTCAATTACAATGTGTTTTTCTCTGCCAATATACGCAGTAACAGATAAGAAGGAAACGAAGAAGTAAAATAAATAAGTAGAAAAAATAGAATAATAAGCAAATGCCATTCATGTGATTCCACGCCTCAGGCGAAAATAGCTCATATTTTCGAAACATTCTACTTGAGCACATTTAAAGATGTTTTGATAAACAAGAACTTCCATACGGAAAATTCAATCTTCATTTTTGTACTTGAAGGAAGACGTAGAAAATACTTTGAACTTTTACAATTTTCAAAAATTCAATTTTCGTAAACTACCCGTTTCAAATTCCAAGGGGCCGCAAAATCAGTCAGACGAATCGAGAAATATTAATTTTGGAGAAAGCTGCTTAAGTAAGCTTTTCCTGCGTACGTTAGCCGCTAGCATTGTTATGGACAGATGAACGGACTTATCGTTTTGCCGTCTATTGATTTTGCAGTTCCAATGATCCACTAAACGACTACACAACGTGTTAAAGGAAGTAATGTACTGTATGCAGAAAAAATATTTATCAACTTCCTCGTTACCAGGGCCCTGCAATACGAGTTTTCTAACTGAAATTCGCCATTTTCCCACCCCAATACAATAATTTCTCCATACTGTGTAAGTAGTAGGCGAGAAAGTATAAAGAAGCACAGTGCGAAGAGCGCTTGGACTCTCTTCGATGCAAAAGTAATATCATTACTCTTCTACGATGCACACGGACTCAAGCGTAAATGGCTGAGGACATGTGGGATGTCATCACACAGAGGCTGCGTTTGCAAGGGGCGAGCGAGGACATTGGAGGAGCCGAAACCGTTACCCTTACACTTCGGTTTAAACAGAGAGGCTCTTCAAGGTCACGAGCTGGAAGGAACGAAGACATTGTCATCCAATCGACAGCTCCAATACGAACAAATTCAATTCATAACGAAGCTTCCGATTGGATGTCAGTGTCCCCCTCTCGGTCAAGTTCGTGACCTTGTGCTGCCACTCTGTTTGAACCGGAGTATACTGCAAAGCGAACGCTTGTGATAAGCGACCAATGGCGATACGTTGGTTGCACGTCCTGTGATCATTCCTCTGGAATACCGCCCGGATACGGCAAAAGTGTTCACGGTCTACTTGATCTACGACGGTGCGCTAACACCTGATTAGCTCACCCAATCAGGGTAAGAGAGTCTTCCACTTCTTTAAAAGAAAAAACTAAGAGAATTTTTAAACATGATTGCAAATATTTACTAATGTTATTAAATGATAATTGAGTGACAAATTAACTTGATGCTACAAGGGTTCGGGCTTCCAATCGATGCTGGTGTGCAAACGATGGAGGCGACGGCCTGAGGGCCTTGCGGGGGGGGGGGGGAGGGCTACGGACGAAAAAATTGCAAGCGTGCATTGATATCCTGCTATCAGCTGGTGTGGGGCTTCTGGATTGTTAGGAGTTGGAGCACCAACTGCTACGGTAATCGCGAAGATTGATTTTTTTATTGATTAGTGATTCTGAGTGCGTGAACTGCTAAGGACAATAGTTCCGTAAGTGTAATGCAAGCTTATTTATAGCGGGAGATGGCGGTGGTTTTCCCCCACTGGATGTTGAGATTCGGCCCCCACCTTCCGTCATTCCCCCAATCAGGCAGGGCACCTCCCCCGCCGGGCCAAGGTCTAAGCTCACGACCGGTCATTCGGTATATGAGGTGGTGTAGTTCATGTAAGTGTGTGTGTGTGTGTAAGTAAGTAGTGTAAGTAGAACAAGGAAGGGGAGGAAAAGATCACGCGTTATCTGTAGCCCATTTGTTATGGTACTGTTCCGGCATTCACCTGGAATTGATCGGAGAAACCACGGAAATCCTTACATAAATCGTTAAATAAAATACAATGTAAATAAAATTAACAGCAACGAACAAGAACATCCCACTGTTCACAATCATACACTCTACCAAACAACGTATATCAACATTGTTCATAGCCAAAATAGATCCTATTCGTTCTTCAATGATCAAAAATATTTCTAATCTGCACTTGTCGCGAAATCTTCAGTTCTCCAGCCACATTCGACAATGAAAATATTGTTTCTTTATAATCCACTATTTCCATTGAAATCTCTCGCTACAATCTTTCTTGTTTAGCTTGCCAAAGTTAACATATACATCTCTGAACTGAACGCAACCTCCAACAACCATCTTCCTCTTGACTTGATGAATACATGCAATCCTTGCACTTTCAATTATAAACCTAGATAAATACACCTATATAAATTTCTTCCTTTTATTGTTAAAGAGAAAGAACGTCCGTAATACAGAAAAGGAAATTCTGAGAAGGCATACTTTATTAGAATGTGCATTTCCAAAGTAATCAGTTAATGTTTTCACTCGCCCCCGCTATTCAGATTAGGGCGCACCTCTTGTCTCCGGTCCGAAGGAGATTCCAAATAAACCTGAAACGCAGTCGCGTGGAAAGGATAGGTGAGGCGAGAGCCTAGCAGATTCCCTGCAGGACGCTGGGTGGAAATCGAGGCCACCGCAATTACGAGATAATAGGAGCTGGGTCTGAGAGCGCGAGCTAGGCCAAGCGGGGCTGGGGCTGGGGCGGGTGCGCGGCGGGCGCGTGGCGGGCGCAGAGGCTGGGCGTGGCGGGGCGGAACGCTCGTCCGCATTGATCCTCGACGGACACGCGTGACCAGCCGTCACGCGTCGCTGAGGCGCACGCACTCCGCCTCCGTACTCGCTCGCCCCGCCCCGCCCTGCATCGCACTGCCGCGACTTGCGCGGTGCCCCGTGTCGCCCCAGGCTTGCCTCTGCCCCGCCCCGTACGGTGTCATTCCCACCCAGCCCCGTCTCCTTCCTCCACCTCGCCTTGCCTCGTTCTTTCCCCCTCCTCGTCCCCGCCCCGCCGCCACCTCGTCCTCGACCTCACCGCGGACCTCCCTCGCCCCGTCCACAACCTGTCTCCACACCACCCTGCGCTGTCCACGCCCCCGTCCGGCCTCGTCGCCACCTCGCGGGGGCCCGTCCCCGTCTCGTGCAGTTTCCAACCTCTCCCAACCCGCCCTCGTCTCGTCCCATTCTTTTCTGCCCGTCCTGTAATGTGCTGAGCCATTCCTTTCTTACCCCCTTTACCGCCCCGTCCTAGCTCCACCAAGTTCTGTCGCGCCCGGTATCCACCCTGTGCGCACCCCGTCACATCCCCGGTTCCATCTTGCCCTCACTCCACCCCACCCTGACCCGCAGAGAGCTAGCTACATCGTCAGTACGCCCAATACCCAGTTCTTGCCAGGAGCCTCGTACTCGCGGGGCACGCGTGTGAGCGAACTGCATGCCCTGCTCGCCTTACATCGCTCCGTTCTGAACAGTACGCCTCATTCCCTTCTCCTGCCCTACTGACTGAACACGGATGCAGACCTTCAACTGAAACACCGAAGACCGCAGGTTTAGACACAGATTGTGATGCGTTTACAAGTCTGATATATACCAGGTACGATATGGAGACGTTGGGTAAAATTGTTTTGTCCCATTGTTATCGTCGATCATTTCTTTTCTCAATAAATCAGCTTTTTGATAAATGAAAAGTCTTCAGTCGATTTGTGAGTTGTCCAACTGACTCACACAGTTAACCTATTTGACTCCAGTTTGTTTCTTAATTTCCTCGACTCCCTGCCCAGTTCCACATGTGTATTTTGTCTAGTGGGGGACGTCGAGATATTTTGATTGTCTCATTCAAAGGGAATACTAAACTTCCCATACGATTACACCTCATCGCATTTCTATTACAGGTGACTTCTCTGTAAAGTGGCCAAAAGTGTTAAATATACTTGAAAAAAAATTCAGAAAAATAAAATAAAAACTGAATTATTAATAATTTTCTCTCATGACGCATTTCTCTCAGGAATCTCAAATGGTGCTCAGACGACAGGATGAGAAATGATACAGACAACGTGGCTTCATCAGTCTACAGTGTTTCGTTTTATTCTTATTGTAGAGGGTAACATTTATAGACATGCATATTCCACCGTGTATTTATTTTTCCCTTCAAAGATATAAAGGAAACTTCGTTTCACATCAAGCTCAGAATTGCACGGAAACTTACATTAACATGAATGCATGTGCGACTGTTTATGCGCTGAATGCACCCTTCTCTCCGACGCACCGCGAGAGAAAGATCGCTCGCCCGGGGCGTGCGCCGTAGGTGTGCGGGGCAGTCGGAGAGCGGTCGAGCGAATAGGAGGGTTGTCGCGGGAGGGGAAAGTGAGAGATGGGGTGGGTGCGAAGTTAAGAGCATTAGGCAGGGTGATTTGATCGGAGGTTGGGTGAGGGAAAGATGGTGAGAAGTTGTGAGATCAGGAGAGGGATTAGAAGGTCTAGAGGGAGGGAGAGAAGGGGTAGAGGGCAAGAAGACGAAAAGAGTGAGAGAGCGACACCAAAAAAGTGAAACGCAAAAGGGTGAGAGAAATAAATGATGCGTGGAAGGATGAGAGGATTAAAGAGCACGGCAGCGAGGGGTTGAGAGAGCGAGACGATGAGAGGCCAAGCGCATGAGAGGGCGAGAAGATGAGATGGCGATAGGATGGGAGGACGAGAGGATGAGAGATCGAGAGCATGAGAGGGCGAGAGGATGAGAGGGTGAGATAATGAGAGGGCGAGAGGATGAGAGAGCAAGAGGATGAGAGGGCTAGAGGATGAGAGATCGAGAGGATGAGAGATCGAGAGCATGCGAGGGTGGGAGGATGAGAGGGCAAGAGGATGAGAGGGCGAGAAGATGGGAGAGCGAGAAGATGGTAGATCGAGAGGATGAGTGAGCGATAGAATGAGAGGGTGAGAGGATGATAGAACAAGAGGATCAGAGAGCAAGAGGAGGAGAGGACGAGAGAGAGAGATAGAGCGAGAGAAGGCCGAGGGTGAGGAGGGGCGAGAAAAGGGACCGTGAAGGGGGCGTGCAGGGGAGCACGTCGGGCGACGCGCCCGCGCGCGCGCGTCAGGTGGCGGGCCGAGGCTCGCTCGGGGACTCCGGTAAACGGAATCGCAAATGCGCCCGCCGGCGCGGCGTCGCCACGCGACGCGCCCCCGGGGATGTGTCGGGAGCTGCGCGCCACGCGCCCCACGCCCCACGCCGGGCCCCGAGCCGCGCGTCCATTTCATGTATGAAAAGAAGAGGAACTGCTTGTCCTCATTGTCACGAAAAATAGAGCTAGCTTCCTCGGCCGCTCGAATTTGTTTCAGGAAACCCCCACAAACTGATATTGCCACGCATAGTGGTAAATCACGGTTATACACAACGCTTAATTTGAATAGACCAACATTGTCAGCACCTCTGCCTTTATTAGGTTGATTCGTACCCATCAAGCTAGATGCATCACATTATCTTCTTATATGTTTGTAATATATTATTATACTCTTTGTAAAATATTAAAATTAATTAGCTTGAGCATAATGAATTGCCGAGCGATTTCTCAAAAATATATTTTTTTGGCAAACAAGTGCCGCAAGGAACAATAAGAGGAAATGCTTGAGCTGGCACAAAGATCGAACGCCCAACGGACGTCAAACTGCTTTTAAATTTTAAGCAAATAACTGCTTTTTGCGCCGGCTTTTTTGCATGGCCACGATTACGTTGTAATGTACTCATTACTCTATTACATACGGTGTGTAGAAATAAAATCTTCGGTTTGGATTCTAGGTATCATTTAAATTCGAAACGTACGTTTGTCATCTAGTAAAGGATTCACGTCAGTCACTTTCTAAATAACACATATTGCAATTGAGAGACATACCTGGAGAAAGAGCTTGAAATTGGGCTTCGTAAATAAACAAAAAAAACAAAAACTAAAACTGATAACAAGAGTTCGCCATTAAAACTGCTGTGGTGGCAGCGCGCGCGATATCCAATAAAACTCTAAAAATAATTCAATTTTTCAACTCCAATTTGAAATAACATACAACTTTTTGATCTGTTGCGGTTTTGTTACTCATTTATCCATTACTGTACTTTATTCGTACATGCTACACGTAAATTAGAAATTAATAAATGCCAATCATTTTTATACATATGGCCTTTTTAGATGGACCGGATGTTTGTCGCAATTTTAATGTCAGCGGCCTAGTCTACAATTCCGGAAGATTAACAATGTTCACTGTTGTCATCATTGCACTGAAGTTAATATGTTGCAACGTACGTATTAGTTACGTGAAATAAGTTTCTGTTGACCGCAAGATCCCGTTGTTAAAGCGGTATCCAAGACGTAAGGTTTTGTCAACATGACAAAGGTAATTGAAGCCATAAAACGAGATAAGCATGGTGGAGATATATAAAAAATTCAATAACATCAAAAGGTTTCGACCGAGCAAATTGGCTTACTACATAGCGATATGGATTCGCAATCGGGAGGTCCGTGTTCGATCGCCGGACCGGCCATCATGACCGGGATTCTTGATCTTCCTCGGTCACAAGGCGAACGCTGGGAACTTTTCAAACTTCCACGAACACCTCCCAATACCTCTCCGAAATAACTCCTACCATCATATCCAAGTCATTTCACCCCTCATCATCACTCTATAATAATAATAAGGAATCGCACTGGATGCTATTGGACAGATCACAAAGGAACATTGATTGCTCTTTGTTTCAAAAACGCCAGGGTCTCTACGACACTGAGGTTTCGACGTCGCTGTTATAGAGTTCTCTCCGTTCTGTGTAAAATCAGCCGCTCGCGACCGACGGGCTATCTTCCCCCTTGAAGTTGGAGGACGCTGGAGCGCTCTCTGCATCCTGTTTCCTCTTGCCGGGCACTCTGCGACCGTTCACTGACTTCCTTTGCAGCGCGCGCTGCCACCACAGCAGTTTTAATGGCGAATTCTTGTTATCAGTTTTAGTTTTTGTTTTTTTTTTGTTTATTTACGAAGCCCAATTTCAAGCTCTTTCTCCAGGTATGTCTCTCAATTGCAATTTCCTGATTACATCTAATACTGCACCATTTCTCCATTTTATCTCTGCTAATTTTATTACGTGTTAACTTGGTGGATGTGATGTTGGAAAAGGGAAGTTTAGTGAGTTCGAAAGACGTCTGGATATTCAGAACCACTGAATCCACTACAAGTTGGCGGCTCCACTACAAGTGCGGAGCGCCAGGCGCCGAGCGCTAAAAGACATACGGCACCCGACTATTAGTCGCCGCTCGCTCGAGGGCTTCTGAGATTAACTACAGTGCAGTGCAGAGCGCGGTCCCGATCGCCAGGTTGCACCTCGAACAGTTGGTTCATTTTCGATGAATTCAGACCGCTACGTTGTGGCCTTCGTCCCTACGCTTGGAGCGGCAGACGTTTCGTTGCTGGCCGCGAGGGCACCTCAACTGGCGTATCGCTCAAGTGTGTAGCTACCGCCCACAGCACAATATGTCTTTAAAGAGAACATGTTTCTTACACAATCTTTGTTTGCAAGTAAGTAGTAGTTAAGTTTTTTCACCATTAAGTTGGTGGCAAATAGAAGTTGAATTCAGAGTAAATTGGAGTAAAGGGAAAACTCTTCGCGTGTATGCGAGTTCGCAAAATTTGTCACATATTTGTAATTAGTAATAACACTTGTTAAATTATTTTCTATTGATTTTTTAATACTACCCAAATTATGTTATAACTATACAAGCACACAACATTGAACATTTTTATAATGAAGCACTACTGTTACAGGAGCGGATGCAGAGACGAATTTAATAAGGGAAATTCAAAATGGTTTCGTCGAATATGTCATATTACAGATTTTGTGAAATGTAGCACTCAGCTCTGTGATACGATATTATTCGTTTTAATGATAATACGAAAATATTTTTGCTTGAAAATCTTGTGAAAGGAAAAAGTTAATCGTTACTGAAAAATGTTAGGGGGGAATTTCTCTCATTTCCCTCCCCGTGGATCCGCGCCTGACTTATGTTTCATAAAATATTTCTCGCAAACTGGGTACTCTGCTGAAACTGGACAATGCCAAATTGCAGTAAATATTATTATTAATAAATCCTCACAACACTGCCACGTAGAATTCGCAACGCTCGGCAAGGAACGGGAGTGGGGAATCTCTAATGAAAATAAATGTTCCTTGTGGGAGAGCCGTGCAGCTTTCATGGGAGCGTGAGGGACATTATTTGGAAACTGCGAAGTAGCAAGCAGCGCGCTTGGTTTCTGCGTTTGAGTACTGGGGATTCACATGTCGGGGGATATTAGTGTAATATTTGGTGGTAAAAAAGGGTTTCCGGCACTACTTTTAATACTACTTTAGTCGCATATGCGCATAAAATTGTCCGGAGAACACACATTCTCGGACCAGATGAGAGACGTTTATTGTTTTAGTAGATATCCAGGAACTCAGGACAACTCCACAAAACAATTAAATAGTTTTGATTTTGAGAAATTAAAATATTTGATTGTTATTCTCTTTACATTTTATACTGCGCGTTAGGACCAAATTATTATGCTCAGCGTGTTTCTGCGTGCGACACGACGGACGTTATACAAAAGCAAGAGTCCGTCTGAATATTTGCTAATTCACTTGTTGCGTTATGCAACAGCAATTGTTTTGATATTCTGAATACGCAAAGAATTGCTGCACTATGTATCATTATACCTGTGTACCGTTGTACTAATTTTCAATACGCGTAGATATTGAAAAAAAAGCTTTGCCATCCCCGAGAGGTGAGTCTGATTTTGTTAAATACCCAAGAACTCGGGAAAAGTATACAAACAATAGAAGTTTCGATTTTGTCTGCAAAATGAAATATTTGATCATTCTTACACGCAATTTTTCATACCGTCTCTATTCTTATTCACAGTGCTCACGACGCTGCTGGCGTCATGCAAGAGCAAGAAAGAAGTTTCAGTATTCATAACAGTGTGCCTATTCATAACAGAAAATGTTTGGGCTCCAGCATGTTGCATTCTTGCTGCTGCAGGCCAGTAGTAGGCCGGCTATACTAGGTTATTGTAGTATGTTTTTGTTAAAACATTTAATTTGTTGTGGTGTTATGCGAGAATAGTTTATTTGTTGTTTTTGTGTAGATGCCGTGCTGGTTTTTGGAATAACATTTTGTGTGGTTTTGTGCCGAAACAGTTTTGCTGCTGCAGGCCAATCTTTTATATTATTACCATTGACTCCCATTTTATAGAGCTCCATAACGCACTCCACATTATCATCACGCAGTGAGTTTATATTACTTGGTTCCAATAAAGTCCCGAGGGAAATTGAAGCAATGGCAAAATATATTTTATTATCTTAGAACTTATGCATTAGGAACTGTTATCAGAGATGCTTATTTTAAGTGAACGGAAGTAAAAGTTTCCCCCCCACACACACACACACACAAACTGACAAGTGAAATTCTATCATCCCAACCGTTTAAACTTGGAGACCCTTCGATCCCGAGGAGGAGCGCGTTGGCCAATCAGTACAGTCAGAATATTCGTGTCTATGTGATTGGCGCAAACAACCGTGGGGCGGGAAAGACGCTGTTCTCAGGAGCGGAGGCCTCGATTGTTTACGTATGAGGCGCAAATACCGTCATATTTCCCTATCGAAGGGGACATTTGCCTGTGGGTACGACGAAAAAGATGACAAAAAAATATTTCTGAGCGGAATATTTCTGTCAATACACCAGTAAATATTTAGCATTTTAGCAATAATTATACTTACTTTTAGAAATCTATTTGTAACTCGGTCAAACTGCTATATTAAAATGCAAATCGCAGGCACAATTTGCTGATCTTTTCCAGCCGTTATAGCTCATATTTAGAATTACTTTATACAATTGAAAATTGTTGCAAAATTGTTAATTCGCGGTTTTCGGTTCAGAGACATCAGGAGACTCTCCCATTTAGATCTGAAGAAGATGGAAATTGTGTATAAATTGCAAATGTTGCAAATTTTTATTGCCTCCTCTGAATCTCCTTTAAACGCAATCCAAAATTCTACAATCCGATCGGTGCTATCAATTAGAACTTAGCATCTCATTATCACCCCAATTTTTTGCACTCATTTCATTCTCTCTCCGCACACAAGTATACTGAAAAGAGAGGTTTGCAATGTCTCGCTTCTATTGTTCGCTTCAGACACTCAATGCCAAGGGCAGAGTTGATATCGCGGCCTCGGTAGCGCCTCGAGGCGATAAACGGTTCCCCGGAGCGAAAGTATTGTCTTTACCATTTATTCTAAAAAACAAACAAACAAGCATTTATTTACTTACAGCAACTGTGACTGTTTTTTAAAGATTCAACCTTTCCTTTTTATTCTGAACAGCCATTTAAATTCCCGTTTCAAAATTTAAATTGCCTAAGAGTCATTGGTGTAAAAACAAATTATTTTCTTCCGAGGAAAATTATTTACAAAATTTACAACATACAAATTATTTACAAAAAAATTAATAACACCGAGAGAATCAGTTTTATGGCGAAAACGAAAAGAAGCTATATTATTTATTTTTATCTTCTCTATAAGATAGTACGACTTGCATTGCTATATATTTATCGGCTAGAATATAAACAGTTTATAAAGATGTATTGCAAAGTTCATTATGTCGAAAGGCTGACTCAAGAAGCAATAGTGCCAATGATATTTTCTTTTCAGGACAAGTTGTGCTATGGAAGGGTTCAATATTCTGGAACTTTTCGATGACCCTGGTTCGCGTGACTTCGACAGGAGAATTAAGGACGTTCATTTACTGATATATGTGAAAAATATTGTATTGCCATTGTCATCCCATCGTGTTCGGTTAAACATATTTAGAGATATGTTTCTGACACACTACTACGCCGATACTTAAAAAATATTAATTATAAAGGGTTAGTAATGTTATAAATAACGTCAAAATATGGGAATTTTGCACATTCTTTTGAGTGCAATCGTGACAATTTAAAAAATGTGTAAACAAGATTTTGCAAATTCAGCAGTAAACATGTTCTTTTAGCTTCCCTCATTTAGAGAATAGTGTCTTTTTGTGCGGTGAAATTTACAAATACACGTCAATCTCCAACGAGGCAAACTGATGAGTTGAAATTGATTGTGCTGGTCATCCTCAAGCGGCATCCAGCACTAAATAAGAACATATTTATAGATGTGTTGGTAGTGAAATGATTAAATAAGATACATTGATCTCCTTCAATTATCTAAATTAAGAGAAATTAATATTTTTCAAAAAATTAAAATTAAAATTAAAATACTACCTTCCATTATATTATCAGAGTAGCATACTTATATTTTATGTGATTTATCATAATATATGTGCGCCGGTATTCACTATACTGCAGTGCAAACATTTTTTTCATCTACAAAAATTTTACTAGTTCTTGTTATTGTTTCAAAAATTAAAAAAATCAATTAATATTTTAATATCAACTGTCTTCCAAAGAATTAACGAATTCTTTTTCACAAATTGCATTTTTCCATTTTGTAAGAATTGTCTTAAAATAAATATTGTTCAGTAGAAAGCAGAGCAATGTATCAAATATACGTTAGTCCTTAGTTATTAAGTAATTTACGTAACATTTCTCGATCTTAAATACGAAGTTAAAAATATAAATATAATAGATCATAAACACTGCCACCAACTAGCATTGCTCCATAAATCACGTTTCGTGGTAAAAATGGATCGAAATATTAAGCAAAAATTACACACAGCAGAGATCTGACAAATCTACACGAAATAAACCACAAATCCCATCAGTCCCTACTCGCTAATCCGTTCGACCGACTGCGTTCAGTACCTCCTGCTTCAAACTGCCCCTTCCTCCCTCCTAGTCACTGTCCACCGCCATCGCCCGCCCCACTGCTCCTCTCGCAGACACACAGCGAATAAATCCACCCGGGCGGGCGGGCGCGCGCGACTGTCACACTATGACAAATAAATGGTCGCAGTAATATTACTGCGAACCCGGACGCCGCCGGTAATCAATATTATTAGACATTTTCATTGGGGCGGGAAACAGACGCCGTCCCGCGACCGCCGAGTGCAAAAAGCCTGAGATTCATTTTACGAGGTACCCCGCTACCGTCCCCGGCGCCGCCACTGCAACGCTTGGCTCTGCGACAGACGGCGGCGCGCAAAAACGTCGCCAGTGGCCCCGACTCCATGCGAGCCTGCTTTGGCCCCAGCCAGAACTTCCGGGGTCACTAGTTGGTGGGAGGAGTTACGATGTGGGTGCACGCTAGTTGTTATGAGAGGTAGAGGTCGTGGTCATGTAAAGCCGAGGGAAGGGGGCAACCATGAGGAGAAAAGGAATGCATACGGGTTTAGAAGTTCAATGAGAAGAAAGACATGCCAATGAAAGAATTATAGCTCAACGACGATAATAATAATATACCATAATAAAAGTAAAGTAAAATATAGATCTATAGCATTGTGCTGAATTCATACATTTGTGTTATGTTGAAAATACAACCTAGAGAAGTAACAGTAGAAAACCAAAATGAAAATTATCGAAAGTAAACATAAGAGGGCGATGAATATAATTAAAAACAAAATTGAATAGCTGACAGCAATATAAATAAAAAACGAGAATAAGATAGAAACAACACGAGGAGAGAGATCCTGACGTTACGAAATAAGAAATGAAGTGAACTTCAAGCAAAGGTAGCCATTTTGTTTTTAGAAACAACATATTCAACATTTCGCATCTGTCGTACATACACTTCATTTCTGAGTGATTTATAATTAAAACACAGTCTCAAAAGTAAATAATGCCTAATTAAATAAACTGTTTTGTTTCCTCTGATATAGAAAACAATTTTCCTCTTTATTTGTCAATTACATTGTGTTAATATGATTGTAAATCTAACGAAAATCTACTAGTATTCTTTACCGTGCAGAGAATCTGTAGAGAAGAAAAGAAGTTTAAAACATATATATATATATATATATATATATATATATATATATATATATATATATATCCATGGAAGAGAAGATTCGATGTGAGTATTAAGGCTATTTGTATCATTGCTCATCTTCTTTTGGTGCTATCCTTAATAAAATGTACAGAATTATAATATAAAATAATCTGTTATACATTAATTTAGAACGTATGTACTCCATGTATGTATTCGCATTTATAACATAAAATTAGCTTAGAATGTATGTACTGCAGGTGACATTGACAGTTGCCAAGACAGTGCTTTGTAGGTATGAATTTTGAGGCTCAATACATGACACATACTGTGAATGTTATCCTTCATTAATTAACACAATCTGCACACATCAAGGTCGTTACAACTACCTTTTAGCAGATGCAGGTATTTCATGTTTTTCGGTTGTAGTCAAAATCTCGTTAATTCTCGAACGAAAGCATTCTTCGTATTTTGTCTGGATGAAGTACACGTAAGCTAGATGGCTAAGGTATGTGATGTACTTAACGAAAAAGGAGAATAGCTCAAAATATCTGATAAAGAGGGATCAGATAGTTTATGGTAAACCTCAGTTCTCGCTTTGCTACGTATTTCCCAGTTGGTAACAAAGTTCCGACTTTTGGCCTCCGCAATTTACACGAAACAAACCTTGAGTCTATGTGATGCATATTTCTTTCACTGATTATATTTGTTTACCAAAACTGAGTGTTTAGAATTATCATTATTAAACATATTATAATATTAATCTTACATTTCTCTTGTGATCCACCTCAAAACGTGACAATATACATTACGTTCCTTCATGCAAGAAGTAATGCTCGACGTGTTGGACTGTAAATATATAGAATTTACCGAAGGATACAAATTAATGAATGAGTCGATAAAATTCGCAAACATTTACTTTTCTATTTTTCACAATCACAGTCTCAGTAACATGAGATCATTGCATTCTTCTACGACAAACTTTACCGTTTCCTTGTAGTTTTCGTGCACTCTGCTCCTCTTGCATCGACAAAAGCGATTTTAATGAAGTCTGTATTTACAGCATCATCTTTAACTTGGCGGGCTATACGCCCAAGCAACGCAAGGCGACGATGCCGGGGGACAAGCATTGGGTCGCGGTGTGGGATGGTTGAGAAGCAATTGATGTTATTAGCGGTGCAGCCGGTGGGCATAAATCGTAGCGAAAGAGAGGGACTTCGCGTATTTCCGATAGCCCCCCCCCCTTGCCTTCGGCCCGGACTCTCATCTCGGCCACCGCCGCCGTCTCTGTCGCCACCACCGCTGGGGCCGCCGCCACTACCCTCCAGAAGTGACTAGGTGGCCTAGGGCCTCGAACAAAGAAGCCAGGCATCGGGGAGGCGGGAGACCCTGGTAGTGGAGATGCGTTATGTGCAAAAGCGGAATGCCGATGAGGTGGGAAACGTGGTTACGATGTGGCAGGGAAACGTGGTTGTGAAGTGGAAATGGAATAGGGGTAAACGGGGTATTGGGAATGTGAGGAAATGGGGAAGCTTGGTAGCGAGAAAGCGGGGCAGCGGGAAGGCGACCGAGCCACGAAGAATCGAAGTTCGATTGTACGGCTTTGCGGCGAGAGCGGTTGTCTTTTTTTTTTTGAGGGTTTGTAAAGTGTTCGAGAAGGAAGACTTCCCTTGTCGTGTTTCTTTACTGTAAAGGATCGTGGGCAAAACAAAATCCTCGAGATAATAATAAATCTAACTGGAGTATGACGCAAACACATAGTCAATACACAATATAAACACAAAAATTTATTGAACATTTTAGTTAAACAACTGCTTTATTGAGTCTGTTCGTATTTGGTAATTATTTTGCTGTTTGGTACATATTCTCCAATATCTTTTATATCGCACTAATAGCTTGCAAAATACTCCTTTGGAAGTTGGAATTCCATCAATTTATTCGATGGATATCAATTTTAATTTTTTAAATTTTATTGGAAAATGTTCACTTGAGTGGTGTGTATGTAATTCCTTAGCTATGTTCAAGAATTTTGAACCAAATTTGTAACATTCACAAACGTGAATAAAATTCATCTGAAAACCGAAATCAGGTACATAAAAGTTAAAAATATTTAAGTCCTTTTAGCATCTTCGCATAGTGTACAAGCACAAAGAAGAGAGTGGACAACTACATTTACTTGGTCCCCCTGCGCCCCATTTTCCATAATTGTTTTGTATATTCTTTTAAATAGATTTTTAGTAAATTAATGAAGCAAACTACAAGGAGAATAAAGTAATATATTCAATGATTATTGAACATATACATATACAATGATTATTGAACATATTGTATTTATGCTGTACCTATTTCATGTTTGCTAAATGGTTTGGAAAACTTCTTTCCTAATTGTCACGTAGAAATAACCCAAAGCATTCGGTTAAAAACAAAATGAACTATATTTACTATCGACAATGAATTATATTTACGGAAATAAAATATTTTATTACGTATGGAAATGGGACCCCCTTTCAAAATCTTCAGGAAGACCACGGCTCCAATTCTTATGCTTATAAAATTTTGCATATGAATCTTACAGAATTTTAGTATTTAAAAATGATAATCTGACTGAGTGTATAAACGACTGTACCTATATTTTAATACAAACATTTATTTCATCCCATTATATAGATCTTTTGTAACTCCGAAAGTTTTCATCTACACCGAAAACACCACGCCCACAAACATGCTAAGCCCGATATTCATTGAAAGTACCACGGAGAATTTACTGCGGAACGTCCAAAAACAATCCAAAGCCCACAATTTTCTTACCAAGACAAATCGCATTCCCCCCCAATTAACATGTTCGCTCGCAGACCAAGCAAACTCTTCTAGCGTCGACGTCAAAGTTACTCCCAGAAAAGTCAGTTGCGATTCCATTCAGACTGCTCCCCGGTCGGCAGCGTCGCGGCGTCAAACCAGAAATTCGAGTCGACGAGGTGATGGCGGGAGCGAATTGCAGGCGCGCGATTTCACGAGCGGAAACATCTACTTCCGAATACTTCCGGAGAAGCGCCGCTGTTGGAAAGTTGCACGCTCTAACTCAAACTTAAACGAGGCATACCAATAGAACGACGAGCGCGAGCCGAGGACTTGCAGACGCTCATAGTCAGTCCACCCGCCGCCTCGCCGCTCCTCTACCCCCACACGCACTGCTCTTGAAGCAAGCGAGCGGGCGAGTTCAAAAGTAGGCCTCCTGAATATTAATGGATCGCGAGGTAAGTGCTCTTGCAGAACTCATCACGCCGACGCGAGCGCGGGCGCCTAGTCAACATGAAACGACGGATTATCTCCGAAACCAGCAAATCTTCCGAGTAAGCTGCCGCCTTCCAACTTAATCTTCCTTTAAACTTCTTAATTATTTCTACGTAATCTCCGCAAGTCAGCGTGGCGAAGACCCATCATGGAAGATAATGGCGATATAAACATGAAGTCTTGAGTGATCATCATCCGAAAACCTTCTCCAGAGATGGGTCGCGGTTCTATTTTGAGGCTTCATCGCGAAGTTTATCTCGAAAACAATTGCACTGTTCCGAAAAGAAAATTTTTATTATCTGAACTTGTTTTGAAGTTCCTTTTTGTGCCAGAGAAGCGAGCAAATAATGCAAAGAAAATTATTTGAATACAACTTCTCAATGTGCCTTTGAAGATGTCTCATCGAAATACAAATATGAAAGATTTAAAATAAATGAAACCCATCACAATCTTCTGGAACAACTTTGTTTGAGATTGTTTTATTTAAAATACATAAAAGTAAATGATAGATGAATAAAAATCATTACAAACAGTGATACATGACGTTTGCTTCATACAACAAATAATTCAGTAACGTTTCATAGCTTATCACACCACATTTTGCTACTTTTCTATTTTTGCCCATGCAGTCCTTTTTGGTTGCAATATACAAGTCCTCAATATACAAATAAATAAAACTGCGCTTTGAATTTTTTTATAATCTCATATTCATATATAGATTGTTTAATAACCCATTCAATATTTTTTACAACTTTCGTCTGTTTATATGTGTGGCTGCCTGTGTCTCTGGGGTAATTTCTGGAACGGCTCAACCTATTTCGATTATTTCACATAAAGGTAGAGAACATCAGAAATAACTCAAGAGAATTCGTTTTTTCAAGTTATTATTTATTCTTTTTTAAATAAGAATATTTTTTGCATATGAATCCACAGTTTATTCCGATCTTAATGATTTTTTTAAATTCAAGACCTACAAATCAAGATCAATGTTACTCTCTCTATGAGATTTTGAAAATAAATTTTTTGTTGACCTATCCTACTCCTAAGATCAAAATTGACGTGTGATCTCATGCACGTTTTTGCCAATACTTCGAGAAAGGTGAGGACATTTATCACAGTACGGCAAATGTTTATTGGTGCCCTTACAATTTCCTAGTAAATGCTTTCTAAATCATTTCAACAGTGCTATTACGCCTTGAGTAATGAGCAGGTCAAAATTGTGGAAGTTTGTTCAAGTAAGCAACAAAGCATTTGTTTACAACTGCCCATAGCAACGATGGGAGAAACAATGATTTTTGTAACCTACATAACAGAAAATGGCAAGATAGGTCGTGGATGGGTGTGTTTGAGCAATGCGCCTCTGACCGGGGAGGGGGGACACTATGTAAAATTTTCCTGCCTAATAAACAGTTGTGATAAATAACTAACCGGACAACATAGAATATTGCAGTTGGTAAATGTATATTTTGAATTTGAAAATTTACGGAGAAAATGCTTCCTTGGGAACATACTTCCTTGGGGAAAAACGTATTTATAGCATTCAGGAATACCTCAATGACTAACATGTGCATTGTGATTTCAGGTGGTGCAGTAGGACTAGGTGTAGAAATAGGAAAAAATCTGCCCATAACCTGCCTCCTCCCCATTTCAAGATACTATCAAGGAATATACTAACACTGTTAAACCATATGTAGCTGTTACGATAATTGTTATAATGTTCTGTTAGTATACTATTATTATATTATAAATAATGTTATTTATTATATTAATAATAATAATAATAATAATTATTATTATTATTATTATTATTACTATTACTTTTATAACTAGTAGCAGTAAAATCACTATATCAAGAAAATGATATTCTAAAAATGAAATGTTATAAATCTTGAATTGTGAAAATATTTTAAATTAAATTAAAGTAAGTCAAATGTTCAAGTAATTGCTGATAAGAATAATTATCTTCTATGTAATATCTTAATATATCTGTAACAAGTATTGTATAATCACTAGGCCAATGACCCCATCTTGATCAGGTATTTTGTCCCGTTTCCCTGGTCCTTTGAGCCAATGCTGAGATGGCCCCTTGTTTTGCTTCTGAACAATAAAAATAAATGTAACTTCACTCGCTGCTCCCAAGACGTATTTATATCATATTTGACTCGACATACACGATTGTAATTGTATATGTGACTCAATAAATATTATTATTATTATTATTAAATGTAATTAGCGCCCATAAAGAATATTTACAATTAAAATTAGATAGTCAACACACTATGAGACAATTACCAACGTTGTTACAGTTCTTCCTATAAAGTACGATTTATTGAAGTTATTACTGATACCATCATTGATCAACTCCAAGCACTGGTTCCTAATAACTGATGAGTTACTATTGATGAAATTATCATATATTATAGCTCGCCAACTTACAAAAATGCCATCGCGGCGTTGCTTACCTCTGGAGGTATGGCGAAGCCATACCTCTTTACCCCAGAAGGGGAGCTCTCTTGGACTCAAGGACCGCCTGCGACGATAAATGATTCTTGCAACTTCACTCTCCAGCTCAGGGATTCAAGCCTTCAACACTATAGTCCAGGCCGTGTATTAGGCCATGAATCTTTGTTCTTTAATATAAATCAATCTCTTCATGATTTCAACAGGTAATGACTTGCATTAAACATAAGTAAATACAATTAATTGATTATTTTTTTATGTGGCCTAATGAAGTTTGTAACAGACCAGTGATGTCATTATGAATGCAAACACATCCATTTAATTTAACTGTTTAATTATTCATTAGCTTTTAAAAGTGAATATTAAAAAAGAATACCATCATTAATGTAACCAAATATTCAGTAACTTGTCTGTTATTACCAGAGACTGTCTTCCTCTTTACACCTATTTCTTCTCCATTTAAACAGAGTCTGATACATAAGATTGGAATATTCATAGTAATAAATAAAACTTTTTATTTTTTTAAAGCTATTTAATGAAACAATAATATAACAATCGATATAAGTGACACAAAAAATATATAGTTGCACAATAATACTGATTTTACTACTCATACCAAGTAATTCTAACTACATTATTATAAACTACTCCCTGAACTTGCAGTAATTAATTACACAGTTAACCCTTTCACTTGTTAAATAATTCGAATGAAAATTATATTTTACTCCAGTTTCCATTACAAATGCATGCCAAATAATTTCTAATAGGTATCCAGGCAGTAAAGATTAATATATTTATAACACCAGTTGAAAACACACTCGTGCTTTGCTTACAGGAATTGTGAAAAAGTTCACGATAAGACAGTAGTTATTTCACCATTCAAATTAGTGTATTGTGTTAAAGAAATTCAAAATGTATGTGGGATTTAAGGAGAGAAAGATGGTGCCACATGCCCCAAACCAGTATTTGAAATAATGGCACAAATTCTTTCCATAACAATTTTACAAACAGACCACAGAAAACTGAAATAATATTAAAAAGCTTATGAACATATATATTTAAATATACGAGATGAGTACTTGTCTGAAAACTAAGAATTACAACAATATTTTCAAATAATAATGTTGATGATAATGATGAAGTAAATTGAATATTGAAGTGTGAGTGTGTAAAGTAAAGTAATAGTCCAAACACATTTGAAAAGCTGGAGAATGAAATGTTGATTTTACCTCAATCGTTCATCTACTTTATGCAAAAGAACATTAATTATTAAACATAAGTGTAATAATTTACCTGAATCCATACCACGTTATGCATTTCATTAAAACATGTTTTTACAAATAGATGGCCATGACAATTCAATGTATAGTGCATTCTTCTGAAAATACATAATATAAATAAATAGTTTATTACATGTTTTTTTTAATAACTGATGAATTACTGTCATTATAAAACTTTCTTAAATATAAGAAACCCTGCTGTAATGAACATTGTACCTATTATCCCTAATAGTCAGTCATCCTCTTCTCCAGAAATGGCCTCCTAATTTATTATGATTTCGTTGTCATGTGAAGCATCTTGGATTTCTTTCCCCAATATTCTGTTATTATACTTTCTGTGTGCTCTATATATCTGTGCGTTTCACTTTTGTGGTGTCATCGACAAAGGACAACACCCCGCGAGAGACCATGACTAAACTACCCCCCCCCTACCTACGAGCCCTAGCCTTTGACTGTAATGACGTCTCATGCCAGCACACGCGGAGTAAGTCACGTACGCACTGGTATTTAAGCTCTGCGCCCATGTCTAAACAAGGCAGATCAGTCACTGTCTCGCTGCCGTGCGGTTGCTCGTCACGAGGTGGCCGAGGTCATACTCGCTAGTAACTTGTAACAGTTGTTCAGTATTTATTAAATATTTGTATACGAATCGAAGTAATTTATTTCTTCCCCCAGGCGGGGAAGTTGGGCCGCGAAGAGAGGGAGGCCTCCCCTCCGGCAATATTCGGGCAAGCGAAATCCAGGTTGTTGTTGTTGTTTTTGTTGTTTTTTGTCGAAGGACGTCATTTTGGTGCATGACTACTTAGTTCACATACCTCCTCTCTCATACTTATCAAACAGTTAAGAAACATTACTTCGAAGTTTTAGAGTATTCTGGATACAGTCTGATCGCGTCATGACTGATTACCACATATTTGGTCCAGTTAAAGCTGCTTTAGGAGGTATTACAATCTCAATTCCAATCTCGAACTAGACAAAGCGGGGAACGCGTGACTTGCTGATCAGCCAAAAATCTTTTACTGAAAGTATTGGAAACATAAGAGTTAAGTAAATTGAAAATCAGGGCGACTTTGCTGGAACAGTCTTATTGAAAATTTTGAACTGTAATAACAAATTGTAAAAATGGATTGTAGGTACTTACTAATTCACCTTCGTATGTTTTGGAAGGTAATTTCAGGGTTGCGTTCTTTAATAGCAGTTCTGTTATTTAAATTTAATTATTGTTGAAATAATTTATTATATTCATATGTTGATTTATTCATAATAGTACATAATGAATTTAAAATGAAATTAGCAAACAAGTGAACTCCGAAACAAAATGAAACAATCACACGCACGTGATCTTCCTCGATTCAAGTTTCGATTTCTCTGGAACTTTAAATGATAGTTAATTGCCCGCGGAGAAGATATCGCTAGGACATATGTCAAGCTAATTCTCTTCTATTTCATTTAAAAAGAGTTTTTGGGCAATTTCCAATTCCTCTCCGGGCTAAGAAGTGCCAATATACTAAACTAAATCTCATTACGCAGCACTCAAGATGTTTAGGGGCGACGTCCCCAGGGCTCCAGAGGCGAGGAGAAATTAAGCCCCGCTCAGATTTATTTTGTTCTCTAATGGCGAGCAGCGCACAGAGAGGGTAGGGAGGGAGGGGTGACGGTTCGCGGATCCTTTATTGAAACCTCACGCCCAGCGCCTGA
Organism: Gryllus bimaculatus; assembly: GCA_017312745.1. Classification (NCBI taxonomy): domain Eukaryota; kingdom Metazoa; phylum Arthropoda; class Insecta; order Orthoptera; family Gryllidae; genus Gryllus; species Gryllus bimaculatus. Next base: position 5,815,114 of record BOPP01000006.1, read on the forward strand.
AATCGGCGTCACCTTAAAGAAGAAAATTCAGTAACTCAAATGAAATTATTATACGAGGAGGTAACATTATGACCTCCCACGTAAAAAACTCACGTTGAACAGGAAAGTGACGACAATTTGGTCAGATAACGAGTTACTAAGGACACCAAAATTTGCAGAGAAGAGTTGGTCAGTAATCAGAGACAAGCTCACAAGTTTGCGGGAATAATTTCATAAATAGTTTATAAAACTTGTGCTTAAAATCTGTAAACCACAGAGACGGACATTAGCCAATAGATATAGTTAACTGTATTTTCCCTCGGTTGAAATTATAGTTTTATAATTTCAACTTTAGTGCTTCCATTTGTTAGGACAATTCTTAAGAAATGGGATATTGGTATTCAGAAACAATGTCGGGGGAGTTATTTCTCAAACGTGACTGATAGATTGAAGTTGAAGTTAAGATAAAGACAAGTCGCTAGGCTTTCCCAGACTACGTGATTGAATGGGGAGATCGACGTCATTCGGTATCAGTGGTACAATCATTTTTGTGCAAGCTGTGATTTCCGTAAATAAATATTTACTGAGCTCGGCAGAGAATGGATTAATTTCTTTGACATGAGAAATCAATTTACGTCCTATATTATGTATCTATTCAGATTTAGGTTACATAATAATTGTAAGTATTCTGAAAGACCGTAATATAGCAAATGTTGCAAACACTTTAAGAAAGGAATGAAATAAACATAGACAACTAAATACTTCGTTTAATAAGTGACTTTAATACATTTCTTATTTTTGGACGGTGCTTTATTTATTCGTTTTTTTCTACATCTATCTAATATGGATATTGTTGATATTACTAGAAAGTGATCTGAATGTACATCACACACACGGAAGACTCTCGTATCAGATATCTGGGACGCTATTTTTTTTGTTCACTATAACACAACCAATAACTGATCTGCTACCTCTTGCGCTGCAGGTGCACTTATGTATGCCCTTTTTCCTAAAGAAGGTTTTGGTAGTTTTAAGATTGTTATAGGTGGCAAATTCTCGCATTTCTCTTTCATTTCTGTTGATCTATTCTTCCCCATAACGTCCTACAGTGTCTGGAATTGCTGGTTTACCTACCCTAGCATTCAGATCCCCCGCTATAACTAAGTGGTCGTCTTCATACTTCTGTACCTAAGGACAGTAAACCCAGATTGTCGTATTGTCACATTTCCTTTTCTTGACTCGTCATTGTATGGTTGACATTTCCTTTTCTTGATATGTCATTAATACATATTCATTATGTTAAAATTACTATAATTTCCATTAAATAATGATAACTATAATTTCAAAAATAAATAAATATCTAATAATAACCTATGATAGAACAGTGCACTGTTGGATCTAATCTTATAGATCAGCAACAAGATTTACTACAGTCACAGACAGCTTCTAAACGGCAATCCGCAGTGGCTACCTCAAACATGAAACAATCATTCTAGAATAGCTGAGAAATAAAGAAAAATAGAAATAAGAGACAGAAAACCCCAGAGAGAATAAAGAAAAAAGGTAAGGCAGAGCAAGAAGGAAAAAATCCCATGAGGTCGAAGTCCGCTTGGTGCAGCGCTGAGGGAGCGGGGCGGGCAGAGTATCTAAAGGAAATGCGGCACCATAAATAGGGCCTCCCAGCATGGCGTGGCCGGGGGCACGGCGCCAGCCAGCAGCGGCGAGTGATCCAGGTCAAGGGGCCGGTGCGTCCGTAACGTGGCATCACTGCTTCCACGAATGCAACATTCCCAAGCGTAGCGCCCCTGCCACGGTCTGCTCATCAACAGGAACGTCGATAGTACGAACAGAGCTACCCATTGCAATTCCGACAATAACACTGAAAACCAAATAACAAATACCACAATAGGAATCATTAATAGTAGAAAAACCAAAATAATCTTCTTCTTTTAAACTGTGCAATTTTTTCAAAGTAAATGTCTTTGAAGGTATTGAGAGAAAGGTTCACATGTATTCCACTGAATATTTTATCGTAATGTATAAAACAGAAGTTAGAATTTGATATGTAGGTTCAGAAATAGCTTTGAATAGGTATTAGGCTATCATTTATTATTATTGTGAAGGTAATGGAATTAAAGAGGACGCCGAACATTAATCATGTGAGTGACGTATTCTGAAAGAACGGTTGGCTGAAAGGAAATCTGTGTTGCGGGGCACAAGCGTTTAGTGAACAGTAGAATTTTTTGGCTAATTTATTTTATAATGTTTAATCTCGTTGTAATACAAAATATTTGAGTCATGCAACATCCTCGAAGCTCAAAATCGACGAAAACTCTCTAGAAATCCATAATTGTTGATACATATAATTTATTTAGAGATTAAAAGATTAATTTAAAGCTTAATAATTAAATATAATTTGGAATTACTGCAGCACGTATTTGATTAAAAAGAATTATTCATTAGCAATACGTTTATTAATGACACTATTCAGCATTCCATCAATAAAGTGAAAAATATGTACGATTATTACTAGATTGAATAGTTAGTAATTATCATGTCTAGGTTCATATAAATATAGTAAAACATTGTAAACATCGTTTTCTAATTATTATAATTCATCAATTTCATTGCTATTTACAAAAATGATAGTTACAGAGGTAGAGAAGATTCATAAAATGAGATTTCCTGAGATCTATCAGAATACAAAGCAAATATACTGTCAAGCAGAGGAATGGAGCGTAGAAGAAATGAAGTCGTTAGTGGTGTTAGAGGCGATAAAAATAGTACTAGCGGTGCTCATCTGTAGGTGACAATTAAAGAGAGGTTATGATTTGCTAAGGAAGGAGAGCTATAGCCACATTTTCCTTGACGATGCCGTTGGCTAGTAGATGCAGAGCAATACTAACACAGAAGGTCGGATGTGAGGTTAAGATTGGAAGCACTTGTACAGTGGAGGCAAGTTCCTTAGGAAACTAAACAAACCGTAGGAGTTAGAAGTACTCGGTTGTGGGAGGAGGCAAGTTGGCTGTAAGGACGATGGATAGGGCCATAGTGGGGAAGGAAGAGAATGAATAGGGTCGTATTCAGAAATGCGAGTTGGCAGGGCGGTTGTGGATAAATGCCAGCGTCAGTATTAACAAAGGTCTTTACGAAAACGAGTACTGACACTAGAATGGAAACTAAAAGACAGAATACTGACACTGGAGTGAAGGAGGGCGAAGGGCAAGCGAAGAGACGGAGATCTGTTGTGGCTGTGGAGGAGAATGGACAACAACACCCTAGGAAGGCGGTAATGAAGGAGAGGCGATGGCGTCGGTGGTGGCGAAGGCGACGAGGGAATTAAGGAGGTGAAGGGATGGCGTCAAAAATAGGGGTGAAGATGGCGAAGGCGGAGGTGGCATTGACGGCGTGTCTGAAACTGTGGTGTTGAGAGAAGTGGTGGATGCAGTGGCGACGACACCAGTGGGGATGGCGACGAGGGCAGCGGAAATGGTAGCCGGAATGGGGGGGATGCGATGGCAGAGTCGCTAGCGGGATCGCAGTGCGGGAAGTTTTGGGGGCAGCGACGGAGTTGGGGTGGGAGGTTAAGGCGTTGGCAGAGGGGATGGCTTTGGTAGTGATGGTAGAAGCTGCTATGGGAGAAGCGGCGACATGAAAGGCAGCAGCGTAGGCGTTGGTGGAGGCGCAGGTGGCGCCGGAGGTTGTGGAGGTGGTGGAGGTGGCGGTGGTGGCAGAAGGGGCGGCGGCACAGGCGAACGGGCGCTTCGGCCAGATAATGCATCACTTAGCGGCGCGTGCCCACAAAATGGCCATCCATTACTCGGGCAAGTCGAGTGAGAAGTAAGCGAGGCCTTGCGAAGTGGCTGGAGCACGCGGCGGGGGAGGCCCGTCGGGCGCTGTTGCCTGCAGCGGACGCGTCCTGCTGGGACAACGGCTGCTTGCTACTTCGCATTTTATTTATCGAAGAGTTTCGATGTACGGGGGAACTACGAATATCCATTTACCATATTGTTAGGTTAAAGCTTCAGTGTATTTGATGTTTGTGCGATAATTTGAAGTTGCTGATTTACATTTGGTAAACCATCAACTGTACGATGGATAAGAAACGAAAGATAAGGGTTACTGTTGACTAATTAATAACTGCTAATTTCGAAGACTTCACTGTTGGTTTGTTGAATCTTACAGTGAGGAAATGATTTGTTTATTGCATAAAGCTGTCTGAGCTTGTATGTTTTGTTCTTTTTACCTTGTCATAAGAAAATTTATTATTGTTACCATGAGTTGCGGCATTTACTATTAATTCTTTCATGTTACTTGCTCAAGCTAATGGGTTTGACATGAATGTACCCTTACTTCCTCTGGTAAAATCCACCACTTCCCACCTCGAGAACTGCAGGCTACTATTGATTACTTCTCAGCCGAATTCAGAAGTATTGCACTCTTATCTTAGCGAAATAGGCTGTGGCATTGGTTCATATAAACTTCATCAATGCAATTGTTTTAATGACACAGAGTTTGCAAGATAGATATTAAGGATACGGGATCTGAAGAAAATGTTTGTATATTTTCTCCGGAACTACGAAATCGTTCTAGTTACATAAAGTCAACTAAGGAAGTAAAACGGAAGTTCCACAAACACCTTCAATTCTTTAACCTGGTATAAAATATTACTCTGCATGCGTATTTTATAAAAGATCTGGTTTTACCTTAATAATTTGCATACAATACCTACGATATATGTAAGTAATAAGTTTGATCCGTCAAAAAGACTTCATAAAACACTGTTTTAGTAATAGCATAGTAAAGGAGGTCTTTTGCTTAAAAGATACAGGCATCGCAAAAAATCTCCCAACAGAATAAAACTCGCACAAGTCTGCGCTTCATGTAATATATTAGTTTTCAAATGGTATATAGTTTTTATTCACGTCTCTGATTTGTTGTAACGCTACAATCAAATAAATATGTTAATTTGATTGTAACATTACAATAGTAACAACTTTCTTGCAAATTGTCAAATTATTGTGTTTGGTACTTTTTATCAGAACTTCGTCACTATTTACTTTAGTTAATTTCCCATATTTTCAAAATGAATATCACAAATTTACTGTACTTCACTGATTGAACATGTTGTAGAAAAATAAATGGTAGAAATAAGTGCTAATGTTTTATGCAAATATGATCAACAATATTTGCAAAGTACGGAGATATTTCTTTATTTAGAATTGTGTAATTTTACTTCCTTGTTGAAGTTGTTTTCACGTTAAATGATGGTGGACTGTATTGGTGAATGACATTTATAACCCGACATTTAATAATCCTGCAAATTTGAATGTTAGTTCATTGGGTGTATCCTGAGAATATTTATTCGTTTTTGTTCAAGATCATAAGTAAATAATTAAAATTACTCTCTTGCTGGAAAATTAATCATATTTGATGAAGAAATAATTTGCATTGTATTTTCTGAGTGGTTTTGTTAAGCAAGATACATAAAAATGTGAATGAGGTATTTGTTGACAGTGCAATATTTAATTAAAAAATAAATATCGATCAAGTGAATATCTATTGATTGAAGTATGTGATGACTATCATGTAGACTGTATTATGCCAACTACGTTACTTTTATTACACGCATAGGTAGGTGAAAACAACTCCTGTTCCAAGAATGGGTGCAGTAGTTGTTTAGAGTAAGACTAGGGAAGCATAATGATGGAAAACTCGGAATTTTTGTGAAGATGAAAAACAAAATTTTGTAGCAGCCCTGGATAACCAAGGTTTTTAAGACTGTAGGACCTTAATATCTTCGGGGAAGGGTCACAGGCTCAAATCCCGCCTCAGATATGGATGTCCGTGAGCGCTTGTGTTGGCCGTGTCGTGTTCCTCTACTTTTATCCCAATGTAAGCAATCAAAGTGGTCGCTACATGACCTAAAGCGTTAAAAAGCGACCTGAGAAAATAAAAAAAATTATAAAATAAAATATAAAAAATAAATTGAACTTTTCTTGTTAACATATACACTACCTTCATACCTACAAACATATTTCATCCCCGCATCGTTTTATAAACATATTTGTGTATCATGTGAACTATAATGTTTTGGGTAGATGAAATTCTAAGGAATTTATTTGTTTATTGTATTTATATATTCAATTTAATTATACTCCCCCCTACAAATACAACCATCTCTGTGCACTGTGCAAAATTCCCTCTGTCCACCGTTAAAATCCACGACGCGCCACACGAGTCCTTTACTGTCTGCACTGCTGGCAGATGCGGAATGGCACCCCCAGTATCTTGCGCCAGGGTCTTCAGTCTCTCGAAGTGCATCGCGTCTGCGTGGGGAGGGCTCGCTACGCCTTGGCGAGAACGCAATCGCGGCGCAGTTCTGCGCGCAGCCGGCTGCGGCGCGTCGAGCTCACTAGCTGCGCAACGGGGCGCGAAATCCGCAACTATCCTGAGAATTGCGCGGCCCGCGTCCGCCACTCCGCTGCTTTTAACGAGGCATCGTCCGCAGTGTTCCCATATCAGCGGAATTCCCGCCGTTTTGAGCGGATTTTGAACTCGTACGGCGGAAAAAAAAAAGAATTTCGCGGACAGCGGAATAAACGGCAGGAATTAATAAAGTTAGTAAAGCAGTAAAATTTTTAAATCATCAGTTTTCGTTAACCTTTATTAATAAGTTGTTTTGCACAGATGTATATTTTTAAAATTTCTAAATTTGTTACTAGCAAGAATAAATAATATAATACTTATATAATAAATTATATAAAACCTGAAATCTATTGTTTTTTATTATTTTGCAAATTTTCACTCAAGTAATGCATTCTATATTATCTAAAAATTGAATTGCAGATTCAATAATGCCACTATATTTCGCAACTATATTTTTAATAGAATAAATTAATATAACATTTAAATGTGGAAAAAATTTATTTTACGTTTAGTGGATTTAGGCGGGAAATTTAAAACCAGTTCAGCGGAATTTTCGGCGAAAACTGAAACGACCACGAGGCAGAATCCTCTAAACACATCTGGCAACCACTGATCGCCCGTCCGCCGCCCGCCCGCCCGCCCGCCCCGTCCGCGCCCCCCGTCCGCCCGTCCGCCCGTCCGTCCGCCCGTCCGCCCGTCGCGCCCGTCCGCCCGTCCGCCCGTCCGCCGTCGCCCGTCCGCCCGTCGCCCGTCCGCCCGTCGCCCGCTCGCCCGCCGCACAGCGAGACGAAATGGTGTTGAGAAGCGGCGCCTAATTAGGGTTAATCTTTCGTGTTTATTTCCATCCATTCTTCCTCTAGGCAAAAATAAAAAGCATATCGATAAATGTAGAATGAAACTAAAGTGTATAAGAACCGCGGGTGATAATTCTCGTTTCTACAATATACGTTTAAAAATATTGTTTTGGTTGGCATTTATGAAAAGAATATTGCCACGAAATCCCCTGCAGGAAACGGAACTACATGCAGTACTGCCCACCAAGCAGATTATGAAGAAAAACATGACGATTCACTATATTACGCCACAGGCGGAAAAGTAAGCAAGTCTGCAACCCGCAACACACTAACTACTGACCAATAAAATGCAAGCATTCTTGCTTAGTAAGAGAAAACGATCCGCTGTATACGCCAATATTGTAACTCGTCAAAGGTCCCGCGACAAAGGAGCCTTTATACACGCCCTTAGCGCATACGTAACTTACTTTTGGGTGGATAATCGTTTACAATTTATCGTACTTCTATCTCTCTCTCCCTCACTCTCTCTTCGTATCATGGGTTTATCAGAAACGTTCGAAGTCGTGTTTGGGTATGAAGCCCGAACCCTAAAGGCCGAACATCAAACAGTCTGTCGTTTACCTTCCAACGATTCAAGTTCGTTGCCCAACTAATTTTCCGTGTATCTTCGTATGACATTCACTACCATTTCCTTTCCAAACGCAGACTGGTGAGACGCAATCTTTTGGACTGCACCTCTGTTGCTTTTTTAGTCCTCAAATACCCTTCTCCGTTTCCAACACATTCACTAATTCACATTGACGATACCTGATCACATCATCCCCGCTCAACACACGTGTCGTTCCTCTCCTATATCTCGCCTATACACCTGCAATCTTTTGACACATCACCTTTTCCTACTTCTTTTCTAAATTATTCTTGGTATATTTCTTGTCATCATAACACATCATACTCACTTCCTGTTCTCCATGGTTCTACCTCTTTCAATTCCATCGCTCCTTTTTTCTGCGCCCTCAACACCTCTCCTCAATCCGGCTCCACTTTTCTCCTCCATTCTACCCCAACCCTTTGGCCCGCTCCGCCCCCGTCGCGGCAGCGGACGGCGTCCCACGTTTGCGGCCCTTGTTGCGCTGCGGATTTTTAAATTTTTAGATGGAGGCGCGCGTGCGCGGCAGGCCTGATGCTGACTCGCGCTCTACAGGACGCCCCCCCTCCCCCCCTCTCCCCCGCAACCCCCCACTCGCTCGCGGCGCGCGGCCGCTTTTGGCACTCGCCGCGGATTTTTGCCCTCTCCGCGCGCGCGCCCTTAATAATAATATAATAATAAATAATAATATATAATAATAATAATGTCTTTATTAATGGCGAGGCTCAGGCCATAGGGCCTGCTCTTCCGCCTAACCACTACGCCCTTCGTGTCTTTATTCCAGCTGCGACACCACTCGCCACGTGGTGTGGCGGCGGGCACCTCCCGCGTCAGGAATCATCGACTGCGGTTGCCGCCGTCTGCGGAATTAGCCATAATCCACCTGTAGTATCCTCTTTTCCGAGTTTCCTCTTTGCCAGGCGCTATCCCTAGCATGCGCGAGCACTCGTCAGTGCTGCACATCTGAAATATGTGTTTTTAAGAGTTTTCAAAGATGTGAATTTGTGTAAAGTGTGGGACAATAACCGAAGACAATTGCGTATATTTAAAAAAAATAAACTATTGATAAATATTTATAGGATCAAAAGCATAATATGTTCTTAATGAAAGTGTGAAACTAAATTCACAACAGGACCAAAATGTAAAATGATTCTCACAAAATTGCCAGTAAATCATTCTATAATCAACCCTTTTTAAATTTGTGTGTCATAAAAGCAGTTTTTAGACATTGAATTTAATTAAGATTTTATTTAAATTTATATGCTAAAGATCATTACAGTCCGTGATGTAGGATCTTATATTCTTTTCTAAAATAAATTGTAAAAAATGTTTGTAATTCGTCTGATGATGGAGACAACCACGCTCCAAAACAACATAAAATAAATTTTTTAATAAAAAACATACAATCTAAATGTCAAAAATACGAGGAACCTATAATTTTACTAAATCTCATCTACTACAATTCTGTTTTTGAACACACAATTGTAGTTGAAGGGACATTATTAAAATATTTTATTATTTCCAATATTAGACTTCTCTTGTTTTGAAATTCTACGGAACCAGCTCCAAATAAACAAGAATTCAAAAATTGAATGTTTGAAAATAATAAAACAAATATTAAATGTACGGCTAAATGTTTTCAAGGTTCGCAAATTATTCTGAAGTAATAGTTTACTCATCAAATAAAATTATAAAAATATAGCGACGAGTAATTGTTATATGTAAATGTATAAAATATGAATAATTTACATTGTTGGATTCGTGAAATATGTGGAAAGAATGCAAAAATTTGCTAACCATATGAAGAAAGTATTTCCATGAAAAGGCGCATTTTACGACTGATCATCTTCAAAACACAACCATAATTTATGCACACTGCTTACAAAATGTTGAATAGGAATACACCAACTCCAAAGTAATTCTGAAAATTACACGAAAGATCACCTTCAAGCACTCCATGTCATTCGAGCTAGCCGAAAGAAAGGTTTTTCAATATAGGTTACGACTAAATTAGCTCTTTTAACGGTATGGTTGTGAAGTGATCTTCAGTGTCATCCCTTCTATCATGGCATTGTCAATTTGCTTTAAAATCTCACCTTCTTTCTCTGCATCCCGAGCGTAGACTAAAACAAAAGGTAGCCAACTGCATACTTTAAAAACTCTGTATTGTGAAATATTGTATGTTTGAAAAGTTACGGTGCTGATTATCGTTGTAACGTGATTGACATGATATAAATGAGATAGTCAGTCTATTACAATATCGTTTTGTAGAGAAGAAAGTAACAGCATCCTTCATATTTATAAGTTTAACACTTTCTTTTTTAAATTCAACGTTGATAGTACAATTATTTGATACGATGTGTTAAACTACATTGTAGTAACATCAATTAGAATAATTATCTTCCCTTCTAATTATGAATCTGGGCTGAAGGCCTATATTGCATTACATCGTAACCTCGTTACATGGTGACATGTAGTTTTAAGTGGTAATAGGTATTAGGTCTTTAGGTAGATTGTCAACAAAAAAGTTTAATATTTCCTAGAACTGTATAAGAAGTAATTTGGAAGCTTCTCTAAACACATTGAAGATACGATTTTTACTTATCTCTCCATGGAATCCAGCTGGAATACTCAAAATTATTCTAGATACTCTATTGTAATATATCACAGAAAAAAATTAAAATTATCAGAAATAATTAATTTCACGTTTTACACATTTTGTTCTCCGTACATCAAGAAGTTCTTATATTACATACATATTACGTCTTAATAAATTCAATCAATGTATATAGTCAGAACACCTGGCGAGATTTATGATTATGGCTTTATGAATGACCATGGGGACGTGATCAGTGAAGCAGCAATATAGCAAGTGTGTGAGTACGTTTTGATTACAGGCACATCAGCTGCTGAAATCGTTAGTCTGGTAGGTGGCGGTGTTCTCCTTTAGAACGCGAGATTTCGCCCAGAACTTTAAATAGACATTTTCCACTCGAGGTTTCTCCCCCCAAGCGGGGAACATCCCCAGCCAGAACAAGCTCTTTGCTCTTGGCCGGTCATCTGACATGTGTGGTAGTGTAGGGTGTGTAAGTGTATGCGTGAGTATAGAGCGAGAACAGGTAATGAAGAAAATATTGCGTGGTGTCCATGACCTGTTTGTGAGGGTACTGCTTCGGCATTCGTCTGGCTCTGATTGAAGGAAGCTAGCAAAACTACCGACAAAAGCAGTCGTACACTACTAGTAGGTCACAAAGTGGTTGAATTCAATCAAATTCCTCGCTGAGCTGTCGCAGCCTACCTTCAATATCATATATAATGTACCACGTTTAAAACAAGTTGACTGAAACCGCAAGTGTTCATCGATTGTGTCATAAACGTGGTTGCGGCTTCAGACATTTGCTTGGCGTCCGTCAGGTGTGTTTCAGAACGAATTCCTTTAAAATGAGATGCTAGATTCATTTCATGCATGTTGACCTAAAGCCGCGTGCGTCTATCTATTGTGGTCCGAGCGCGGAAACTAATGAAGCACCCCTCGCAGGGTGACATCTCCCAGCAGAGGTATCGCAGGGCGCGCGTTCGCGAAAACGGTGGGCGGGGGGGGGAGNNNNCCGAGAGGGGAGGGAGCGGCGCTGAGAGAGGAGGCGCCTGCAAACCCGGCCCGCAAGTCAATAGATCCCTCCGCGTGATATAGTGCGTAGCCGGACGGTATTTCTTTCCGGATCCAATCCGGTTTGTTTGTCCACTTTACAGCGAACATCAAATGGAGCTTTAGATAAGGGAGCGAACTGGCGAGGACGCCCGCGCTAGCGCCCGCCCGCGAGGCCACGCACACCAACACGCTCGCATCCACGCTCGGGCGTGCGCACGCACACACTTTCGCCTCGATTTTATAGGCGGTCAGCACTGGGGGTTTTACGTCTTGCTACGCGATTCGCGGCGACTACCCGGGCAGTCGGTCCCGGCAGAGTCTGTCGTCGTGCTGTCACGGCCGCCGTTGTCTCCCCAACCCTGCTCCCCCCCCCACGGTCGGGTACACTGTTGCCAAAACCGTTGCAGAAGTCGTTGCCAGAACAGAGACTCGCAGCTCGACTCTTCGGGCCCGTCTCTTTCGGGCTCTCGCTGCCAATGATGACAGACGGTGAAGTGGATTTCTATCTCCTATCCAAATACCACAGAAATGCTTTAAGATGGTGATTCGAAGCGCTTCCCTCACAGATTTTCGAGGGAGTCGCAAGACGATTGGAAGACTTCTTCAGTCTGTCTCTTGAGATCTTTCTCTTGCAGGCTGTCGTGTTTCATATTTCAGAGAGATCTAATATTGACATTTTGAATGTATTACTATACGTTCTGACATTGAAAATATTAGCTTTGTGTCTCGTTATTGACTGTATTAATTAATAATTGATTAAATGACAATTGGAAGAATTATTAAGCATAATTTATTATGAAAGTTATTACTACAAATAATAGAACTCGCAAAGAATATTCGATAATTTAAAATTACATCTTACGTACTTCAAAATCACCACATTATGAATGAAGTCAACAGTCATTATGAATGAAAAGTACATTTGCGTTCAGATTTTATTTGGAGTTATTCTATCACTTATGAAATTAACGTGGACGAAAAAGTAATGCTGCATCGCTGATGTGACCATATCTATTTTTCAAGTTATTCTTGTACATTTTATGTGATTTCTACACAGACACATTTTGAATTGAATTATTTCCTTATTTTATGTGGCGAGACTCGGACCATCAGAACCGCACTTCCGTCTGACCAGGCCAATTTTGCTACGCTCCTTTCACCAACTTGCAGAGAAATTTCTTGGGCGGGAAACAGGTGATTTGAATTAAGCTCAGAGACGTCATTTAGGCTTGAGAATCTTGAACATGCAAGCCAATCTACTAACATTAACCATCTGGCTTTACTTCCCCTCCGAAGGAAGCCGTACGAAGGATTTTGTCGTACTTAAAAATCCACGGCTTCGATCGGGTTGAACCCGCTAACTTGGGTACAACAGTCCGGTACGCTAACCGTTACATCATCGCCGCGAACATTTTCTACACTACTTCTTAACAGTTTGCATATTAAGTAGCCACACAAAATTTAGTGACCGAGAGAAAAAAAGAATTTTGAAAACTTTATTTGTATAAACTAGCACCATTGAACTGTTGTTGTGCCTTAAAGTGAGAGGAAATACCAAAAAACATTTGATTAAAAGTTTCACTAAAATAATGTTGGATTAAGTTTCACTAAAAAATGAGTGATTGAATGCTACCATCTTAATTGCAATTCGTGTTTAGAAAAATTGAATGTGAACATCGTTTTCCTGGAAACATTATTTGTCATAATAGAACACTGATACTGAGTCAGTCACTTTCCACAAAGAACAGAAAATATGGAGAAGCTAATCAAAAGTACAAGAACGGGTCGAATAAAGTTCTAGAGTAATATCTACACGGTGATAGGAGGTTTAAAGTGATTTCGAAAACAGCATGTAATAAACATAAAGTTAAAGCCAGTTCAAAACATGGAGCTAGTATTTTCGATTTATTCACCACGAAGAAAACTATGCGACAAAGGGCGTAAAGTCGAGGGCAACAAAGCAAAGGCAATGAGGTCAAGGGCGACAAGGTCGATGGCAATAAGGTTGATGGCAACATCACGTTTCACAAAGTCGTAAGTAACAAAGTAGCTGGTAACAAAGACGCGGGAGCCAAATCGCTGATAACGATGTCCAAGGCACAAAGATGTCCAAGGCACAAAGATGTCCAAGGCACAAAGATGTCCAAGGCACAAAGATGTCCAAGACACAAAGATGTCCAAGACTAATATGTCCAAGGCTAAAATGTCCAAGACTAATATGTCCAAGACTAATATGTCCAAAACTAATATGTCCAAGACACAAAGTCCAAGACACAAAATTCAAATCACAAAGTCAAAATCACAAAGTGAAAGTCACGAAGTGAAAGTTACGAAGTCCAAGACACAAAGTTCAAGTCACAAAGTCAAAGATAAAAAATATAAGATACCAAATCGAAGACACAAAGTCTATGAAACGAAGTCAAAGTTGCACAGTTTAAAAGTCAGAGACTTAGATGCAAAGTCCAAGAATCAATGTGCAAGCCACACACCCCAAACCTTAATGTGTAAGAAAATCGGCCGACGACGACGTCGCAGCTTGGACACCGAAGCGAGGACGGTGGGGCGTCGCGATAGCTGAGGGGCGTAGGGGGGGGCACCTCCGGGGGCGAGTGGGGCTCGGGTACGGGACGGCGGATGTGCGCCTCCCAGGGGAAATTGGGCCGTGTAATACGGAGCCCTCGCGGCGGCGGGTCGGGCCGGAGCGTCTCCCGCCTGACGGCCACTCTGCCCACGGCGGCGTCTTGGCGCTCGCCCGCGCCGCCTGACACGTTAGCGCCCACGCGCCGCCCGCCCGATTTCTTACATCCTGCGCGACTCGCTCTGGCTAGAAATGTTTTTAATGGAATGAACAATCACGCATTTTTCTTAAAAGAGAACCTCATCTGCGACTGTACATCACATGCACATCACATGCAATGACAACCCATGTTCTAGAAATACTATAAAATATTTTAACAGCCTTTAGTATTAACATCGTTTATTAATTATATTTTTTGTTACGAAAAATAGGTCATAAAATTATATCTTACGGCACAGATGACTTAAGTGCTGTTTATTGTACAAATAATTGCGTCATCTCACATTAAGCCAAACGCAGTGAGAGAATCGTAGGGAAATACCGGTAAATCGAAGAATCGATCACCTTTTTTTCGCAGATGTGAAATACCGGTGACGTCACAATAAAGTTTCTTCTTACATTAATTGTGACTTTAATTAATTAATTTACTTGTGTAATTACTTCAAACATTAACTTTTATTGTTTTATAAATCTATATTGCTGATTTTAAAAAAAACTATTCAACTCGTTCTTATAGTTACTTTATTGCATGCGTACAAATTTGTAAACCCGCTACAAATTCGATCGGTTTGAAAACATGTGCTCCTGTAATAAAGCTTAACATTATAAACTAGTTGTTTAGAATATCATTGATTCAGTATTTCAGAAAAGAACTTTACAATCAACTGTCAGAGAAAAATAATTTTTCTCGTTGCATGCCCTAATTAAAAATCTCTTCATTAACTTACTAATGACGTTCACGAGTCTGGATAATGTCGACATTGAAGATGCTTAATTCAAGAGTTCCGCCAATTACCTAGAAAAAAATCAGCATTAATTCAAATGTATATGGTCCATTCTTTGAAGTTGGTACATTGGTTTTTCTGTTATTATAAATAACTACTAGTAAAAGTCAATGTCAGGAATTAAAATCTCGATAAGGGGGTTAAAGTTAATTTATTTTCCAATATTTATTGGAACTGAAATTAATGTCGAAGGATTTTTTATTTTCTAGGAAAATTAAAAACCAATGTCTGTCATTTTTAGAACACAACAATTTTGGGCAACAATTTTGCAACAATAGTTAGAAATATAATTTCAAGTTTTATAAGCACATTAACCTTTATTAGTACTTCTTACTACACAATTAAAGAATAAGTTTCGCTCTCTCATATTACTGAATTTGGTAACAAGCAACATGAACTGTAGAGTATGATAATGGTTAAAATTGCAATGCACATGTAGTTCTTATATAAAATTACCCCTTTCGTTGATGCAATTAACTTTTCTGATAATTCTTTTAAAACATCATTAAAAGATATTATAGTTCTTATTGAAACATACATTAAAACATTTTGAATCTTGAAGCAGTAGTAGTAACAAAATAATAATTTATTTCATAATTTAATAAATTTCCACATAAAATATGTAAATTTATTTAACACCTTTGTATTTAAAAGAAAACCAATATTTTTTTCAGATAATAATTAAAATTAGAAACAAAGTTCATCAGAGCAGCAATGCCACAATGGGAATCAAACATGAATGAAAACATATAAATCCGGAGCTGACAAAGTAGAGAAATTATTTTATCCCACTAATTCTTTTAATAATAATATCACTAAAGATTAACAATTGTAATAAAATGCAAGAGAGAGCTAAACAATCGTACCTGCATGAAATAATAAACTGTTCGCCAACTATGAGTCAATACATAAAATCTTTCCACCGATGCAAACCCTTACAATGAGTCCCAAAGAAAGAGTGCAAATGATGCTCGATATATTAATACAGATTACACGGGTGTAAATATATCAATATTAGTCTAAGATAAATAATGGGGTCGAAAATCAGAAACCGAACACTATTCTCTAGTAACCAGTCAATAGAACAAAACACGTTGCAATTTCAAACACCAAACGAATTTGCTCTGCAACATTAAAAACCATACCTGCAAAGAGCAGAAAAAGAATGTTGATATTCCACTTTTGTGGTCGCAACCACGCAGTGATGATATATGTGAGAAGAAAAACCAAAGAAATTTCAATCGTTGCCACAAGATTCTGTTTTGTTCTTTAAAGACCATACTGTTTTTTGATAATTCTTGCCCATATTCCATCAGATTTCACTTCATTGTTGAATTTTAGATTTTTTAAGGAAGGTTCAGGCTATTGAAGGAGTTATATTACTGATTGAGGAAACAGTAGGTGGTTTACATTTGATAGTAGCCAGGGTAGAATGTAGACTTGTGAGAAAGTAAGTGAGAAAATAGGGGCACATGGTTATTAGTAGGGTTAAGTAAGCGTAGATTCGCAGTTACATCCCATATACTAGAGCGTTGTTTCATTGCAAGTGCTGGAGATTCCCGAAAGGAGAAAATACTTGAAGGTCTTTCTGACACATGAACCTCTGATATTTGACATATGATTGACTATTGCCTGTTCAGAAAAAAAATATTATGTAAGTGTCAATTCATCTTATAGTAGGTTTTTCAATTCAGGATTCTTTTCTAGGCAGTAAACTAAACAGTATGGACCCTTACTCAAGGCCGTGATGCTACAGAAATATCATTTGGAGTGAATACCAGGTTTGTCAGGTTTGAAGATTTAGGGTGAAGTTCATTTAAAGGCTTAAAATAATTCGGTGTGGCCAAGGAGCAGAATGTAATGTAGATTTTAAGTCTACATAAATTAATATCATTTTGTAGATTTAATATTACATGTAATAAATGGCGAACTAAAAAATAGAAATATTAGCTTTGGCCACAGAAACAAAACTAAGTAAACATTTTTGAAATTAAGTTTCATTTGTGACGTAGTGAAATAAGAAATAAATTTCAATAACAAAATAAAAATAATATATTCAAAGATTATGTACAAGTTACAATGAATTGCTAATATTAAAACACTCCGGCAACCTTTTCCTTTCAGAACACTGCTTTACCGCAGAAAACACAAGCCACGCGTGATGCGCGGTGTCGGACCCCCGTCCCGTGACAATTACCGTCACATGGCCTGACGCCAAAATTTAACCCGGTCGTGGCGACCGTGTGCCTACAGCACGCGAGATTGTCTGGCCCTTACTCTCCGGACATCTCGCCCCCACTCCTACACCCCTTGTACACACACGTACAAGCTTCCCGATGCAAACTGAATGAGAACGCGGGCGCAGATGGCGCCGCGTTAAATAGTTGAGGCTGACACCCCCACCACTGTTCCATAGGTAGGCTCGCCGGCTGGCGCGAGACTCGCAGGTTTGGTTAACGCCCACACACAGGATTCTAGGGTTGGCTGCCTGCTTCCGTAAACGAGGCTCGCCGGCAGCATCCTCGGAGTTTACAGCCTCCGGTATTTTTGGCTCTGCGGCACTACCTGAGTCAACCGCCCGAGCGCAAACTCCCGGATGTTCAGGCTCAACCCTTTCCTCCCCCGCAGCGTACTTTCACCAACCTAACGGTTCTGGCCCTCGTGTTAACGACGCCACACATTATATAATTTAACATCAATTTATTAATTCATTATATGCCGTAATCACAACGTACACTTGACTAAAGGATAATTTCCTATCACATGCAATAATCCTTTATTCAAAGTCCAAAAAGCGCCAACAAGATAAAGGCGGTGCAGCGAAAGTTCCCCACCGGACACGAGTCCGGGCTAAGCACTGCGCGTGCCGCACAGCCCCTTGCGAAACTCCGCTCCATTTGTATGCAATAAACCCAGGCATTTACAGCACCCCAATATACATTAAACTTCGCGTTTGAATTCTACAGAATTTGTCTTCCGGGCGACCGGAGCACGGTGGCGGGAGGGGCGGGAGTAGACGCCGAGAGAGGAGAGGGTGGCGAGGGTGAAAGAATCGCTAGATTTATGGCGGCGTCGCGAGAGCGGTCCTCCTCCGCCCTTTTCTCCCCACGTGGTCCCCTGGCTGCGCTACGGCCTTCGCCGCCAGCCTCACTCCTCGTGGGAACCTCGGTCGGGTTCCTTCTAGCACTGGCAAGCGCGCTTGAACGCAGAAAGGAGATGGTATTGAAAGATTCCTACCACCACGAACGTCACGTGGTTTGTCTGAAATTCTCAACTGTTCAAAATATTATGCATATATCCGATTATTTAATTTAAAATATAAAATGAATAAAAAAATCATGACGCTCACCAGGCGTTGCTTCTATCACTACGAACCGCGCTTATGTGGAGGAAGTTGCTCGTATCGGAAGATTCCTACAGCCACGAAGGTCTCGTGGTTAATATAAAATGTTCAACTACCCAAAACATTAAGAAAATACCAAATTGTGGTATTTAATTTCAAATATAAAATTACTACGGACGTAAAACCATTTTAGGTTCACATGCTTAGAAAGCTGCACTGCGAAGTGCGCTGGAATGAAGGAAGTTGCATGTATCATTTGTACAGTCACGAAAGTCCCGTAGTTTACCTGGAATGTTCAACTGTCGAAAAATTTATGAACATATACATTTATCTATTCAATTTACAGAATAAAGTGAATAGAAATATATTTTGACACGTACACCGCGTCTATTCCAGCACTGGAAGCGCACTTGAACAAAAGAAGACGCTATATTAGAAAAATTGTACAGATATGAACTCCCCAAGGTTTATCAGCAATTATTAACAGCAAAAAATATTAGGCGCTTATTTGATAATTTGATTTATTAATTTAATTTATTTAAAACATAAAATAAATATGTATATATTCATACATGCACGATCGCGTTGATGACACAAAGCTGTGAATGCTGAAAAGCGTTCCTGAATGGATGGCGATTGTTGCCGAAAGATTATATTCGTAGCGCCATGCAGTCCAGTAGGAGGTTCTATATTAGAAATAACTAACTGCTCCATAAAGTAGGCTCTAGTAAGATTATATTTCAGATATGTAAATAATTTAATGGACTATAAACGTCAATAAAAGATTTATCAGTACTGCGTACTACTATTATTATTTATATTTAAAACACTAAGGATTTTCGTTTATAAAGAAATTAGAGGCTCCTACTAAAACAATTTTTGTAATTTTTTGTTTTAAATTGAAAGGCAGGCCTCTAGGTAAGACTTCAGATGTATGTATGACGTGCTATCATTAAACAGTTTTCACACTGTTCACACAGTATAAACACAACATTGTAATAACATTTTCGAATCTTGGTAAATATAAAACATTTTAATTACATTTTTAGAAGAGTGTTTAAATCAATGTCCAGAATAAATGGTCGTATTGTTCTAATATTTATAAATCTCCCTCATTTCGTTAGTTTTACGAAACGATCGATATGAAACAATATTTTGTGGCAGCTTGGTTTCTCCGCATATATCACACGTACTTTTCTGTGGTAACATTTACACAACAGTTCAGTTGGGCTGAAATAAATCTGGCCCAAATTGGTAAAATTAATATTTCGTTGAAATATTATTGAATTTTCTGAGAAGGCAAATCAACACGTTTTCGTAACAACACGAATATTTTCATTATAGCCTTGAAATGTTTAATGCTTGTTAAAAACGTAAAGTTGCAACATTTTTTCTTATTTTATCTGTCTTTTACTCTCATTCAGGAAATTAATAGCCGCTTTTATGCATTTCTTCTTTTTTACGCTGTCGAACGAAGTTCAGTCACTCTTTCATCGTATATCCGACCTTTTTAATCTCCGAACTTACTTTCACGTCAAAACTATTGTTGTTTACAGCTGTGTTCCCAATGAGAATATAATGACTTTCTGCTACTTAAAACTTATTTTCCTTTCTTTAACTTGTCTGTGTCCTTTTTAAGTCTTCTTTTATTTGAATTATTTTTGACCTCGCTCGTCTATCAGTTTTCAACATTTTTTAACATTTTCATTTCATGTTTCTTTTTATTCAATATTTAACAGCACCAATCAAAAGGGATGATAAAACAGAGCATTACATTGTTAGATATTTTTGACATTGTGATCGTAGAAGACATTGATGTGAAAATGTTTTTAGAAAAAACAACATATTTTTGTCAAATGTAATTTTTGACGAAAATACTAATTTTTTACAAAGTAAAATATTTTTCTACAGCAGAGAAGAATTTAAATTCTAATTTTATCTCTCAGATAAACTATTTGCTTTATAATACACTTTATATCTATTCCCAGAACATTTTCCAGAGGAACACAACTACAGCTTCTTAGAATATTGTTCCACTAATATAAATTTATAATATTCATATGTAATGTAAATATGAGTAAATTTAAAATATGAAAACTTCCTTTTGTATTTATTTTGTTTTTAAAATTGTAGAATATTGAACCATAAGTACAAAACATCACTCCAAACCAAAGAACAATAATTATGTTTATTGTGTTACCACTTCAAAGTAAAAGCAGTGTTTCATTTAAAAAATACAAAAATGAAGACTAAGGAAACAAATGTGAATTATCATAATAAATAATGATAGGCAAAGACAACGCCAACACTTTTTCCAAGAATCAAGTTATCCGTAAAGATTTCGACTCTTTCATTATCCTTCTTCACAACTCTCACCCTGGTACTTTCTCCTGAATCACCGAACCCGTTCGCACACTCGGCGCAAATTCGTTCCCTTCCGTCTGAGTTTGTGCCGGCTCGAAGCCCCTCCCTCCCCTCAGCCCGTTCGCAACACCCCCTCTGGAACGGTCTCGGCCCTCTGGGAAAGCCGCGTCAACAGTTTCCATGGGGCGCAGAGGGGGCGTTGCCTCCAGGGCGGTACCCGGGCAGCGAGGGGGGGGGGCGGCGCGGCGTAGCGAAAACAAGTGAAGGAGGTGGGAACGAGGCATTATCGTCGGCAGGGGACGGAAATCGTTCCGAAACAAAAGGAACTCCAATAAAAAAATACACCAAAGTAAAATTAACGGAGTTGCAATATAAATACTTCTAATTTTGTGCTTTGAAAAAAGAAAATAATATAATATAAACTTTTACAAACGGTGTTTTATCTCTTAATTCAATTGTTTTCTTCTGTTATAACTCGGTGTTCTTGTCACGGAAATACACTTCCCAATATAATTAGAGGATATTAAGTAATTCTATAATATTGCGCAACGTCTCATAATGTTTATTTCTGACGCAGAAGTCTAGTGTTTTATTGAATAGTAGGTCAAATTTAAATGAAAATAAATAATAATTTTAATACAAAAAGTACGATTCTAGTTATAACGATATCCCTCCTGAAGAATAAAAAAATTTTCAACTATATTAAAATTACATTTTTTACAATCATGTAGTATATTATTGTTATATACTACATATTACATTTTGTTAAAAAATCTAACGATATTGGAACTACAAGAGATTACCATTCAAAACAAAACAATCACATAATTTTATGAAACATCAGTGGATAACAGATAGTTCTTTCAATGTTTGTGGGACAAATCAGCTCAAAGTTAACCTTGCATGCAAATGATTGACACTGTAGTGTTGAAGTAAAAAGAGAGTGAGCCCTCCAACAACTTCCAACCAGTAGTCGGATCCATTTTAATCACATCATATCTGCAATTCTTCGTCATTGTAACATACATCACCGACCCTAGCCACCTCATTTTTGCTAAAGTGCTCTTTCACCTGGTAAATTTTAAAGTTTTCGATCCTGATCCTAATTGGCATTATCCACACTCTTTGGAAAATGTAGACATTGACCGACTAATTCGGGAATGAGATAGAGTCGGGAAAGTCAGGCTTTCGCCGTTACTTGTTGAACTAGTAGAGCGGTCGAGGATAATCTCTTGTTAATGAACATAAGGTAAGAAATTACGTCTTACGAAGCTACACTTGTGATATATTGCCCATGATTTCTTGACAATTCCCCATGCTCGTGGTCGGAAAATAAAGGATATGTGAGATAGTATGTTTCCTGATGAACATTAGTACAAGTAAAGTTGCCTTCCAATCAGGACAAACGTCACATGTGTAACTCTGTTTATGTAGTTCGTTACTACATGTTCATTGACACATAGCAATTATCTTCGATCTAACACGTCTTATTAGTTTGTAATATTTATTCTGAGACACATCGTATATGGAACTAAAAAGGATACCTTTGATAGGGATTCAGAACCCTAGAAAGAAATGGAAATATTAGCTATGTAGGTTTGGAAGGAGAGCTAACGGAAATAATTGGTGTTTATTGTGGATTATAGAGAAAAAAGAACATGAAAGAGAGGGTGCACAAATAGCAGTTCTGAAATTATAAGAGAACAATTAACCTAAATATTGATAGGTTTGAGAAGAAAGATCTGAAGTAGCGATAACAGTAAAGCCAATTTGCCTGATATTTCGGTCGACAGATGAAGGACGTTCGCGTCCCTTATAGTCTATTCGTTTGAACACCTGCTAGTAAATGGAATTTGACATATTTAATCCAAATGACATTAGCTGTCGGATGAAGATCCGTTTCGTTTGATTTGGTCGGTTCCATTCACGCGAAATCTGCTGGATAGTCAGAGTCACTTTTACTGCAAAGACTATATGCAATACATGCCGACGTTCTTGAGTGTAATTTGCGTAAAGGTTTCAACAAAGAGCTGTGAAATTCTGAGAATATTCGGACGATTTTGGATGCAACATTTGTGTGATTTTCGGATGTAATTGGTCGGAAGATTTTGCTCGCAGTCCTCCAGTAGCGAGCAAGCGATATTTCGGCTGCACTGTGACCATAGTCTAATGGGGGAAACATAAGTTGTCGCCTGCGAACACGACATAAAAAACAAACAAACGGTGGACACGGAATACGTCGTGGCCGAGAAGCCGCATGATTGATCAGAAAGCGCCGCTTCAGCTTAGCAGATTGCGGCGGACAAATCAATTGGGGATTCAGGAGGGCGGAAGGCACAGGGCGGGAAGGGGCTCTACAAATGGCGGCTGCCACGTTAACATATGGCGCACCCTGGCCACAGCGGCGAGAGCGTTCTGCGGGGTGTAACAGTGATGCACGGAGGAATCGGAGAGACAGAACGGGGAGCAGGTTGGGGCGATCTAAAGGCAACCAGGGAAGGATTGCGGGATTTGTGACACTGAGGCTGACGCTATTTCGGCTGTTTTGAATTGTGGGTGTCCAATGATAAGATTAGTTGTATGAGGGATGGATGATTGTTGAAGAAACTCAAAATGCAAAACTCGAATGTCATGATAGCATTAGCTCAGCTATATTAGGAGGAAAGTTGTCCCTAATTCTGCAAAGATATAAATGAATAGCAAGGGCAGCAGTGAAGTGTTGTTTACATATTAAATTACACATAATTATGTTTTCATCCCATTCTTTTAAACTCTTTAGTCTAAATAATAAAATTGATGTTTATTAAATTAATGAGGAGAGACGAATTACAAGAAGTTCATGAATTTAATTTCTAAATCTGCTTTTGAAATTACAATTTATGAACATTAAGTATTAGAAATCTTAATGTTAACTGATAAGTTTAAGTAACAAGTACGTAAGATAATATTCTATCAACGTTCTTATTGGGATTTGGTATTGAAAAAAAATCATGATTTTATAAATGACAGGACTAAGCTCTTACATGCAAAACACTTCATCGAAACAAATTACGTACATATTCTGTAAATATAGAGTTAAACACTTCGGAGACAATGAATAGATTGTTATAGACAAGTGCTTTTTTAAAAAGAAGAAATGTGAAGGGACTTGAAAAAATGATAATTGATTGAATTAAGTTCTTTTTTCGTTCTATGAAGTATGCAGTATGCAGACTGAAAGATGGAACTATTGGATCGAAGTTCTTATGTTCTATGAGGACTTTATAAGTGGAAATCATCTTTAGAAGTAGTAAGACACCGATATTTTGTAAGCTGTAATCAAGTAGACAGCTGCCACTTTCAAAGGTTTCTAGTATTTATGGGAGTGAAAATAATTAAAAAATCTCTTTCCAAGCGCTGAACGATCCTAGATACAACTGGATTATTAGCTGCGTTAGACACCACATTTTACTCGTAATTATTATAAAGATGAAAGATTCTAAGGGTTTTTTGTGTTTAAATCTCAAATACTGAAACCATGCCGAACTCGACAAAATGTTGATTCTTGCTACTCACCGCAGAGACTTGGGCCCGAAAACGCTTTTAAGTTGCAGAAATGAACCCGTACAGTAAGAAGAGTAAGGAAAAGACTCTTCGCGAAGAAACCTTCCGTGAAATCCCAACACATCCTTTGAATTAGTCAATGACGTAAAGCAAATGCGTTGGGAGATTCGTGTATTCGTGTCACGGTCTACGCAATGCGTGCAACATAGGGGAGTAGCGGGACCTGGATGCAGGCGCGAGATGCAGGGTCGGGGGACTCGAGCGGAGGGGGCGTATGGGGCGCCCCGATTGGCATGGGGAGGGTGGTGCGGGTAGGTGGAGGGAGAAGGAGGGGAGGGGGAAGGAGGGGAGGGTGGCGCCACAGGGAGCAGGCGGCGCTCGCGCTAGCGCAATGATGGGGCGGGAAAGGAAAGCTATTAGTGGGGATTAATCGAACCACTGTAATCCTCTCCCACGCGCTTCCGCCGGCCGCAACACGCGTTCGCAGACAGCGCTTTCTGAAAGCGCCAGCCACGGTAAACCGGCCATCGGCCGGCGGCCGGCTGGCATCTCGCCGCACGGCCTTGCCAGCTTAACATGTTATACGCAATGGCAATTTCGAAATTTGGAACAAGAAAAAAATCGAAATATGGGAAGAAAACAAGATTAAAGGAGCCTATTCTGGTTGCAGGTGAATGATAAACAGACGCAAAGAATGGAGGAGAAAAGTCAATACACTAGAGTAGTTTTTTCCAATATTTTTGTTGACGTTAGAAATAACCGTTTCATCTTTTAGAACTTTTATTATGAAAATATTTCCAAACCCTAGGTGAAAGTTTCATCTTTCAACGCTTATTGAATGTTGGCAAACTAGTCGAAGCACGCGCCGTGTGTATTCGTCTCTCGGAAACTCCTCTGTGTTTTCGTACATCCATGACTGCCAAATATCATCTTAAAATATTGTAGTTATTATAATACTTTAGTATCTGGTAAACAGTTGTGGAATCGGAGTAAAATAGTGAATGACGAACTGGTTCAAAAAGGGACGTCGCCATTATGTTCCGAGGGTTCAAAAAATCTTCAACACGTGTGTGACCTTGTCATATCTCAGACTCCGAAAATATTTACAATATTTCGTAGAAAATAATGATATGTTGCTATATAATGTTTCAATTGTTATTAATTATATAAAGTGAACTTTAATTATATTGCAATTGACTTTCAGCACTCGCCCCCTCCTCCCCGTTGGGTGTCATGGAGTATCAGAACGGCATAAATTCAAGTCTATTAAAATTCTTAGTAATGATGAAAGTCAAAAGATTCCAGTACACACAACACCTTGAGAGCAATTTGAATTTTTCTCTGAAATCGTAATTTATAGAAATCTCGTGATCGTCTGTATTATTCTAAGTAATAACCAGTAGTTTCAAATAAAATCAACCAAATTAATTTCAGAATTGGTTTCACAATTGGTATCTAATAGAAAAGTAGGTAAAATATGTAACTAACTTGAAGCACAATAGCTTTCTTTATAACTGAACATTTGTCGCAATTCAACCAACTAGACTTCTACAATTATTCAAAATATGAATTATCCATGCACAAATATAAAATATTTACTTTCTAATTTTAATTTTGTACGTAGAGTTAAAAGAATACCAGTAAAACTGTAATAAAACTATTGATAAAATTACAGGACACTCAGCGCAGTATGAAAGATTCAAATCTAGAATGTCATCCGTACGTTATAGTTTTCATGTGAAATTGCAATTGCAGAATGAATTCGGATGAGCAAAAAATGATTTCGACAGTTTAGAATTATCACAACAAAAATCTTGTCGTGTAATTCCTATTGACACGTTTGCAAATGACGCTGAATAAAGCGTATGCAAATGACTATCGGAATTTTTTCAGTTTTTCCAGCCTTTCCCTTGTTAAAGAAGCAGAATATTTTCAATCACAATTAAACGCCAATAAGTGGTCTATGATTTTCACGTACTAAATTAAATAGATATCAGTGTTTCCTTTTTGCAGCTTACATTATTTTTTTAACAATACAAATTAAAACTTATCACACATTGTGTAACAATATTGTTTTCTATTTCTCACAATCGTATGTTCTATTATTCGGCCATTTTTATTGCAGTTTTTGATCACTTCTATTTTTTTGTATTTTTCATGTCACTGTTCAATACACGTGTTTTATTCCATAGAAAGTTAACCCAAATTAAAAAATCTGATTAAAACAGTCAAAAATAATTATCAATTCATTATAGACTGCTTTATCAGCAGGGAAACAACAACATGGTTAATTTTTTCTTTCTCGCTTTACTCTGCAAGAGGGAAAATATTGTAATCGTGTGTCGAAAATCGGCGATTTGTGAAGAAAAATCATATTATCGGATTCCAGTAATGAGAGAGCGGTTAAATCTTATTCCTATGAATAGTTAATTACTTTCCCTAAAAATCTGAGTTGTCAGAATCCATGTTCTGTGGGTCTTACATGTCGAAAAGAAAAGTTGATGGCTAAACATCTTTACGTCCGGAGCACCCCTCCGCATATCCCAAATTGATATTCCTGGATTGATCTGTTCGATCTTAAAGCGCCGCGATTTTGAAGGGAAATTTTTTGCATCAGGGTATTTTGTTTTCAAATACCTTCCCTCTACTTAGTTTCTCTTCGTTTGACGATTTTCTTCTCTGACTCTCCTCTTCGTTTTTCTCATTTCCCTATTATCCTCCCTCCATCCTGTTACCCTCTTCCACCATTCTGCATACCATTATCATCTCCCTCCGCTCCACGTCTTGTTTCTCCCTCTCCGTATCCACTTCCTCCTTCTTCAACGGCCCCTTCCAAAATCTCGTTCAGGCATCCCCCGCGGCGCGCGCTGCAGCTCCTTTCCTTCGAAGGGCGCGAGGCGACGTCCTGTGCGTCTGCGGCGCCACTTTGAGCGTCGGTGCGTGCGGTCAGCGGGCGACTGGGCGCCTGGGCGGCCGGGCGGTGGCCGGATGGACGAGCAGGCGAAGTGGGCGAACCGCAGCGCAGCCCGCGCGCCGCTCCGCGCCGCACACAACCCTTGAATCTAAGGCCGCCCGCGGCATAAGCCACGCCCGCCACCGCGGCCTTGCTGCCGCGACCGCCGCCGCCGCTGCAGCCACGTCCCCCCCCCCCAACCGGCACCATCGCCTTTTAGGTCCGGGGGCGGCGCAGAGCTCGCTATGCGAGTGATGTTTAATAGAGATGTTGTAAGCTAGTCGCCGTTAGTTTTGATCAAACACCAAGTGCGTGAAGTTTATGAAAGTGTACAATTATTTTACTGTACTGATGCGTACAAGAGAAAATACCTGCATCGATGTGAATTTCTAGCAATTTCAAGATAATCATTCTTTTTTTGTCTTACACAATTGGTTTCGTTTGGATTTGTATTTTTTTAATTTAATTATTTAAATAAAAATACAGAAAGATTTACTTACTTTATATAATTAAATTTCATTTTTAAATTATTGTGTCTCAGAAAAAGGAACCAAACATCCCTAATTTGTTTACGATTTTTTTATAGCATATTACGACAATTTTCAGGACAAGTGTGACATCCAACTTACAACACAAGTAATGGCCTAATGACAGAGATGAAATCATCTCTTTAATCATTTGGCTAAAAATATGCACTATCAACACCATCCTTAAAAGCATTTTTTATTGTGGTGAAGGCAATGCTAGTGTTTAAGAATGTTTGCAATAAATGATTATGCACTTTGTATTTTATTGACAATCAAAACATATCTGATAACCTAGTTTTCCGAACATATTGAGCAACGCAAATATAAATCATTATGTATCAAAATTAATGGCTGTAAAAGTGTATGACCTTAATCCATCTAAATATCCATCTTAATCCATCTATAGTATTATTAATATATTTTAATATTACTATATTATAATTTATTCCAAAAATAATTTTATATTTAGTAAAAAATATTATTTCTTATTGTTGTGAGTCAATAATTTTTATGAAATATTAACATTACCTGTTTACAGCTGAAATATTAACATTTCAGCTGTTTGTATTTTAATATTGCATACACCACACAATGATTTTACACAACATTGCTTGTAACATCTCCATCCGTGAATGATACAGATGTGATGAACGAATAAGCCAAAAAATACAATTACACACATCTCTAAAGAATTTTGAAAAATTCCTCTGTAAATGTCTGTTCTGATAAAATTAGAAAACTATTTATAGTTTTCTGTAAAATCAAAAGGAAAAGAAAGCAGAACGTGGAATTTGCAGCTTGTTCCACGTTTGCAGCCACCTCCAATGTTACTAGGTAGACGGTATTTTGCGAAGAGGAACGGCGAGTATTCGTGGTTTCATCAAAATGCTGTGCGGTTTTAAGGCCGCTTCGCATTCCTGTTGGCTCTCTCGTGGGCTGCCTGCCTCGGCTTTCCCCTCTCCTCATTCCCTTCCACCTACGCAGTCGCTTCACATCCCTTTGCCAGAATTGATTCTGCATTACCTCAGTTATCTACTACCTTCCAGCACCTTCCTTCGACTCTGTTCCTTTCCATGTGATTGCTGACTGCACTACTCGCCACATCCTTGTCATCACAAATACACACGCTCACTTTTTGACAATCAGCTGACTAAACACAACAACCAAAACACCCAACATCCACCATTCTTCATGAATACCTTCCGTTCTGACACACCATTCTCGTCGCCGCGTTTCTACCACTCTCATTTTTCCTGTCTCAACCACCGTACACTTTCGCACCATTTCTCCTTACTTTTTTATCGTTCTCCAGTCACCACCCACCCGCAAGGAACTGCTGAACAGGGCACTACTATCCTCACAAACAACACCACCACCACCAGCATAAGAATCTCAACCTGAAATAATATTCCTAATCATCAGCAACACCATCATCCTAATGCCGCCACAATTCCATTCTCTCCATTATCACTAACCTCTAACAATAACACCCATCTACAACTACAACCAATCAACAACGACCACCAATAATTACCATCTACTATTCACCACACACCAACCACCATCCGCCATTGACCAACCATTCTTCACCTAAACACTATACAACCAAGCTTAACCATACCCGTGCCACCGAAGTCATTTCCTAACATCCATATCAACAAAAGCCCAAAGGTCTAGTCTATCTCCCTCACGAATATCACCCTACCTGCTCCATTCCTTTCCTCTCTCTGTTCCCCCAGCAGCCGCGTACCTCCTCGCCATCCCCACCTCTACGGTGCCACGCGAGTGCGGTGCCTGCCTGCGTGCCGCGTTATGTTCTTTCATATTTCGCCACGAGCGCTGAAAGAGAATTTCATCGGCGTCTGGAAATTCCGCTGGGAGGGAAAATGTTGCCTGAATTTTATTTGGAGCGGGAAGAGGCACAAATTATTCTAGACGCGCGCGTTCGCACACATGCGCACGTAGACTCGCACAGAGGTGCCTTCTCAACGTTTGCATATGTGTGTGAGTGGAGCCATACGTAGAGGCACGAGAACAGGAGAAGGCGCTGAAGGGCCTTATTTGACTGAAATAAAACAGAACGACAGGAAGGACAGAGGTAAGGAATCGAAAGTTGAATAAATTCATGGGGAAGTTTAGTACAATATTTTCTTTAGAATCATTGAATATTGTAAGAGTAGGAAATTATTTTCTCGCATACTACTTACGTATACTAAATCCTCCCGTAGTATGTAGAAAATTATGTAATGCTAGAGCAAAAGGTGACAAATATTTGACAAAAGACTAGTGACAAATTCTTGTAACACCACTATTTATATATTTATTATCCCCAATAATTAGGAAGAAACATAAAAAGTCGTGGGAATTTCATTAAAAATGCTTAACACAAAGGGTTTTTTTCACCGAGCTCCTGAAATACAATAGTAATGTTTTTCAAGAACTGTCATAAAATAAATGTAAGTAGTAAATAAAATGATGGGTTAATTTAAAATTTATTAATAATAAAATTAATATTCAACTACTAATCATATTAAACTACAGATTTCAATTTGAAAACTTCGTAAGAAAGCGTTAATGTTAAATAACAAAAATGTACTGCGTTAGGAGAAAATCTTCGGGTAATTTGAACTACTCATGAATGAGATTTAAAAGATGGTAGAATGATAACAGTAATCCTTCAGACTATTTGTAGAGTCTTAGTAATATTTTCGGAATAATAAAGTAATAGAATTACATGTGAGTATCTGTAAAATAGTAAATTAAATAAGCATGTGTCAGAAGTATAATAAGCAGATCCCGAACAGACCATCAAGTTCCCGATTATACCATTATCACGAACAATATATTTCTAGATGATGCAAGGTAGAAGAGGGAAACTTCATGACTCAACAAACCGAACTGTATAATACTTTTGAAGACATATTTCAGCTTATGTTCGCTCATTGCAATAATAAAAGTAATAATGGAAATAATAAAAATAATAATAATATAATTAATTAATATAATAATTATAATAGTATAATAATATAATTAATATAGTAACTATAATATTATAATATAATAATATAATTAATTAATATAATTATATTAATTACTATTATTATATTAATTACTATTACTATATTCAAAAATTCAAATTATTATTATTACTGATGACATTTTGTCTCCTAACGTGCCACCTCCTACTCCCCCATCCCCCAGGTGACTTTTTTAGCTCATCTTTGCCTAGCAGAAATTATAGTTATCATTTTTTTAAATGTTAATGACCGATAAAAATACGGGAAGGAGAGAAAATTCATTAATAATATTATCAATACCATTGTACGAACCAGATATGAATGATTTCAACTTTGAAAAAAAAACAAAAACAAAAAAAAACATGGTCTGGAGCACTGTTGCTTTCTGTCCCTCAATTCCTGTCTTAGAGCTACTGTACACTCGTTTGAATTTTTGACGCAACGCCACCGATTATCAAGTGTTTTGCGTGTACGTCTCTTTACCGCTTCGGCCTCCTGTGGAATCGCAACCTGTTTAAGTCCGCCGATGGCGCACCATGCGTCTCCCAACGGCAACTCACCGTCGGGTGTTGAAACAAGGACTTAGCAATTTATCATAGACGTGTATTGAAGGATTGCCCGCCAAGCAAGAAGCTTACGTGCAGGATTAGGAGAAGCGCGTGTAAGCCTGGTAGGCGGACGCCGCCGCCTGTGTGAAAACAGTCGCCGGCGCCGGTAGAAGTCGCGCTTGCGCTGCATGGAAATATCTATTCACATTTTAAGTGGCTTAGAGTCTTTTAACTTGTGCTCGTCACTTGATGAGAAAATGGATCGTGTGAAGTTTTAATTTCACGCTTTGAATATTAATCCATCATGTTGATCCCGGGACTCGATATTAGCTTGCTCTAAATCGTTCAAGAGCGTAGCATACAAAGTCCCTATAAACTTCGTGTAAAAATACTAAGTAAAAATATGTATTAACATTTTAAGAGAAATGTAACACCTTTTTTCATAATTCTCTTATTTTTTATTCAAACTTTTAATAATGCTCAACTTTTCACTGATATACCGTTAGCCCTGCCTATCATCTATCATTTTCAAATAAATTACAAAAATGAGAAATAGATATAACATCCAACAATTAAACGATTTTGTACAGTATGATAAAAATGGTGTCGAATAATTTAAAGGGGGAATTTAAAGGTACTATTATTTAATGTCATATATTTTTTTTAATTCCCTTGTAAATATTCCAAATTAGTATATTTTCTCACGAAAACATATCACAAATACTTGATTAATTAAAAATAATCATCTGCTTAGATACCCTCAAAAAACTTTTAGTGAAATAAGGAAATTATTTAATGTTACTTATTTTTGACTACATAATTTAAACAGAAATGTTCACCTAATTACGTTCTTGAACTTGCTTACGTACGACTTAAGTATCCTCCAGTTATATAAGAATTTTACGGAACCTAATTGATCGTCTACCCATATTACAGCGGTGGCATATTTTTGGCAACAGTAATTGCGCAGAACGAAACCAACGTCTGGAATTTTCTAGATATTAGTGCATTGATCAGTGCCTTCCGTTATTCCTCCATTATCTCTTAAAGTGGGTCTTGAAGAACTACTTCAATATCCTGAGAAGCTCCGATCGCAATCTTTCTTTCTCATTGCGCCTTAATAAATTCCAAAGAGCATAAAGCTGTATCTCCATTCCATTTTCAATTAAACGTATATACAATGGATTTTCTTACGCAGTCTATGGGTACTTTTAGGAAGAACACAGTCCACTGTGAAATGATGATTACTAAGATGTGATAGTAGTAATAATGACAATAGAAATAAAAAATAATTATTATTACTGTGATTGTAATGTATAATTGCCTGGTTAGTTATTTATAAAGCCCATCAAATTACGTATAATTTCGTAATTACAAACCCTTAAACGCAAAGTTTATTTTTACGAAAATAGCTTACAAAATCAATTTATTTCGAATGAAATATGATTAAAAAAGACATGTATATGGCCTCTAAAAAAATTCAAGCAAAAAATAATTAAAATGATTCAATTTTCTATTCTAACTCAAACATTCACATCACTTATGTGGAGGAAACATTTTTTAGACGCTTTGGATAGCCGAGGTCGCTATAGCTGAAGAGCTGTAGCTGTCGCGGCTCGAAGAGTCGCGGGTTCTAATCCCGCCTTGGGCATGCAAGTTTGTGTATTTCTTTGTAGTGTCCTTACGTGTTCTTTCTGCAGTTCCTTCTACAGTTAAAACAATGACAGTGGTCTCTGTATGACCAAATTGTTAAAAGTGACCATAAGAATAAACAAAAAACAACACTTTTTCCTGTGTAATCTTAGTTTCATATCACTACATGATTTTTTGCACACACTGCTATCAGAAGAATTCACCTTGTGTTTCACTTCTTTGACAAATATGTTTAAGGCACATTAAATTTTGCCGTGATCAATATGAATTTGTTTTACTAGCGAGTCTGTTTCTTAGAAATACTCTTGTGAACTCTTTTGAATACTGTAATGGCATCAGTAAATTTGCGATTATTGGTTTGGGTCTTCGCACTTGTGTAATTGTTAGCTCCGAGAAGGGTCGTATCTTTTATCATGCATAGCGAGATCTGTCCTCGAAAGTATTCGAAAACTATATTCAAAGGTAGAATTGTATTCTTCATGTGGAGATAAAGCCTGTCGGCATTATTAAAATAAATCCAAACACCTTCACTTGTATAACGTTTTCTTCTCATTTAGATTTTTATCACGTCCTGACCCTGAAACATCAGCTTGCAGAGATAGGCAACAGACGACAGTATCTGTGAAGAGCGTGATCGTTATCGATGGCAGGAGAAAGAGAGAAGAAAAATGCTAAAAGTAGGTATAATAAATTATAGAGGCAAAATTATTTTTTAATAAGTACAGAAGAACTACTGTTCTGTGATTTCTATTTTAAAAGGCCTAGAAGTAGTTACGATAATAAAAGAATATTTCTAAACTTCTAGGCTCTACTTTAAGTCATCTTGACTTCTCAATAGTTTCTGATACATCTACTTCATGAATTCTTTGCTAATATTTACCAAAAAAATGATAAAGAAGACAAATAAGAATACATCAGCTATATTTATTTTACAGCCATTCAATTCGTGGCTCGTTTTATGAAGTACATAATTCAACTACGTTCTGCCTCTCAAACACGGCCACAAACAGCCTCGAAAGCACCGGGAGGGGGGAGCGAATAGAGCAAAGGATCCATCCTGCCGTAGCTACTTCAACGCAGAACAGGCGTCTCAATCAAGAAGGCGGTGGAAGAAAGGCGTCGCGGGGACGCGAGCGGCCGCGGTATAACTTTACGACGGGCGTAAGAATTCAATATAGCGCGTCGAGGCTGTGACGACGGCCATGGCCCATGGCCGGGGCGGCGGCGGCGGCGGCGGCGGCGGCGGCGGCGGCGGCGGCGGCGGCGGCGGCAACTGTACTCGGCGGTTTACTTTCATGGCCGGACATTTTCCCGACACGTTCCTGGGGAGTTTAAGAGCGACTTAAAGCATAATCCCATATACGATCTCCTCCGGTCATTTTTTGGCTCATGAACTTGATGTAACTCGTCGACATTGTCTCCTAAGTAGCCTGTTATTGGACCTGCAGCGCAGACGCTGGCGACAGAGAGCGGTTAAAGGGAGAAGGGAACAGGAGGGGTGATGATGAGAAGGAGACGAGGAAGATGGCAATGACCGGCGTACTTGAGAAGGACCACAAAATGACTGCAGATTATAGAGAAGAAAATGCCTCCAAATAAAAGAGTGAACGAAGTGAGAAATCATTGCTGGTGAGTGAGTTCCAAGAAAATAGTACGGAAAAGTATATTAGGCAGCAAGGTAGTGTAGGTGGAAATGTATGTGGCTCAAGTAATGAAAGTAAGTAATGGAGTAATGGAAAAACAGATGGGAAGAAAAGGTCATGACAAGGAATGATATCAATTAATACACATTTGGTCAAAAATAATAATGAAAACTTTTAATGCCTTATGAAAAACTAAGGACCAAAAAATGAGAGAAAATGAAAACGTTTGCTAGCGGTTTAAGGAAAATTATAATAAAATACGCGAGTAATTTGGAAAAAGGAAACATAACACTGGTGTATCCAGGACAAGACAAAGAAAAGAAGAATACTACAACGGCAGCGAAGAAAATTAAATTTTTGACGCACATGGCGCGATGAGGAATGTAAACCGGCCGCATATTGTGGCAGCGCAGATGAACGTGATTGTGGTAAACATGTGCAGATGAACGTGATTGTGATACTAACTCTGTACATGTAGATGTTGATAACACAACGAAAAGAATGTTCGAGGGCTAAGTAAATGTCTGAAATCTCCAAAATTGAGAAATGTAATGTAAACAGTGATTAAGTATGGAAGAAAAAAGGGGATCAAGAAATGGAAACAACGATTGAAGGTAATGAAGGAGGGGTAGTGAGAACAACAAATGCTCAGTCTATTCGGTAGTGCCTCGCTTCCTCACACCATAACCACACAACGCAAATCTCTCGGCAATGTCAAGACAACTACACGGCAACTATCCGCAAATGCCATGCCAGCAGACCGCCTACACCACACTAACCCACTCTTCTCGACAACATAGCAACAACTCTCCAGCTGTCAACATCTCCCAATGTTCTCCAATATTAATACCAATACTCAGTCTAACCAATAGTAATGCCCAATTCCAATATTCTGCAATATCTCTTAGATATCTCAGCATCCACACCGCACCAGAGCCGCCGCATCAGTCATCTCGTGTTCCGCACTCCCCTCTCCGCCCTTGTCTCTCCCGTATTCTCCAGTCCTGTCGACGGTGCTCCTCGCCCCGCCCTCTCCACTTCCCACCCTGCCGCGTCTCCTGCGCCGCCTCTCTCCAGCGTGTCGCAACGACGCCGCTTCCCTTTCCGCTTCTGCCCTCGATATTCTTTCCTATCTGCCCATCGCTGTGCACTAACTCCATTAGGGTCCCTTTTGCGCACGCTAATTGGCTCTCCCAGGCTCCCGAAACTGAATTCTCTCATTAGCCGGTCCTGGGCCTTGTGTTTTTATGTAACCCTTCCTCGTCTCAGTTCAGCGCATCGCCCATTCATAATATTTATAATACTATCTCTCGTGGAACAATCTCATTTTTTCGGTCTACTTTCTAAAAAGTATCTTGCCTCGTTGCGCTTTCTCGGAAAAGCTTTGGAGACTATAAGCTTTGTTACTTCTCAGAGTGTATATTCAACGACGTTAGAAACGAACGATACTCTAAACTTTTATATTCAGACCATACTAATCCACGGCAATCTAGATGCAACATTCAGTTTTAGAACACAATAATACTTTACTACTTGGTACTTTGCCTCTTACAGCCTGTCTCCAAGGATTCGGACAGAAAGTAAAGAGAAAACGGAGATAAATGACGACAGAAACTATTTGATATGTAGTATATTTGCTAAGTTGCGCAAGACTATGCAAGTAACACTTACACTGTCGCATATTAAACGCGCATTTATATGAAAATATAAATAAAGCATTTGCTCATAAAAACAAACTCTTAGTAAGTTTTACTCCTTTTTGAATAATGAAGTTATTTAAATGATTATTCCAAACAATACATTTCTAATAACATTTACAGAAAGGAATTAAAAAAAGTAACGGTTGTTCACGTTTAACAGTCATTTATAAATAAATTGTTTTTTCCCAACACAACTAAAGAAGCGTGGGAAATTAAATTTTCTTACGCTAACACGATCTGCGTCAACAACGTTCGTAATTCAATAAATTCTCTCAGAGTGAGGAAATCAGCTTACACTACCGGATACAACACCACAGCACTTGCTCTAAACTAGAGGTGCTATCTCCCTAACTCACGCTCAAATTCAGGCAGCACTCGCTCTTCAAGTTTCGACACTCGCCCAGCCCATCCACCTACCCTTCACGTAACATAGTTCGTCTTCAGCTTCCCTCACCGCTGGAGCAACTTCCCTGCGCTCACGGTCTTACTCGAGCTCTTCACAGTTCTGGTGCCGTTTTCCACCGCCCCTGGCTTTCCCCTGCCTCCACGGCCTCCGCCGTCTACGCCTCTGAAGGCTTCTCCGTCACCTGCTCCTCCTCCATCCCGAAAGCCTCTCATATGTCCATCACCCTCTCACCCTCACGCGTCCCCCAACGATCTGCTCTCCCTTGCTATTCCCTTCCTTCAATCCTTTACGGTGACCGGCTGAGGTGTCTCAAGGAATCAAATGATTTCACTGCAGTACCTCTGACCGGCAGATCCTAAGGTTCGACTCCCGACTGCGGCGGCAAAAATTTTGACACTAGCTAGAGAGCTAATAGGTCAAATGCAGCCGATGTTTGAGAGAGAATTTTAATGGTTGGCTTCTCTGACCAGTACTTTTCCTTGGTTTCTCCCTTCAACCCCCCGCGGATGCCGGAGCAGTACTCTAACAAACAGGCCTGGAACGCGCGCGATCTTTTCTTCCACTTCTTAGTCCTATCATCACCCCTTACTTACATACACTACATTACCACACATGTCGGTAACTGAGAACTTGCCCTGTCTGGGGCGGTGACATGCTGGTGAGAGATACCTTGTCGGGGAAAGCTCCCTTAGCCAACGTGTAGGTCTCAGATCTCACCATCCAGAAGGAGAAGACCCTAGCCACCTCCGGAGGTAAACAGCATGACCTACACTTCAGAGACCAACGATCTGGGCAGTTGATGCGCCCGTAAACAGGAAATAATCAATCGATCAGTAAGCAATGCTAGGCACCTCGCGACAACCGATGACTCGCTGTGCTCCGTCACCTATAATTTTTTTCTCCGTTTCCCACGACTCTGACACCGCCCACCTTCATTGCGTCACTTACACCATGGTTCTTACTTCATCGCTGATCCCAGCGGTCTACTTATCTTCCTTGAAATTCCTGGCTTCCGCCGCCGGAGTCAAAAGAAGCGTTACCCGGAAGAACAGCGTTCGAGGCACGGTTGCCAATATTTCTATTCTAATACTGCGAATTATCATTGACAACATTTTGTCCTAAGGAATGTCCTCGTACTATGACCGAAACGTTGATGAGACCGAAACGGTCGAGGGCGACGCGTTTCCCCGACAGCCAATTATCTATACCTCAACTGCCCACCAGACCTTTGATAATTCACATTCCCTCACTGATGATCCCATTACTGATACATTGTATGCTTTGCCTGTTCCAAAAGCGTGACTCACGTCGTTCCCCCCCCTTTCTATATTTCTCCACCTTGTCAACCCCAACACCTACTCCCCCTTCGCCCCAGTCTGCAAGCTGCTGTCGATATTCATCTCTCCTGTCACCTCACTTCTTTGCGTCGCGTCATTTGTCCTCCACCAGCATCACTTCTCCCATTCTCCACTCCCAGACATAGATGATCCTGTTCATACCGTTGCCTTGGTAATTATAAGCCTGGCAGTCCTTGTCAGTGACGTCTATGAATTCACCTTTCCTGACGTCTGCCAGACCTAAAACGGCTCTGCCATCCCCGCCGCCATTTCGACTTGTACGATATCGCTGACTTTCTCTGCATCATACCTGTCTTCATCTCTTCCACCTCCCCCGCTTCTCGCTCACATCTCGCCTCCCCAGATGCTCTTATCTTCGTAACTCACACCACCATTGACTTTTCCCTCTTTCCTCCCACAGCCTTAGGTGCAACTTCTGTCCATTACTACTTCATGCCTCTCTTTTATCATTGCCTTCTCCGTATGTAGCAAATCCCTACGTATTTCTCTTCCCCAGCTAAGCCGGACGTTTCTCTGTATCATTTTCTCCAACATCAGTATTCTCGCCACCTTTGCCTTTGCCTTCTCTGTCTTCTTTTCCTCTCCTTCAATGACGTGCCAAGAGTCTGTTTCATCGTTCTTCACCATCTTCTCCACAGCCGAAACCCAACCCCCACCATTCACCTCCGCCACTTCCTTAACTTACCGTCCCACTTACTCACGTCCTCTGTAAGCGTCAATTCTTTCCAAAGTCCCCCCTGTCCTCCCCACACCACCCCTAACTAACTTCGTTGTTCCCCCTGGTTTTCTCTACCTCTACCGACCCCGATGTCTCGGAAGTTCGCTCCATCATCGCTGCCCTCACCGCTCCCACCTCCCCCCTCTGCGCTTGCTTTTACGCAGGCCCACCGCCTGCTCTGCCTCTCGCGCCCCCGCGTCGCCGGCGAGCCCGTAAGCCGGCGAGCGGGTCGAGAAGGCTCTGGGTGGCGGAGACGGCGGCCGCCAGGCGAGGCAGGAGTAAGTACTGCGACGCACAGGGAGGCAGCGGCGTTGAGCTGGCGAACCGAAACCCAGGCACGGTGGGGCTAGCGGCTAATGCACAGGGCAAAAATCAAAACGGAATTCAGATGGGAGATCTAAATTTCAATACCTTGTCAAATGTTATGTAATCAGTCAAAAATCATAGCAATTTTCTTGAATATTTTTTAATAAAACTTAATGTCTTGTAAAATGGCATTTGAGAAAATGTTTCACTATACTGTTTTTGCTGAAGGTTTTTTACCTGACACAATCTCGACATATTTCTCTAGTCCGTCCGGGTACTCTTCCGGGAACTTAAAATACTTCTGAGTACTCCCCTTATGTTCCAATATCTTCGAACTGAGAAAGCCCGTGTGCCCTTCTGAGATAGTTTTTTGTTTGTTTCAAATGCTGAGAAATTTGAGACCATGTCATTTCAAATACTGAGACCATGTCAGCCCTTGACTCTATATTTCTACATCTTGATCGGAAGGTGTGATTATAGCAAATGAATGGCATTTCTGATAACGTGCTTAAAGCTGAGACAGAGCTATCTCATCACAACTGAAGAAACTCTTCAACTGCACTGAACTACTCACAAATATAATCCACACTCTCGACGTATCGATCATTCCATAACTCGACTACAGTGCCTGTATCGTAAGTAATGTATTACCGAAAATGATCCAAAGCAATGTTAATAGTATATTTCCATAGTAAAGAGTATTTTCGTCAAATACAAATATCTTTTAAAAAATTTGATTACACGAATTTCCATATTTAACAAATGTTAAGCCAACCAATAATAACACATATGTAGAGTTGCATTCTGTAATTTTTGAGTAAAACAATTCAAAGAATTGAATTTTATATTAATACTCATTAAATTTACAGCAATACATTCCTATTTATTACATAATAATATTAATTTAAAATAAAAAAAATTAATATACTTAAAATGTTGTTTTATTTAGTTCTTTCCTCTTCTCAATATTTCTAATTATTTACGAACATTTCTTCTGTACTTGAATATGCGAATAATTAAAAAAACGTAATTCATGAAATTTGAATGTATCATAATAGTAACGGTTAGTGAATCGGACTGTTAAATGGAATTTGTGGGATCAAATTAGGTCATAGATGTAGTCCATCATTAGTACTTCTTGTATTGTCCGTTTACTTGCTAAGACTTACACCGATACCCTACATAAACCCCTTACTCATATTTGATTACAGCCTTTTTAATTGAGGAACCCTAGCCTCCCATATCCTCAAGCTGCAAACGCCTCTTAGGTCCTTTTTGGCCCGTACTTACTTGCAACTGCAGCTAATTATTAGAAGGTATGCATTTTACCAGCGATCTAATTAATTAATTTGCAATGTTCATATCGCTTTTATGCCGACATTTTTAACGTGAGACTCCGCTACATAAAAATAGTATCATGATTTTTATTGATCTTACAATAAAAGGGAAGAATTTTTTTATATTTTTGAAACACATACAATGCGTTTCAGTTTCAAAATCATTTACTACTATCCTTTAATTTTGAATCGGTTAATAATCCCAAAATAAATTTAATTCTTGGGTTTGATAAATGGCTAAGTTTATTAATACAATGTACAAACCCCTGACATTAAGTTTTATTTTTTGAGTTTCATTTCAAACGAATCCGTATTTTATATATTGAATTTACTCACATGAATAATAAACAATACTGAATATTAATAGTTTTGATATAATGAAATATTTCGCTCGTTTTATTCAAAAAACGCAGGAAATGAACACATCAAAATCAGCCTGTTCAGAACTAAAGTAGCGTATTTTTTTGTCCATTAATTTTTGAGTAAGGACCCACTGCGCCGCCGATGGCAGCAGCTCAGGCGGTGGCTGGAAGCTGCTCAGAGCGACCAGGCGCCTAAAAAGCAGGCGAGCGAGCGACGGCGTCCCGTGGTTAAGATTTCACGACGTCGATTTTGCTCGAGATCCGTTTGGAAATGAGGCGCGCATTTGAGGCAGCCGTTCATCAATAATACAACGTTCCTGGAAGCACAAAACACTCGTATCTTACTGCCATGCAGATGGACCAGGGCAGGAAAAGGAAAATTCACTGCGATAATTAATGACATCAATCGTAACACCAATACAGGTAATTGGATGTGCGGAAAATCACGCATAATATCAAATGTTTAGTGATTACTGCCTTTTAATGCAAACTGTATTGGTTAAAGTATTTAAAATATTTTGTGGCATAATTAGTAATTTTGTAATTATTTTACCGACTCGCTGAAAAAAATTACTTTGCAAGCAAATTATATATTGACCAAAAATACCTTTAGAATACTTAACCCAAATGAACGCTTTTGATGGAGTGCACACAATTAGCACGTGCCCAACTTCAGCGCGTCCGTAATTATTTATAAAATGAGC
This sequence comes from Gryllus bimaculatus, assembly GCA_017312745.1. Lineage (NCBI taxonomy): Eukaryota > Metazoa > Arthropoda > Insecta > Orthoptera > Gryllidae > Gryllus > Gryllus bimaculatus. Next base: position 5,856,675 of record BOPP01000006.1, read on the forward strand.
ATAAGAAAACTACAGCTAATAAACACGAACAAAAGAATTTTCATGAGAAAAAAAAATTGAATTTCTCGTCATACATGAATGCAAATCTTTCAACAAATACTTGACACACTGCAAACACATACCCACATGCGCCAACATGTTTTATTTGCATGTACCCATGCCCGCACCTATACGCCCACACATACATACCCACACCGAGATAACTTCGCCTATACCCACATCTACACGTTCAAACCTTCACGCCCTCACCTACACGCCCTCACCTACACGTCCCTACCTACATACCCACACTGACATGCCCTTACCTACTCACATGCACCTGTACAAGCACCCATAAAACGAATACACCTATCCATTTACTACTACTTTTACTCTACAATTGTTCAACGCTTGTTAACTTCACACGCCCAACTCTCGAATTCGCGTTGCCCTCTAAAACACGAAAGAAACGCGTGTCATTTTCGAGCGCATGCCTACTCGACTAACTTGTGCGATCGTCGTCGCCCAACGGGCAAACACCCCGCTCGCGGTGGGGCGGCGGATCGGATAGAACAAGGCGAACTCGATTTGGCGACGACACGTCGGGCCGCTCTGCGCGCCAGAAAACCACGCTCTAATTTGGTTAATGTAGAGCGAGTGTGTGTATGTTTGTGTGTGTGTGGGGGGGGGGGAGATGGGAGGGCAACGCCGGACAAAGAGTAAAATAAACCCATTAACGAGCTCGTCGCTACCGAACTAACCGGGTGCCCGGCGCAGTCAACGCGACGCGATGCGATGGGAGAAGTGCGGGGGAAGTGCCGGGGACAGGGGAAGTGCCCCGGGAACTTCACGCGCGGTTGAGCGCGACGGATCCCCGGCGCGGGAATGGCCAACGTTTTTGTGCCGTGCGACCGGCGCGGCGGGAGTGGTGGTAGCAGCCAAGGTTCGAGTGTCTGTCGCGAAATGGGAGAATAGATGTTTGCTTCCCTGATTTTGTGTGAATGGTTTCTGTATTGTGTGAAAGTCGAAGTGGTTGATTTTTAGGTACAAGGAAAATCAAATTTAAATTCGATTGATTCATAAGTGGTTCTGAGCGCGTCATATGCTTAGATCAATAGTCCCGTAAGTGTTGTGCATGTTTCCCCTCGGGAGGGGGCGAAGATCTTCCTCCGCTGGATGTTGAGATCTGGCACCGGCGACAAATTGGGTTTCCCTCAACCAGATATCTCACACCCGCGGGGCACCGCGCCAGCCGGGACAAACTCCAAGTTCCAGACCGATTTCCTGTCACGTGTGGAAGTGCAGTGCATGTTGGATAAATACGGGGTGAGGATAGATCACGGTCGGCAAGGTCCGTGGCCCGTTGGTTATGGTACTGCTCCAGCATTCGCCGGGTGTTGGTCGGAGAAAACACGGAATAGTACCGATCAGAGCCGCCGGGCGCTAGAACTCTCCTCAGAGAGGGACAGAAATCGACCTTGCTATTGAGCGAGTGTCTAAAATCCCGCCACCGTCGGCACACGAACCTGGAGCTTCCGGTGAGAGGCTCTGGGCAGTGATATTAGTTGATCTGAATCATCTCTCCCGGTTTTAAATTCGAAATTTCACCGGAAGTTTAAGTTAAAATACTTTTATCAATAATATCAAGTTTTATTAAATTTTTGACAGTACCTTTCACAATATACCGTAAAATATATTTAAAAAAAATTATATTTGTATGTTTAAGTATATAGGTCGTTTATTACAAATGTTAAGCACATTAGAAAAGGCAATGTGACAACGCGGAAGCCATTGAAGCTATTGCGAAGTAACCCTAATAGTTTGATTTTAAATGCATCAAATATACAAAAATAGTAACTATTATCTTAAAATAATACAGAATAACAATTGAAATATCCTTTTTATTTTTAACCGTGTTGGATATATTACCATATTTATATACGATATTAACTCACATATCACTCAAAGATACAATGAAACACACACTAGTCTACTCAATATTCAATTCAATACACCATTTTATTCAATCGTTATTTCATGAATTATTTTCGTTTGCATGCGTTTAATAACAGCATTCTTGTTTGAATGAATGTAGTATGTATTACAATGGCATTCTTGTATAAGAATTTGCTTTATAACATTGTTGGATTATTATTGCAAGCACAAGTAAAAAGAATCACAGTGTCCGATTATAATCGCTTAAATGTTTTATGTAATGTCATTCTATGAATAAACGCTCCCCTTGCATCTATTTAATGTAATTGTAGAACCGTGTAGTGAGAATATCGCAGACTTTGTAATGCAATTTTCCACCACTTTAACCATTAAACTGGTGACTGAACATGTACTACAAAGAACTGTGGATGAACAAACAACATACATCTCGGTTTGTCAATTGGACATGATTTGTTAACAGACCCTAAAAACGCGTTTTCTACGTGTAAAGTCCGTGAAATGTGTTTCTGAGGATTAATACCTAGCTGTAGCCATGTTTTATGTGTCGTAAAATCCCACTTTTTGCGTCGAGGGCACTGCACGGGTTGCGAACGCAGGGAATTGCCTGCAAAGCCAGTGGTTTGCGGTGGTTTTACTTTCAAACTGTGATTCCGGTTTTGAAGCTGTATCCATTGGGAGTGATAAATGAATAGAGGAGCGGTTTCGAACGTTTTTCAACCCCCCAGTATTGACATCCCCCTCTCCCTACTTTTTCCCCTACCCTCATTTTCAGATTGGTGATCTGTCCGCCGATGGGAAAGTGTCCTATCACGTGGGTGGTGATTACTAATTAAATCTCTGACCAGATGTGTCTTGTATTTAAAGAGTGTAGAATCCTCCTAGTTGCTAGATTTTATTATCTGACTAAACCTATGAAAATAATAAAGATCTCATTATTTGTCTTTGAGGATTGGGTAACCATAAATTATTAAAAACATAATACTAACACACGTTGAGAGACAGAAAATGTCTTGTAATCTGTAGTATTCTCATCGTTCACACATGTATAAAGGAACAATTTATGTAGCAAAACACTCGTATCCTGTAAATTAATTACAAAACTGAGAACACTGATGTTGCACACCAACTAAGAAATCACAATCCATTGTATAGAAGAGTTAGCCGTAAAGAAAACTACTTTATCAAACAACTACTGAATCCCACTAAACGTATCTACTTGCCTTTGTACACAGTGTATTAGAAACACGAGGTGAATTGAAATTAATACATCCAATGTTTGCTTCACAATTATTGTTATCTCGCTTTTACGTACAATACTCAATATATCCTGATATAGTTTTAAAATTATTCCTTCTCTATAAATAATTCTCAACGGAAACATGACGCATTTCCCCTTTTATAAAAACCTTGGGCACTAAAAGCCCGCGTGTGTATTTCTTCTGGATATGTAATCATCCAAGGGGTGCTACTTTATCGATTTTAAGACGAAAAACTAAGAAAGTTCCAGATACCATATTGGGATAATCAGATAAATGCAATCTGCAAATCACCCTTCTCTTCAACACACTTTACTATCGCGCACAACTAGGACATACTTCGAATACAAGTGCCGGTTTTTGGGTTCCACACACAAGTTATCTTCTACAGGATGATTCAGTTCTCGCTGTTCATACAGAACCTGATTATTCAGTCAACTAAGTTATTCATGAATGCAAGAGGAAATAATGTAAGCCTTATTCAAAATTTTGAAGAAAAGTTTTTCTCATTAGTATTTTTTGTAAAAAAGGTGGCCCAAATATTACATTAAATATTGTTTCCAGTCGCTATTATTGCGTTATTATCGAAGAAATATCAAGGGTAGACTTTACTATTATATATGTGTTATTTAGGATAGTTAGGATCATATTTGTATATGCAGCCAACATTTCACATTTCCTCCTAGCGTAACAGAGGCCTTGCAAGTGTTCAAAATGGCGTCCTCCTGCGTGTATGCAAGGTAGGCCTCTGTGCCGTACACATCTATAATACGCACATTTTTGTGGGATTGTACATGTATTTCCGACGCCATGCTTTCAATGCCCCGAAAAAGGTCATCTCGATCCTCTACTTCGATGGCATAAACGCGATCTTTCATTCACCATTTCATTTCATTCCCAGCTTGAAAAGCGTTGGAAGTACCTAAGTTGTAATGTTCAAATTCTGAAAGTCTCTTAAAAGTTAGGGTAAGAAGTGAGGACCCAGGATAAATTCATCCACAATGCCAACCGGCACATTTATAGAGAATCGCTCTTGGTGACCTACACTACATGAAACATGTAGATTTTCCTCGGCATTTTCATGCAAATAGTACCAGTTCTTGTAAACCACTCTTTACATGATCAAAAAATGAAATTCCAGGTTTTCTTTGGATTTGTGCAGAAAATGACTAGAGACTTATAAACGATGAAGTGCAAATGCTGCACCCACTGGAAACGGAAATGTTGTAATCTCTCCGCATGACAATTAACTGAGATGCGTTGACTTGCTCGCTATTTGCCTTGTGCTTGCATCCGGAGCTTTTCGGATAGCATTAGCAACTGAGTTTTCCAGAGAAGTGGCGAGCCCTAACGAGAGGTGAAGCTGCTCACTCACTTGCAGTAGCTCATTTTACAAGAGCACAAGCACACAGTCCAAAGCTTAACGTTAATAATTTACAAAACTAAATGATGAAAATTATCCAATTTGCTCAAATTCATTCTGTACATTACACATGGGATAAGGTCTCGGTGTATTAACAACAAGGACTTAATCATCCTGTATATCGTAATCTACAAAATGATACGTTTACTTAGTTCTAGTACATTTTTTGAGTATTTGAGAGTATTTGGAGTATTGAGAAACAATTGGGGAACATCGGGGAAAACATGGGAAAATATTAGAGAGAACATTTGGAAACATTTGAACTGGGACGAACATATAGAGAAGCATGTAGAAGATCATATAGAAAATGTATGGAGATATGAAGTAAATATGTTGTGAACAAACGAGAACGATGAACATGCGAAAGAAAATATGGTGAACATAAGAGATGGCATATGGTGAAAATGAGCGAGTAGTGAACACAGAGGATACATGTGGATATTCGAGATGAATTTTCATGTGGAGAACATGCGAGGGTAATATATCGGAGAACACGTAGGGAAACATTCGGGATCATGTAGCAAAGAATTGAAATGAAGATTGAGCTGTTACGGTGACCCTTACTTCCTATCAGGGTGGTCAGATATGAGCAGAAATTATAAATCTATGTAAAATTAAATCGACGTATTAAACAGCCCGTCATTATGCATATGTAGTGTTTCAACGCACAGTTCAGGATCTGGTCTGAAAATGACATGCAGTATGAAGCAATTTTGAATTTTAAAACAACGATTTACGAAGTGCTAAATGATGGCGCGTGCCCAGTCCATTAACACTACTTCTATAAAAAATACACAATACATTGGCTAACTTAGGAAATATTATTTATAAAATAACAAGGCAGTCTAAACTATATAAAATCACACAATTAAAAAGAGTTTTCAGCTTTTCTTTCGAAGCAACTGGTACATTTTTCTTCTTGTGTTTGAGATTTCTTCATATTTGACTATTAATACTTCAGGAACACCACTCATACCGTGACAGAATCCCATCAATTAAGTGAGCGCTCTCAACAAATTCCCGATGAGTTCCCGGCGACTTCCCGACGTGTTCCTGGCGAGTTTCCGACTAGTTCCCGACAGATTTTCGACAAGTAACGCCAGTGCCCTGACCCGCCATCGGTCTACTTTTTATAAAATGTGAATACTGCGTTGCGTAAACGTATGTATGAATCGGGAAATTCCAAAGCCGCAGCCGCCTCGCTTTTGATTGAGCTTCTTCGTAAGCTTAACTGTCGAAAATACTGTGTCGTAATCCCGTGTGCCGACGTGTTGAGTACACCAGGTATGAAAACACGCGTGGTCGAAAGCATGCCTTCTCAGATGACTGCGCACACCCCCAATTAAGAGCCCCGCCCACCCCAAGGCTACCCGTCGTATCGGAAGAACGACCAACGTAAACAGCACGCCCTTCTCCACCCACGCAGGAACGATAGGGATCGCCTCCCCGTGCGTTGCCGGCATCCCATCGTTTTGGCGCTGCTGCCTGAAACGCACCCCCCCCTCGGCCCCCCGCCCGTCCTCGCCCTCGTTCCCGCCCTCACCGGACCCTTATCAGCTCTCCCCGGCCACTCGGCACTCTCTCCAAACTTCACAGCGAGCCAATTACAACTCGAGCGACGAGGCCCATGCATAAGCATCGCAATCAACGCGGCTGTTCACCAAGCGAGCACGAGTTACGGCCGGCAACGCGCGTTCGCCACGCGCTCTGGTGGGGAAATTCCGAATAATGTCGTGAACGGCTACGATTAACTTCATCTATCGCGCAACGAGCGGGCTGGCACAGTAGTGCGGAATGGCATCAACATACTATGTTTCATGATGTTCCGAAGCAGGAATGTCAAGTGGCATTTTTTAAAATATATCGTTTTGTTTTCTTAATGCGAATGCAATGTAATTAGTCCTAACGGGCAATACACATAAATTTCCTGACTAACGAATTAAAAGGTTTAAGTAACGTACTCCTCGATGACATATTAATTTTAAAGAAAGAAATGCTTGTTGCATTTTAGAATACACGTAATATTTAAACATTTTATTTAAACTTTTTCGTTTTCTTGTAGGTAATAGTTGAAATAAAACACAGTCCTCGACAGTAAAACTATTCAGTTAACTCTTGACAACACAACACTTGACCTCAGTTAACCCTTGAGTTCTTTTGGAACCTTGACGACTCCTCAGTTTAAACCTTGAATACAGCATAGTTTGTAATTCTCTCTAAATTTGTATTACAATAATTACTATTTATATTTGGTTTAGTTTCTTTCTAATTTTAAGCATTTCAAAAGTGACTTATATCAATGTGATTTGTAGAACTATTTCAAATTACACAACAATTCAATCTGTTTCGCACTTGTTACTTTTTTTATTAAGAAAACATGTTTTTAGATTTTGTTTGTAATACGTTACATATTAACATTATGCATTGGATTGCAAAAGATAAGCTATTTAATTCTTAATAATCTTGTAAAATTTTCATTTCCTTTTCTAACATGTTCGAAACCTAAAGCATTCGGGATGAACATTCATTTACCAATATTTTTTAGAGGGCCACTAGTAAGAGAGGTTATATTTAAGCACAGACAGCGAGCTGCAAGTAATATTTTGCACAAGTACTACACGGGAGACGATTGTGAAAGGTTCAAATAAAACCATAAACGCAACAAAGAAAAAAGCGTTCGTTTGCTCAAGTGAAACAAATCTTAATGTAACACTGTACCCAATTAAGTGCTTCGTATACTTGAATTATAGCAAAACAAAAGTCCGAAAAGCTGTCTAAAATTAGTGTGTGATTCAAGTAATTTTATTTTGCTTGTAGGATTGCACCATTCGGCCTGTCGGCATTGCGTGGCAACATTTCCTACTGGCAAAATAATGTCACTTCTTCTACTCGTATCATAATAATTATTTTCACAGCCATTTGCGTCTTTCGACTCATTGTGGGCGAGGGCGAATTAACATCGGCGGGATTTGCCGATCGAACAAGTATCTACGTCTATGAGAGCCGTGAATTTCGTTTCAATACGCACGGGTTACTTCAACACTTTAACCTTCATTCGTTACGATACGCTGTAAGGGATCGAATTGAAAACAATTTAGACAGCGGCTGCAAATGTGACAATGAGACTACGGGAGGAACCAATTTGAGGATAATTTTGAATTTAAGTGAAAAAAGAGCGAGTTTTAAATCGAATGGAGAATAGTTATGTTATCTTCTACATACTGTGGTTGTCCGAAATCCGTTTCCGTAAAACTGGTAATATGATGGACAATAACAAAAAGTGATATTTTATTTTATTTTTTCCACAACTTTTTGCATTTTATCTTGTATGGTGAAGTGAAGGGATATCAGAACAAATCCTTCAGATCTGTTATCATAAAGAAATTTAAAGCTGCATATAAACATTTTTACGGGTATTCACAGACCTATAGCATGTTTTAAAAGATGTTTAAAATAAATAGTAAACAAATCAAAATAAAATTAAATAAAAATATCCTACATATCAAATTTATATGATTGTAAAGACAAAAAATCTCAAACCTGAATTTCGTGTAATCACCTGAAATGCTATATATCTTGAAAATAATTCCTGCACCGAAATACGCAGTAAGTGTTCCAAAAAGTGATTATCGGTTCATTTTAAAAAAATAGAAAACAAAACAAATTCGATAATCGTAACTATTACACTATGCTATTAGCATAGAAGAACCGTATACGCAATTCCGCAAATAAACCAATGCGATGGATACAGGTCGCCAGAAGAGCAACCATTGACGAGCCTTTTCATTATCGGCAATTGAAACAATATCAAAAATGAAGATCTTGAAGAAATATATTTCTTCTATAATTTTCCTAACATTTTCTATACAAAATATTGAACAAGATTTTCCACTAATATAAAAAATTCATTCCAGTAGTTACAAAACAAAAGCATTGTTTTCATTTTGTACTTCAGCTTTTGGGTCAATGACCCCCATTTCGATCAGGTTTTCGTCCAGTTTCCCTAATCCTCGAGCAAATGCTAAGATGGTCCCTTGTTTTGCTTCTGGACATAAATGTAACTTCAAATTAACTTCTCCCCACAGCACGTCACACACAGTTTGTAACAGTTTTTGTCGTAAATAAATAAATAAATAAATAGTTATAGCCATTATATATATATATATATATATATATATATATATATATATATCTTACTCATTGTTTAAAAATTATTTAGTTTGAAAATTGTTTGGCATTGTTTCTTGTTATCGCAAAAAGTAGACTTATCGGATTTCAAAACGCAAACTTTCGATTGCTGGGAATTCGCCTTCCAAATGCCATCCGAGCAATTCCAGTGACGTATTCAGCAATCCTCGTTTTCCCTCCGAGCTTTCCAATTCATGGTATGTTCCGAAAAGCGCATAGAATTGAGCGCAAGCTCATAAATATTGCAGGTTGCGGAATTATCGTGGATTAGAGACTGTTAAATTTTGTGCGCGATAAAGCAGTTCATGTATTTCTGTTTTTATTCGAGATCCAAAGAATCACTGTCACTAGACCATCGTTATTTCAATCAAGTTCTATTACCTTATCTATTTATTTTATGCTTCAGAGTGCGTCAATACTCTCGTTAGTGTAGTATACGGCGTATCCTAAGAGCTGATATTTCTTTCCAGTTGGATAGAAAAGGTGAGGTTTCCCTCTTCAGATATATTTTCCAGCTGGAACAAGCTCGAAACTCCCAACTAATTTCTTGATACATGCGGTTGTGTTTGGGGAGTTGCAGTAGTAGTAAATGTAAGCAAGAGTGGGTGTGAGTGTAAAAGGAGTGATATTAAGAAGCTCCTACCCTCATGATTCTCTACATTTTAGTAATAAGCTCGACGAAAG
>BOPP01000006.1:5871160-5872647 GCA_017312745.1 Gryllus bimaculatus
TCCGTTTGAGAATTATTTATGGAAGAAATAATTTTATTTCAAAAGTGGAGAGACGATAATGTGCGAAATAAAATACGGTTTATGAAATAATGTGACTATAAAAATTGTTTGGAAGTTGTGTAAGTTGAATTTTACACCATATGGTATAAACGAATAAATATTAATGGAAATTAATGTTAACATTTCCGTTTTTTTAATGGACGGCGGACAAGACTAGTTTAAGCCAATAAATCAGAGAAATTGAGGGTTGTTAAAAATTATGCATTTCATTAAAAAATAATATTATAGTTCATAAATGTTTAGGTCAATCAACCTACAAATATTGTGAAGTAAATTGCTGAAAACATTAGCTGTAAGTGATAATGTTTTATGGAACAAAATTATATCATTGATTTTCATGTTCAATTTATTTATTTGTGTCATTACTTGGTTCAAAAATTGTTTCAGTACAAATTAAAAGACAATAATATGTTGCAATTGATGATAATGAAACAATAAAAATACTCACTTTTGCATTAAATTTATAATTTTGGAATTGCACTTGTGTATTAAATTTATAATTTCGGAATTGCATGACACTTTTTTCGTCCGTTTCTTTTCTAGTAAGAACGGAGAACAAAACACTTTTAACACTATATGCGTTGAATTTAATATATTCGAATATCAAATATACTATGAATAATACATGCACAAATAGTACAGCAAGTTTTATCAAAGCGGAAACTCTAAAATACAATATGGTAGTTTATAAAATAAGGATTTCAATAGAATAACGGATATTATATGTGATCACACATTTGTTTATTTATGGCTATTAGTCTTGTTTCCTTAAAAGGTGAATACTACGCTCTACATTTATCTGGAATTGGGAAGAACTTGTAGTAGCGAGGTTATCCTAATTCCTTTCCCTAAATATGAGTAAACACCAAAACATATAATAAAAGAAAATGTAAACCATGAATTATTTTATTTCATTTAAAATCATTATAACATGTAATAAAATCCGTCATAAAACAACAGTGCAAGCCATCAACAATATTGAGGAAGCTAATTGTTAAATTATTGAAAAATATTTACTATTGAAATTTTATTTGTGAACAACAATGTCACTTCCGCTCAAGAACAGATTTTGTAATCGGCTACTTCCCAGGGAGGCCTCATTCGCGAGAAGGTATTCGTCCTGCGCGGTCGTTCCCTGCCTGCATCGCCACTCTTTCTCGCCGAGGCAATATTTATTCGAAGGAGTTGGACAAGTGCACTTGAAGGGCGCTCGAGTGGAAGGGCGCCGCCCTCGGCCCTTCACCGCACCGCGGAGGCCGCCCTCCTCCGAGGGAATCTCGCCACCACTCGATACAGCCGCATCGTGGTGCGCGCCTCCGCCGTTCGTCCGAGTCAAGTTAGACGGAAGCAGCTGCGGGGAGCGAACTTCCTCGCGAAGGAAGATTTGGGTAGCAGTCGCGGTGGCGGCGGCGGGGATGGGGCGGGGA
>BOPP01000006.1:5872900-5886439 GCA_017312745.1 Gryllus bimaculatus
TGGGGAGCGGGGCGGTTGGGCGCGGGGCGGTTGGGCGCAGGGCGGATGGGGAGCGCGGCGGTGGTAGCGGGAAAAGTGATGCATGCAGATGAGATTTCCGGGCTGCAAATCGTGTTCTCGGCCAGCATCCCAAGCTGGTGGGTGTCGAAGATTAGACTAAGTAAGTTGGAAACTTGGGCCATCTGCGGTAACAAGTGGCGCGACGGGTTACCGCGGCGCCCGCTGCTCCTGGCTGGCTGCCGGCCGGGGCCACCGCGCCGCGGAACTCTTTCAGACGGCCCTACGACTCTCATGCGATCGCTGGGTCGAGAAATCAAAAATGACTTCCGATTTAATTTCGCTTTCAAGAAGAACATAACCATAAATTTACTAGAATTTTATTATTCTGGGTTTTATTAAATTTGGATGCTAACTTTAAAAAATGTACGCGAATAATAATATTTGAAATTTCTTTGTAAATTGTTGTTGTTGGTTTACTTTCATTTAATTTGTATGAATAGTTTTTGGTAGCTTTAAGTCCAAATGTAATAGAAATATATTTTTTTAATATACGGTAATTTCTTTACAAGGTGATTAGCAATAGTTGTTGCAGCATGATGCTTGAATGCAAGAATTGCTGATTTCCTCTTGAACAGATTCATGTAAAAATGTTAAATAGGTGAAAAAACGCGAAAAGAAACTATTATAAAATGTATGCGAGTCAGAAAATATATTCATTACGTGCATCGTACACCACGTTAGTTACTGAAAGTATGCAAGCAAATGAGCTGTAAGTGATTCGTAAATTATATTCAAATATAAAACACATAAGGTAGTTATTAGCCAAAAATATTGAAACAATTTTTTAAAATTTTCGTACTATTGGTATTATTTCGAAATCACCATCTCGATAAGCCGTGAAAGAATTGCTATATTACATTTCCGAGAAATAATTCGCCTCGAAACAAAATCATGAAACCGTCACACCTAATCTCGCCAGAGATTATAAGGAACTGAGGCGTTTCGGGGGAGAATTTAAAAAACGCGTAGAGCGATAAAGTATTTATACCGAGAAAAACAAACCATGCCGGGAATATTCATAATTTCACGGGCTTTCCCCTCGCAAGAAAAGGGATAAGTTCCCTCCTCCCGAAATAACCTCGTAGACTTTAGTAAGAAACTCTCTCTCCAAGGGGCGAGAGAAAGAGAGCGAGTGCACAAACAAAACGAAGGATGCGAATTCCATATCTTGTAAGAATTTTCTTTGTGGGCCGGAATTATAATTAAGTTTTTGCCGTCCGCGCGGTTGCGAGGGGAAGGGAGTTGAGCGGCGTGGGGCAGTCGACAGAAGGGAGGGAGGTGGAGAGGGAGGGGAAAGCGTAGATGAGAGGAGTTAGACGAGGAGAGGATGGGAAGATAGGAGTGAAAGGGGTGGAAAGGGAAGGGGTGGAAGAGAGGGGATGGGTTAAGGAGGGCATGAGAAAAATAAGTAAGTGGAGGAAAAATTGAGGTTTTGAAGTAGGAGGAAATTACAATGATAGGGAAGATCGGAGGATGGAAGAGAAAAGGTATTGGAAGGGATGAGACGAGAAGGAATGGAAGAGGAGAGGGATGTGAAGAGGAAGCCGTGCGGAAAATAAGAGGGAAGGAAGGGAAGGGAGCGGAGGGGTGTGCGCTGAAGCAGTGCGGGAACGCCTCTCGAGAGAGAGCGAAAAGGGCTGCGTGAGGGCGAGGGTGAAGAGCGCTGAGGAATTTCGCAGCGGCTGAGTAACGCGGGACGATTGAAGCTCCCGCCCCTGCCGCCCCTGCCGCCGCCGCCGCCGCCGCCGCCGCCGCCGCGGGCTGAAGCGCTGCGAGTTGTGCAATGTGGGGCGCGCACGGCTTTCCCTGCAGAGGCGCACAACCGCACCGCATCGGACGGATTACACGGCGGAGTAGGCCACTGGGGTACACCGACCAGTGGCGCGTAGTGGAAGGAATTGGGACGTATTACCTATGATCAAATAGAGCAAATTTTTCCTACACTGCCTTACTTGGAAATATTTCATTGATAGTTGTTTCATTTATTATTTTCCTATCGATTTATAGAATTTTTTTCTGGTGCTTTTTCTAAATGACAGCCAGTTACGCTTTACATCTCAATGGGACACATATTTGACCATATACTAGATATCAACCTACTTTGTGGGCTCCTCTCATCTGAGGTCAGCAGAACGCGAGGCCCTCTCCGACAATACGTACATGAGAGACAAGGGAATCCAACCATGCCCAAGGCGGGACTCAAACCCGCTACCCTTCGGACCGAAGCGCTGAGTCGGTACACGCTCTTAGGCACTTCTACCATTCAGGTCCATTTACACTATTTAACCATTTAATTATCCATTTACGTATATTTAATATTATCGTCGATTGTCCGCCACATTTACTTAGAGACGAGATATGTAGAAAACAAAGCAACATTCTTCATAAAGTTGATATTGATTGCAAAGACAAGCAACTTCAACTAAGAAGAGTGCTAACTTTTTAAACTTATACTTCGAGAAAAAAATCATATTTATTTATAAATTTGGGATAATTAATCAGCGTTTATGTTTGATTGAATTGAAATATGCGTACATGTGACAAGAATGGGTAAGGTAAATTTGGAAACGGACAACTTATTCCAGTCCATTTGAAGAATACATTTGTCCATGCTGTTTTGAATTCTTCAACTGAATAATTCAAAAAGACTTATAGAACAAGAACTCTCGCATGAGGAAACCAGGGTCAACACCTTTTTTTCGACGTCTGCCAGAAGAGAAAAATATGTTAGCTAAACTGTTTTAATAGAATTTGAGACGATGCATGTCATTGAACTCTAGAAAATACATGTGTCCCTCTTACCTGAGAACATTGGGTCCAAGAGTCGATGTGTCAAATATGTTATACTCAGAAAATCTCCCAAAACATTGCATTCTGTAGCTTTTGCTGCCGCTTGCTGACATGAAATAACGCAAGGTCTTCAGTCTCAGGTGCCTGATTTTTAAGTCACTAGGATGCATTTTTTCGACATTATTGGCAATTTATATACAGTTAATATAAATAAGAGAGCGTTGAGTGAAATTGCATTTGCGGATATATAATGTTTTGCAAGTTTTCATCACATATTTATAAAGTTAAAGTGCAATTTAGGTGCTCCTGTAAAGGTTTTTTTTCTTTAATCATATTTATTGCTACAACTTGTTGTGAGTGTATGCCACAAACGTATATGATACAGGTGGTGTTTGTTCTCCCATACCGCAATTCCCCTTCCATTTTGACAAATACAAAGAAAATTCTTTCCAGAGTAGAAGTTGAAAAAAAATTGGATTAACGTTTCCTTAAATATTTTTAAAGCAATGAAGATCAAGCAAAAATGAACTCACACTAGATTTAACATTGTCATATTTTATTTTTCGATATACATTCGTGATCCAGGACCAGCAATTTAAAGCCATAAAAACAAACTAAACGCAAACCTTGCATACATAGTGGTTTTCTACGTAACTGTGGTAAGCTGTGTGATTGCTCATGAATTTTCATGAATAAAAGAGGTTATTCTGCATAACAGAAAGCATTTGAATGCATTTGCTACTCAAATTTGCTGGCAACATATTGCTCTACTTTCTCAGTTTTGAGTCTTTCTACGAACTTCCATTAGACTGATATTTGTTTCACTCTTATAAATAAGATAATTCACCGAGTGTGATTGCGTACAATATCCAGAATCTGAATAAACATAATTAAAACTCACTCTTAATATACACAACAAAGTACCTTCTTACCACTTCAAAAACGTATATTCTCAAATATTTTTCACGTTTGATATGAAGTTCCAATTATTTTAACTAATACCTTTTCTTCCTTAATAACGGTAAGCTAAAATAAAATAGAAAAATAACAAGAAAAGGGATTAATTTGAACATAACGTTTTAGTTCTCTACTAAATATACTGAAATGATAGTCACTCATTGAATTTATTTATAAGAGTGTATTTAAAAAATACATGACGAGATTCAAATTGCGTGAATAATATTCAATTAGGGAATGAATGAAAAACATGATAGGGTTATTGAGAAATATTATCACTTTCATATAAACATTGGTAATAAAGTAAAGGAAAAGTATAAATAAACTCACAAGTTTAGCAATAAATAGTCATTTTACCGGAATAAGGTATAATGTAACAATTATTTTTTAAACCATTTAGGTCAACAATTCGTCGAGTTAATAATGAGCATTGCACGTAAACTGAGAGAATGATCTTTCTTTCGGAGAAAGTTCCGAGTGTGGCACGAACTCTACAAGCTAAAGATATTGGATACGCGCTCTTTTCTCTATAAAATAATTCAAGGCTTTAACTTAGGTCGAAAATTTAAAGTGTGGATAAATAACAGAGCTTACAACATTAAAAATAAACCTTCAGAAGTACCGCAAGGATCATCGAAAATATTTTGTGTGTTGTTCTTGGGGAGTGGCCGTTAAATCAATTTTTTGTTTTGGTTTAGCAATTTTGCTGCTGTGGGAGACTAGTATTTACTTAAATGAATAATGATTTCTTATATGCTTTCATGTTGCATTTAATAAACTACAAATGATCAATAGGTTTTTATGGTATATCCCGTGCAATTGTCTATGGGAAAGTAAATTAGAAAAAAATAGTAGTATTGGAAGAAAATATTAAATGCGACTTTATGTAATATATGTGAATTACACTGCGCTTAATATACATTTTACTAATTAAGTTTTAATCTTTGCTGTAATTTATCATGAGGACAAATAATTTTATTTTCGGAAAATATCAAATAGTGTCATTTTAGATTATTCCTCAAAAATACATCCATTTCTGATAACTCGGATAAAAATTTTATTTTTCCTTTTTGTATGTACATTACAGAAATTTCTGATACTAATGTATGGTGAACCCGTTTGTCAAATTATGTTTCGTAGCTCGGAGGGAAGATGTGGTGTGGGGCAGGGGAGCGACAGGTGTGACCCCGAAGGTGGTGCCGGTGGCAGGCAAGACGCTGGCAAACACGCGGCGCGGGCGGCGGTTGGGCGGAGGGGACGCCGTCACTTGCGAGGCGGTGCCCGCAATGGGTCGCCTGGACTCGGACTAATTAGCGCGCAAACACAGAACGCGGCGTCTGTAACTTAGAGTGGCCGCCGGGGTGATTACGTGCGCCAAAATCAATAGTCGCGCAATATGGCCGCGTAATAGAAGGGGCGGAACAAATGGGGTGGGCGAGTGCGTTGTCGGGTTGACAGGCAGGTGGGGGTGAGATACGGGCTACAGCATAGGTGCAGTGGGTAGGCGGGTTTGTAACGGTGGGCGGTGAAATTTTGGAAGCAACGGAGAAGATTGGGGAGGGATATTAGGAGGGGGATGGGGAGAGGCATTGGGAGGGATATTAGGACGGGTATTGGGAGGGGGAGGAGGATTGAGAGAGGAATTGGGAGGAGGATTGGGAGGAATTAGGAAGGGGCACAGAATGCTAAATGCGGGATGGGTTGAGTCGCGGTACGAGATGGACAGCATGGGGTACAATGTGGCGTACAACGCAGTGGACAGGGCGGTTGATACTGTGGATGACGGTGTGGATGACGGTGTGGATGACGGTGTGGATGACGGTGTGGATGACGGTGTGGATGACGGGACAATCTGATGAACAATGAATCGTAAATCATGGTATGGATGACAATCTGATGAACAATGAAGCGTAAATCATGGCAGGTAGCGAAGCAGGTCTCGTAACAGATCGCTGGGCATGCTTCAGGCGTGGCGTAGAGTCCGATGGGATGTGAGACGGGGTGGGTTTTCACGATGCGGGTGGGGCGTTCGTGTAGGCATATGGGGGCACGAAGAGGTAATGGTACAATACAAAACAATATGCTGAAAATGATACTAATGAATGGAAAAGAGACCTTGAATGTATAACTTATTTACATGGAATGTATTAGATTTTATGGTTCACTAGCTTTGTTTAGCAATTTTAAACTACTTTCCGTGTATCGACCTGTAAAAAAGTTTATTTTTGCGAAACAAATAACTTTTATTTATTTGTTCATTGTAGCCACTGCTAATGGAAACTGAAAACCTCAATAACTAAACAGAGGTACATTTTCACAGCGTATCAGGGCACTCAATTTCAAACACATGTTATGAAGGCATAAAAAGTGATACTTTGCACAACTTATCCATATTAATAGAAGCTATTTCAGAGATTGTAGATTCAACTTCTACGAGTTCATAAATAATAATAATAATAATAATAATAATAATAATAATAATAATAATAATAATAATAATAATAACTTTATTATAGGCGAGGCTCAGCCCATAGAGAATGCTCTTCCACGAATCTACTAAATAGCAACAGGTCTCCGAAGAAACGAAACATGATCTAATAGAGTTCCTTTTAAAACGACGTTCCAATTAGATTTACTCTACTATTGATGTCGATAGAATATTAATTGAGCACACTCCAATCCTAATTGGTAAATGGGAATGGATGAACGAAAAGTAAGCGCAGAGGCGAGGGTGCGGACGTTCTTCTGGGGCGCAATTTTATTTCAGGGGCTGGAGAAGCCACGAAGTCCAGAAGAAAAATGCATGAAGTCCACCCAAGGAAGTACATATTTTATAAAGATCATGTTATATAAGTAGTCATCTTCTGGCGACAGATTTTCCTTAGCCATATCGAATGTTCTTTTTCGCGCCTTTTTGGGATGCAGAGACAATCAGGGTCGAATAAGAGAATTCAAAAGGATATAATACTTAATAATGTAGATTTTGTAATGTCTTAAAGACCTGCGGCCAAGCCATATACTATCACGGAATGTAATTTATATATGTAAAAAGTACCTACTAATAAAAAATGATTATTGTGAAAACTACCTTGAAATCTATTTGAATTGCGTGCAAGTTACCATTTCTTTTTCAGTGTATTTTATGTGTCAGAGACACCATGAAAATACGGAAAAAAATCCCTACATCCGTCTTTTGGGAGTGACGACTAGGCAGTGCTCAGGGCATTTCGCACTATATGAAGAATGCCGGTCAGCAACTAGGCAATTTGCCTTACATATGCGTCATACGTGTTGCCACAGCAAGTTTCGACAGAACGATTATTTTCTGTTGTAAGCCTCGCAGCAGTCCTTCCTTCTTTCTTCTTTTCTCTTTCTTATCATCACCATTACCACGATAATTATCGACATCGTTTTCAACATCGCAAATCATGGTTTCCAACATTAATATAATTGTATTAATAAATTAACATTTCATTGTCACTACTACCTTTCAGAGTCAATTATCACAATCAATTGCTTTAAAACAGTTTTATAGTTACTGCTAATTTGTCTATTTAAATATAGACTCAAAGGTAACTACCTTCATAAAGAGTCTTCCTATAATTACACAATATAGTCAAGTAAATGAGTTATAGGGTACAAATTGTGTATTTCAGACTTCGCTCTGGACAAAATAATACAACTCAACCACATCACTTCCACACGCTAACTGCGATCTGTTTTGTCAAACTTAAACAGTTACAAATTGCTCATATTTTTCGGAGACCACAGTTTCATTACTGGAAAAATAAACCAATCAAAATATACAATAATTATCAGCAACGTATATTAGCAGATGTAAAAGTATTTGTCAAACTTTTGGTTAAGTTCCTTGAATTTGATTAAAATCTGTATAGATTTCCTTCAAGTAGACGTTCTGCATACTGGTTAATCTCTTTATTCTACCCGTTTTAACCTTTATTCATTATTATTATTAATATTATTATTATTAAATATTTTATATAATTATTTTACAAACATGGAATCGAAATTTTTGGAAATGCCTCCAATTAGGGTCTAATCGACAAAAGTTATTAAATTATAATACTTAAATTAAACCTGAAAATAATATTATACTAGTGTCTATTTCTAAAAGGTCAGAATAATTTCAAAAATTAATGAGGTAAAAAAAACGTTAACCTGTTCCTTAGGATATAGAATATTCCGGGGTATCTTGTATCGCTAGTCGCCCACCGCTCCTCGCCCTCACCCGTTCATCCTTCTGATGAATTACCCAGAGGGTAGTGCGTGTCAAAAGCGCGATTCGGGTTCCTGTCAATTAGGTAGGCTGCTCTGAAAAATTACATCATTATCATCAGGGAGGCGCGCACAGACTTTGCTCCCCTGGCGGCGGGTGATGAAGGGAGGCCGTCGGCGCCGGAGGAAATGATGGTAATCTCGCCTGCATCACGGCCACGCGAAAACGCTGCTCGCTAACACTGTGGTACATAGACCGTCCAGTACGCACGTTTTCACACAAAATATCTCACAGTATATGAAGAGATTATTTTTAAAGTGACTTTAGTCTCTTTCATTGCTTTTTGTGCTTTGACGTATCAATTTATTCTTAAGATGCTTGTCCAACAAGTTGGGAAATATTGTTTTCAAAAATTGCATTTCTCCTCTATTAAACTGAATCCAAAACAGTTTAATCATATCTTAAACCATAATGCTGAATGTGAATTCTTACCTTCTAGAGAAATTTTTCTTCATTGACATACGTCACGTCAAAAGCTCCTTAATTGTGCTTGAAAAACCTATTATTTTTTTTTCAAAATGATGGTCTATATATGTCTCGTATGTTATACAAGCCCTAACATAAATATGTAGATATCCCTTCAAGGATGTTAAGTAACCGCATAAGAAAATATCAATATTATTCGTGAATTTGTAAAAAAAGGTTTACTATATAAATAGAAAATTTAGTGTGACATCACATAATCGGCTGGAGATACGCGGAATTTGAATGTTAATTACCAACAGAGGGCACGTAAATTCACTGTAAAATCTGACTGTAAATTTTATTATGAGTACATTAACTGCTAGTTGATTTATATTTATGTTCCAATAATAGTATCAAAAGTCCCTAATACTCATAATAGTCATATCTGAAGAAATGAATTCGGTCAACATGCAAATCATGGATACTTTCGTAAATGAACAGAAGTCCACGTTCGCAGAAGGGTAGTGTACATGGACATTCACGTAAATGATTCAAAGGTATCAAATTGTACAAGATAATAAATTCCACAAGAAAAAAAATCTTTGTGTTCAACTATTTTCAGTTTTCACCTACATTGGAACCCGCAATGAAAGCGTTAAATGATAGAGTTGAAGAAAGCATTTTTTGTTGCGTTCTAAATATGGATTTGTTGAAAATTAGTTGAATATTCCCATATTTTAAAGTCATGTGTTTTTCGCGTTAAATATCATATGTAACTTGTCAAAATTGTAATCAACTTCACATTTTGTGATCTCCTTCACACTTCTGCCTTCTTATTTTTATCAATAAGTAACATAGTAATGTGTCTACGACGTCTCCACTCACTGGAACGTGTCTTCGATGTAGGCACTCAGTTACACTTCTTGACACAAACTCGTCTGCATCACCTACATTCCCTAAATGAACAGCTTGTTATGACAACTCTTTCTTGGTTTTTGTTATGCAGAAATGCAATAAAGTACCAAATCAATGATTTAAAGAATGGTTTTTGATTTATTTATTTAACTTTTTTTCATTTAGAGCCTTTTTAACTGAGATCATGTGTGATGATAAAATGAAGAATATGAACAATAGAGATGGTATGAATGATCATAAATCAATGGTGGATTAGTAGGCAGAAGAAAGGGGAGAACCTCTAGAAAAGCGTCGATAGATCGCTTTGCTAATCACCAGTTTTACGTGGATTGGCAGGGATCGAACCCAAACAGCAGAGGTGTCAGTTGTGTACACAAATCATAACGCCATTGTTTCGTAATTAACTTTTTTTTAACAAGAATTTGATAAAAATACCTTGCGAACGATTAAGCGTTCGAAAACACCTTCCATGAAGCGGCCGTTTCAACAAAGCAACACTTGCCAGTGGAGACGACGCGTCAGAGGGGCTGGGATGGGGTGGGACGGGGGCGGAGGCGGGAGAGAAGCGGGGGTAGGAGAAGCGTTGTCATGGAGGGCCCCGCAGCCACGAGGAGCGCTGTTATCGACAGGCGCTGCACGCACTGGCGCGCTACGCAGTGCCCCGCGGCGGGAGGCCGGCGCGGGCGGCGCGGGCGGGGCGGCGGCGCGGGCGAAGGGAGGGGAGGGAGCGTGGGCGGAAGGAGGAGGGGTGAGCGGCGCCTCTCGTGCGCAGCGCGTCGTGTCGTCGCCCGAGCGTGGCAGGGCGCAGCCGCCACCACAGAGCACGTTCTTGCACGGCCTTCTGCGCACTGGCAGCGGGGACCTCGCGAGCCCCCCGCGCTCCGTTTCCTTTGGCCTAGCTCTGCCTCCGCTGCTGCACATCCGGGTACAGCGCTGCGCGAATTTCGCCGTTACTAAGAAGCTACGTCACTTCATCTCTCATGCCACTACTCGCTCTCCGTACTCACCGCCCACTTGTCCTTACCACCACCAACTACCCCTTTCCTCCACCGAATATCCCTCTCCACCTTCGACTATCCCTCTTCACGTACAACCCTCTCAACATTTCACCATTCATTCAACTTATTTTTATGTAGATATCTGATTCCTGGGAACTGGACAATGAGATTTACAACTGTAACACACTATTCAGCTTTCGCGACTAATTTTCCATGTTCCATTCATTCAGCTCGACCAAGATTTAAAACAAATGAACGCTGTGGTTTGGGCGAATACTTTCATTTAACTTCACAGACGTTTTATGTAACTTTGAAGTACACGTTTTCCATTCGCGGATACGTAATACGAGTATATTAAACATGGATTTCGTTTTACATCAGTGGAACAGCTGACCTGCAAGATTTATTTTTTCACTTGTAACATTCTGTTCACAACGAAATTATTTGAAAGTAGTACATACAAATAGTAAACGAAGTGTGCTGAAACGATTTTATCATTCTGAGAGCAGACATCATAAAATAATAGAGAAGTTGGTAACAAAAAATAGACGTATGAAGTTACTTAAATGTCCTAAATTTATATGAAATTTTGACTTACTATTTATTTTTACTGCAATGAAATTTGGACATAAATATTTTTTTGAATAAATACAAAACAATAATTTGTTTTCGGAATATTAACTCTTTTTTGTCCAAGAAAAGTTTGTTTAATGTAAAAGTTATTATACAAATCGATCCCTTAAAAATCTGACGTATTCCAGAAAAATAAAGGAATCCTGAAAAATGAAGTATTCCTAAATACATGTCTCCATGTATTGTAAGAAACTGATGAGTTAAGTTATCATTTGTATTTCTAAACAATAAATACAGCAAATTAATTGAAACGAATGATTAAAATTTAACTGTGGACATTTATCACTAGATGTATAATACAGTTTGAAGATTCGTATTATAGAGTTAGTAACTAAGATGTCCATTTACTGTAACGAGCTTCTGAACACATTGCGACATATATGCGCCCAGGTTGTAGCAAATATAGTGCACTTATTTTTTCGTCCAGATTTGTCTTATCTCTTTGAAGACAATAGGGGAATATTCACGTACCAATTTATTGTTGCGATACATTGTACCAAAAATCGTTGATAAATTGCGAAGATAAATCTCGCAGATAATTCGTACATAATCTATAAATGGAAAGTTTTATTGAACCAATCTTTCTTCTCAGTGAATCAGTCTAATTTATTTGTACGCATGTGTTGTTTGAAACGACTATTTGGTCAAATCTAACCAATTTATCTGAGATTGGTGGTCTTTCACCATTTTATAAAATATGACCCACTGAACGTTGAAATTGAAGAGTTGTCCCAGAGTTTCAATTTGTGCCCTGCAAAAGCTGAACATGCTCGAAACTACTATTCTTACCTACTTTTGAAAAGCTGTTACATGTTTTGTAATTTTTGCTGTACAAATGTTTAATTCTTTGAAAAATTTTCTTCTATACGCAATTAACTAATCATACTTTTAAAAAAATAGTTTATATATTCAGAAGTAATCGTTCTCCATATACACGGATTATTACGAGATAATTCAAGTATACCCGTAATAAAATCATGGTCGCCATTCTGAAACTACCACTAGTGCGCAATTCTACCGCAGTTACACAAGAACAAGCCTACGCTCAAACACTAATAAGCTCAGACATCTCGTAACGTGATTTTGACAAATTTATCTGCAGATGATTCACTGTGTTTATGTGAAACAAGAAGCACGTATCGCTTCAAATTATTGCCGTGAGTTACCGTTCTACTTAATTTTTTCTACAGTCCCCTAACATCAGCAAGAGAGCCAAAGTTGCTTACAGTCAGAAATGTGTGTTCATGAAGAGCAGTTATGTTTGCCCGCTTCTTCGATGAAATGTCTATTTAAACACCAAAAAAGGTTTCCTATCGAGACACAGAAATATTACACATCGTGTTGTTACATATCATCTCTCTAAACTGGAAAGGACCTACAATTGTCACAATGAAGGCCATTATAGTACGCCAAAAGATGAAACATTCGACAAATAAAATTGGTTACAGCAAACCAACATCAATCCTTCTTAAAATATGACCATGTTCTAATTAACTTGCATACTACTGTATGCCTCGTGACATATTTTGTGTTATCATATTACGCAGATAAATGCCTGGAAATTTTCTTAGATTCTTCAATCATGTATATGAAAATTGTAATACAATTTACAGACGTGGCCAAATTATCAAAAGACTTACATTTCATCGTATAAGATAACCTCACTTAAATTAGAAGGGCATAAAAGAAGCTCCAACAGAATAAAAAACGCCTTCAGGAGAAAATCCCCGGTGGAAAACCTGCCTCAAGGAGGGAAAAGCCCCGTCGCGAAGGGCCCAGCGCAGATTACGCACCCCAAACACCGCAGCGCGCACAATCCTCGCGCTGCCCTGAAATGCAAATGCGCGGCCGTGGGCGGCGGCGACGGCGGCGGCGGCGACGCCGGGCGTCGGGAGCGTCGCGGGGGCGCCACTTTCCTATCGCGCTGCGCGAGACAATGCGCGAAAGCCGGGGTATTGACACCGCGGAAGCCGTGCGATTACGCGCCATTACGTCTCGTCGGAGAAAGGAGCCGTTGTGAAGGCGGCGGCGGTGGTGGAGGAAGCTTTGCGATGGGGACGTCAGTGGCAATGGGACGGAGACGGGGAAGAGGTGGGGTTTGGAAGTTGAGGCTGACGTGGTGGGTGGGCAAGGAAAGGTACGGGGAGTGGGTGAAGCAAACGGCGGGGATGGAGACAGGGGACTGGTGGGGGCGTTAGTGAAGGGAGCGGAAGTGGCAAGAGTTGTAGTGACAGAGGGGTAGGGGAGGAGAGCTAGTGACGGAGAGCTGGTGGCGGCTGCGGTATTGGCATGAGTTGGTGTGATGTGGGTTATTGGCGTAGTACTAGTGGTATTGGCAGTGGTGGGGGGTTGTGACGTGCAAGTAGAGATAGGACAGCGGTGGGGAAGTGCTGGTGGTAGTGGCGGGGGTGAGTGGGTAGCAGTAACATTAGCGGTTGTGTCTGCAGGGGTTTGTGATGGAGATGAAGGAGGAGATGCCGGCGG
>BOPP01000006.1:5904503-5976713 GCA_017312745.1 Gryllus bimaculatus
CAACACAAGAGAGAGATACCTTCAAAATATAAGTCCTTATATATTTTGCGCACTTATTAATGATATATAATTTCTTTTCAATTTTCCTACAAATTTTTTCATAATCATAATCAATGTTAATATTTACGAATTTGATGCAATCTGAGTATTGTTATTAAAACTTTAGTTATCGGTATTTTACAGTATTTATAGTAATAAATATAGTATTTTTATTAAATTAACTTAGATAATATAAAAAATCTTTGCTTTTGCTTTGATGCCTGTTATGTCTCAAACATTTCAAACGAAATAAAAACAAATGGAGAGTTTAAATGGAAATGTTTAAAAAAACTAATGCAGAACTTAATTCTCTAGCAATTTTCAACAGCACCTCAAAGGCTTTTCATATCTTTATCTAAACTCGGCGCATGTTCGCGAAGGGCCAATCAACAAGAGTCGCTCCAGTTTACGCGCGGCATCATATTTACATCAACTATAACGTTTTACTGTTATTTTAACAGCTTATATTAAGTATGCATTGTGAGCAGCACGGTAAAGCGAAGACTGCGCATTAATGCCGCGGAGTGTATCCCTCACGTACGCCTTGCGACGGAGCGTAAATATTTATCAGGAGCGACGCGGACGGCCGCGGGGGGGCGGGGACAGCGGCGGGGCGACCGGTGGCGCTGGGGGCGGGCACGAACGTTGAAAGGGGCAGCGGCGAGGTGATGAGAACATTTGGGGGCCGGGGGTGATTGACAACGGTGGGAATGAGAGCGCAGAAAAGCGTTACGAAGGTAAAGGAAAGCAAAGTAGGCTGTGGTAAATAGAAACATCTACCTGAGAGGTAATTTGATGGGATGGACGGAAACACGTTTGGTAAACCCGTCGTGGGGACATCCGTGAGAACACTGTGGGGACACCCGTAGGATGGGGACGTAAGTACTGTTGATGACGTGATGGAAAAATGGTTGGGCGATAGATTCGAAGTTTCGGTGGAGACGTACTCTCGTGTTGTGGTGGACGGCGGGAACTTCGACGGCGACAGAGTTTGTGACTTTGGTGAGGTCATCGTTTTTTACTTTGGAGAAAACATGTTGGATAATACAGTTGAGGATGGAGTTCGGTAAATATTAGTTGAAATACATAATTAAAAATACCAAAAGTTAAGGTCATAGTAGGAACTAAAGGGGTAATGGGGGACCTCGACAGGGATAGAATTGTTGGGGAAATCGGCGGGGACATGGTCTTCGGGCGGGAGCTTACAATGGGTGACTTCAGCGTAAACATAGTATGGAATTTAGCGGGGACATATGAAAAAGGGATATAATTTGGGACCTTAGATAAATGTCTTTGGGGACTTCAGCCGACCTAATCAGCAGATAATTTTTTAAAGCAATTGAGGAGAGAATTGTATGTTTTGAGAAGCACTCCTGGTGCAATAAAAACACGATGGAACAATGCGGATAAGAAAGAAAATGTATGAGGAGGCAGCATGGGTACGTTGTAAGCGATGGAGACAGTAAAGGGAAGGTTTGGGTTTCTGAGTGGGCTAGAAACGGGTCTGTAATGTAGGTAATTGCAGGTGCAGGTGACAGGTAGAAAACGAATAACACGTGAGTAAGGCATTAGTATTTGGAAATCGACAGTACTCATAGTTAAGTGACATTGATACTGGTCGATTGACAGTCGGGGACACAAAGAGAAGTTAGTAAAAACTATAGTGGAGCTGACAGGACATTAAAGTGGAGTTTCGGATCAGCGTCATGATTTACGAAAGTATTGATGGAACTAGTCCGAAGCACGGGAACACAGAACCCGCCTGAGGTTACTTTCTAGCAGTGGTGTGCTCTGGAAGCGGCTGCGGAGGGCGAGTGGTGGAGACGGCAAAACGACGAGATCACGTCCAGCATAGTCGTGCTCTACGGGACGCCGTCTCCATTAAAATGCGCGAGCCCGGTGGGCGAAAAGTTGCCAGCATAAAAACGACGCGATCGCGTCTGATAACCACAGCTTCAAGCGGAATTCATATCAAATTAAACCAGGAGGGACCCCGCGCGGATTTGCGCTTGCTCACGCTTTTCGAATTTCTAGATCTTTATTAGTAAACTGCATTGGAGTCCTTGCCTTTACTGTCGGTAGATAGTTCCTCTATTCGTTGAACTAAATGTCATTATACTTGGAATGAACTTTGAAAATCCTTCTGGTATTTTATTCACCAATCGTAAAGTGTTTCTAGAAGTGAAAACTAGAAAGGAAGATGGACAATTGAATTCCTAAATTATTTTTATTTGGGAGTTGTCAACCAACGATTATTAGAATGTGTTTTGTTGGAAATTACCATTTATTAAACTTTTCCGATATTTTTTATTATTTACTACTTTGTTATTACGAATGTGAGCATGTACATATTAATATGGCAAACGTTTCATAACAATTGCTCAGAATGTGATATTTAATCGTCTTCGCTTCAGAATAATTTTCGTAGATATTTATTATGAGCTCTCGCGCCAAAATGGTTAATTTACCAACTTGGTGAAGCTATGTAATCTACGTATGAAAGGAATGAGTAATACAGTTAATATTGAAAGAAGTACTAATGGACCTCAAGTTTGATCTAAAATAATATATGGAAAATGTAAATACGCGGCACTACCAAGAGAGATTTCGATCTCGAATCTCTTTGTGACAATCATCGTAAAACCGCATAAATCAAGTATTACGAATGAATTAAAATACGTAATAATCAGGAGATGAAAGGATATCGAAATTATTTTGAGTTAATATGTAAGGTACAATGTGTGGAGCAAAACAAAGACTGAAACCTGAGGCAAAAGATGGCGGGTGGCAGTGCACAGAGGTAGTAGTAGGGCGCCGTGGTGTGTTTTACACGCCGCAGCTGCCGCTTCTTGTTAGAGAGACGGAGTCGCCACAAGAACCCTTTTCCCCAACAAGGCGAGCACTGCCACAGAGCTATCCTACGTATTTATTCACTTGTTGCGTGCTGTAATCTAGCAAGACAATCTGTCAGGTTGACCCTTACTACTTCCTTTAAACAAAAATCATCAAATATTGTGACGGTACCTGGGAAACGGTAACTTTTCACGACAAATAAAATAATCTAAAGGACGGGTAACATTTTCGTGAATGGGTCTCCAGGGGGAATGACGCTGCATTAGAAGAATATTTAAAAGAATTCATTGTGCAACTTGGAGGTTTAATAATTACAAACTGTATACATTAAGTTTTTACAATTCGCAGTGCGCAAGGGCCTTTTAAATAGTTCGTGCACGAGTAACGCTTCCCTTTGAAAGCTTCCGATGTCCCACCGGCCTGACTGGAGGCGAAGCGTGGTCGGCCGTGGCAACGGGCGGCGGCGGCGCTCGGCAACTCCGCTCCGTCCCGAAGTTGTCCGGAAGCCGATTTCGGCGTAGTTCCGTGTACAATGGCCCAGCACTGCAGCGGCGTCTGCGTCGGCAGCCCCAAATTACAGCCGTTCTCCTCAATCCCATACGATTATTCGCCACGGTGCGGCCCGCTGCTTGCATTACTCTCAAGCGGACATGGAATGCGTGTCTATCGATCACTAAATTCCACTGTCAATGGTTTTCATGAATTCGGTCCTGGTTCGCATATGTTTCTTCTAATCATCTGATACTTTATTTTAAGCAACTCTATCTCCCACTCAATAACTATAATCAGTTCCAGGCACTGTTGGTAATTTACCACACATTTTTGTTTGGGGCATCACAGCCCCATCGCACTGGCACCCGCGGCTTCTCTCCGTCTATATTCTTCACCCGGCGCCAGCGGCCCCCTCTCGCAATATAACACCCGGCGCTCGTGGCGTCCAGTTCGCTAACTACACCCGGCGCTCGTGGCTTCCTTGTTCGCTACTGACTACCGTCACTCACGTCGCGGCACCTGTGCCCCCGGGTTTGACCGTTGGTGGCAGCGGCGGCGGCGGCGCACTAACGCTGATCGAATCAGCGGTTCCTCTCTTATAATTATACAGTTTTGTTCTAATTATTATGTAGAAACGTTGTTTCGTTTCAATAATATAAACACAATATACCATAAACATTGTACGCCTCCTAATTGAAAGTTCCAACTGGCATGAAAATGAAATTTTGTTGTAATTACATATTTTGGAATAGTCGTGAAAAAACTAGCAAAACTGTTTACCCAAAAATGATTTTTTATACTTTTTTATGCACTGTCGGTAATACGAATTTAATAATTGCAAACTAGTAGTTGTCTAAAATCTGTTGAGATAACGAGTCAGTGTGCCAGGTTGTAAGTTTGTCAAATGATGGTTATAATTTGTTTTTTGAAATACAAATTAAGTTAATTGAGAATGCAATTTAATTGCAAGGGTAACTAATTAAAACAAGTTTATCGACCCTGTAGTGTCATCAATAAATTAAACACATGTTTCCACTTTAGGTAGCTCTGTAGCTGAAATCAATGGAAATGATATGGCAGTAACTTATATTTCATGTGCCTTCTACATAATTTTAAACGCTCCGTTTTTATTATAAGAAAATCTCTTCATTAAAAAGTAAAATATTTCAGTCTTCAATTCTTTATTCTGCACAGGATATTTCACATCAGAACGGAAGATGCATGAATTTTCGGGTATTCTTTAAAAAACCATAAATATTTCCCTCACCAACAGATTTTAAGCGCTGAGGAACGATCGCAAACCCTTCTTTTTGCTTTCTTCTTCCATCCCTCGCAGAACTTTTACCCGCTGCGTAGAACAGCGTAACCTGGGGTTGTTAAAATAAAATCTGGCGAGGCCGCACCCGCTCTGCCTCGCTCGCCTCGCCCCCGCGTCAGCGGAACTTCTGCGAATATGAAACTGGCGGCCATTGAAGCTCAATCGAGCGGTACAGTTGAGACGTAATGCGCGATGAGCGCCCGCCCGCACAACAGGCGGGGCGAGGGCGGGAGGGGCGGGGTGAGTCCTCCCGCCCTCGCCCCGCCTTTGTGCGGGCGGGCGCTCATCGCGCATTACGTCTCAACTTACCGCTCGATTGAGCTTCAATGGCCGCCAGTTTCATATTCGCAGAAGTCCGCTGCGCGGGGGCGAGGCGAGGCGAGGCAGAGCGGGGCGGCTCGCCAGATTTTATTTTAACAACCCCAGGTTACGCTGTTCTACGAGCGGGTAAAAGTTCTGCGAGGAGAAGAAGAAAGCCAAAGAAGGGTTGCGATCGTTCCTCAGCGCTTAATATCTGTTGGGTGAGGGGAAATATTTATTTTTTAAAGAATACGCCGAAATTCAGCATCTTCCGTCTGATGTGAATATCCTGTGTCAGAATAAAGCAATTGAAGATTGAAATATTTACTTTTTAATGAAAGAGATTTTCTTATAATAAAAACGGAGCGTAAAATTATTGTAGAAGCACATGAATATAAGTACTGCCATATCATTCCATTATTCAGCTACAGAGGTACCTAAAGTGGAAACATTTGTTTTAATTTATTGATGAACTACAGGGTCGATAAACTTGTTTTAATTAGTTACCTTGCAATTAAATTGCATTCTCAATTAACTTAATTTGTATTTCAAAAACAAATTATAACATCATGACAACTTACAAACCTGGCACACTGACTCGTTATCTCAACAGATTTTAGACAACTACTAGTTTGCAATTATTAATTCGTATGTACCGACAGTGCATAAAAAAGTTATAAAAAATCATTTTGGTAACAGTTTTGCTAGTTTTTTCACGACTATCAAAATATGTAATTACAACAAAATTTCATTTTCATGCAGTTGGAACTTTCAATAGGAGGCGTACAATGTTTTATGGTATATTGTGTTAAATATTTGATGATTTTTGTTTAAAAGAAGTAGTAAGGGTCAACCGTGACAGATGTCTTGCTAGATTACAGCACGCAACAAGTGAATAAATACGTAGGATAGCTCTGTGGCAGTGCTCGCCTTGTTGGGGGAAAAGGGTTCTTGTGCGACTCCGTCTCTCTAACTAGAAGGGCAGCTGCGGCGTGTAAACACACACGGCGCCTTACTACACCTCTGTGCACTGCCACCCGCCATCTTTGCCTCAGGTTTCAGTCTTAGTTTTGCTCCACACATTGTACCTTACATATTAACTCAAATAATTTCGAATCCTTTCATCTCCCGTGATTATTACGTATTTAATTCATTCGTAATACTTGATTTTATGCAATTTACGATGATTGGTCACAAAGAGATTCGAGATCGAAATCTCTCTTGGTAGTGTCCGCGTATTTACATTTTCATATATGTTATTTAGATCAACTTGAGGTCCATTAGTACTTCTTTCATTACTTAACTGTATTTACTCATTCCTTTCATACGTAGATTACATAGCTTCACCAAGTTAGGTAAATTAACCATTGCCGCGAGAGCTCATAATAAAATATCTTACGAAAATTATCTGAAGCGAAGACGATTAAATATCACATTCTGAGCAATTGTATGAAACGTTGCATATTAATATGTACTATGCTCACATTCGTAATAACAAAAGTAGTAAATAATAAAAAATATCGGAAAAGTTAATAAATGGTATTTCCAACAAAACACATCTAATAATCTGTTGACAACTCCAAATAAAAATAATTTAGGAATTCAATTGTCCATCTTCCTTTCTAGTTTTCACTTCTAGAACACTTTACGATGTGAATAAAATACCAGAAGGATTTTCAAAGTCATTCCAAGTATAATGACATTTAGTTCACGAATAGAGAACTATCTACCGACAGTAAAGGCAAGGACTCCAATGCAGTTACTAATAAAGATCTAGAAATTCGAAAGCGTTAGCAGCGCAAATCCGCGGGGTCGCTCCTGGTTTAATTTGATATGAATCCGCTTGAAGCTTTGGCTTATCAGACGCGATCCGCGGTCGTTTTATGCGGCAACTTTCGCACCGGAGCTCGCGCATTTTAATGGAGACGGGTCCCGTGAGAGGCACGACTATGCTGGACGTGATCTCGGTCGTTTTGCCTGTCTCCACCACTCGCTCCGCAGCCGCTTCCAGAGCACACCACTGTAGAAGTAACCTCAGGCGGGTTCTGTGTTCCGTGCTTCTGACTAGTTCCATCAATACTTTCGTAATCATGACCGCTGATCCCGAAAACTCCACTTTAATTCCTGTCAGCTCCACTATAGTTTTTACTAACTTCTCTTGTGTCCCCGACTGTCATTCGACAGTATCAATGTCACTAACTATGAGTACTGTCGATTTCCAAATGCTAATGCCTACTCACGTGTTATCGTTCTACCTGTCACCTGCACCTGCAATACCTACATTACAGACCCGTTTCTGCCCACATCAGAACCCAACCTTCCCGTTACTGTCTCCATCGCTTTACGAACGTACCCATGCTGCCTCCTCATTACATTTTCTTTCTTATCCGCTTGTTCCATCGTGTCTTTATTGTCACCAGGGTGCTTCTCAAACATACAATTCTCTCCTCAATTGCTAAAAAATTCTCTGCTGATTGGTCGGCTGAAGTCCCCAAAGACATTTATCTAAGTCCCAAATTATATCCCTTTTTCATATGTCCCCGCTAAATTCCATACTATGTTTACGCTGAAGTCACCATAAGCTCCCGCCGAAGACCATGTCCCCGCCGATGTCCCCAACAACTCTATCCCTGTCGAGGTCCCCATTACCCTCTTTAGTTCCTACTATGACCTTAACTTTGGTATTTTTTAATTATGTATTCAACTATATTTACCGAACTCCATCCTCAACTGTATTATCCTAACATGTTTCCTCCAAAGTAAAGAACGATGACCTCACCAAAGTCACAAACTCTGTCGCCGTCGAAGTTCCCGCCGAATCCACCAAACACGAGTACGTCTCCACCGAAACTTCGAATCTATCCCCAACCATTTTCCCATCACGTCATCAACAGTGTCCTATACGTCCCCATCCTACGGGTGTCCCCAACAGTGTCTCACGGATGTCCCCACAGACGGGTTGTACCAAAACGTGTTTCCATCATCCCATCAAATTACCTCAGAGTAGATGTTTCTATTTACCACAGCCTACTTTGCTTTCCGTGTTACCTTCGTAACGCTTTTCTGCGCTCTCATTCCCACCGTTGTCAATCACCCCCGGCCCCCAAATGCTTCTCATCACCTCGCCGCTGCCCCTTTCAACGTCGTTGCCGCCCCCAGCGCCAGCGGTCGCCCCGCCGCTGCCCCGCCCCCGCGCCGTCCGCGTCGCTCCTGATAAATATTTACGCTCCGTCGCAGGCGTTACGATGAGGGATACACTCGCGGCATTAATGCGCAGTCTTCGCTTTACCGTGCTGCTCACGAATTGCATACTTAATATAGAAGCTGTTAAAATAACAGTAAAACGTTATAGTTGATGTAAATTATGATGCCGCGCGTAAACTGGAGCGACTCTTGCTTGACGTGGCCCTTCGCGACATGCGCCGAGTTTAGATAAAGATATGAAAGCCTGTGAGGTGCGTGAAAATTGTCTAGAGAATTAAGTTTCTGCATTAGTTCTTTTTAAACATTCCATTTAAACTCTCCATTTGTTTTTATTTCGTTGAAATGTTTGAGACATAACAGGCATCAAAGCAAAAGCAAAGATTTTTTATATTATCTAAGTTAATTTAATAAAAATACTATATTTATTACTATAAATACTGTAAAAATACCATATACTAAATTTAATAACAATACTCAGATTGCATCAGAAATTCGTAAATATTAACATTGATTGATATTTATGAACAAATTTGTAGAAAATTGAAAAGAAATTATTATATCATTATAAGTGCGCAAAATATATAAGTGACTTATATTTTGAAGGTACAGCACAGAAAAATGTTAAAAACGTTTTGTGAAACAGTTGTATACTAAGTGAATGTTCATTTTAGAACAAGTAAATACATAAAGTCATCAACTGGCCGAAGTAGGTGTGACTTCAGTTGGCGCGAAAACGGTGAAGGTAATGTCGGTGACCGCAGAACGCGGTAGTGATTGAAGAGTTGGATTTGGAGTAATAATGGTGGTATTGGTGAAGACTTGCAAGCAGAAAATGGAAAACTTCGACCATGAAAACTACATAATTACCATTGGCGACCCATTGAACCTGTCCGCCGTTGCAACCGTGTCGTCGTCACTTCAAACTATAGCCCAGCCAGTTTTTATTGTGCCGCCTGTGCCCACCTAGTCTTTGAGATAATGGAGGAATGAACAAAAGAGTTTCTTTTTCTAGAGAACATATTGTAAAAACGCGAAATAATAAAGTCGAGCTGCTATATCTTTTCTTGTCTTCTACATGTGGGGTGCTATGACTTACAGTTTCGGCGTCCGTACTACTGTATTAAACGTATAAGATTCTCTAATGGAGGTACCAGTTAGTAATAACAATAAATACCTCCTAGTATAATACAAATATTTTGCTTAGATCTCTTTACCTTTTCCAATATTTAAAACTGTATTTCTTACATTTACCTTACGATAAAATATTATTTTTCTTTTTGTGAATTTTTAGATTTACTTAATTTCAATTACATAGTTTCAATCCTAAATTTTGTAAGATACGGAAATTATTGGTGGCAGACAGATTGAATCCAAAATATTTCCATTAAAGTTACTACGAACATTAACTTCGCTGATAAAAAACACCAAACACTTCTGACGAAAACATAAGAGATATTTCAGCCTTACTGATTGTGTAGTCAGATTAACTTCCGACTCGTGTTCAGAACTGTTGGTTATGGTTCTGCTACGGCGTTCGCCAGGCAGAGATTTGAGAAACCACGGAAAACTACCGATTAGAGTAGTCAGCCGCTAGAATTCTCTATTCAGAGACTGAACTCGACATAGCTGTATAGCTAGTGTCAAATCCACTGTCGGGACTGGAAATCACCGTTCGTGACCAGGTGGGGGGTCTCTGTTGTGGGAACAGTTGTTGCCCCGAGAAAACCGGAACGTAAATGAATGAAGAGTTTAGAAGTGATACGGATAAACAAATAAAAAATCTTGCAAAATCTCTCTAAATAAAATTCAAAATAGGAGCTGAATTATTTGTGAAAAAGATGTAATATATACATAGAGGTATCTTGTATCCAAATTACATAATTATAACTCTAATAAAAGAATATTTTTGTAAAAGAAGTAGGCATTTACATTAACTCACCAACACAGTGTAGAGCATTGGCGTAGAGTAACAGACATTTTTGTAGAATAGGGTCACTCACCTGAAAACAGAAAGAGAAGAGTGTCAAAATACATTCAAAAAATAAAAAAAAACATTTCAGAAATATTATCCGGATACTTAAACACAATTAAAAACTTAAAATTTATTTCACGTGATCTTATTTCAAACATCCAGTGACCGTGTTCAAATATGATCTATTATCTCGAATGAAACAACAATCGAAATGCGCATCCCACAACCATCGTTGCATTACAAACGCATTGTTTGCGGGCCGGGGGAAGCGATGGCGCGTGGAGAGGACTGCACAACACTACGGAAGAGGTTTCCGCGCAGAGATGTAAATGAGGAGAAGGGCCGAGGGAGGCAGACGCGCAGCATGAACCGGGGGTCAGTGGCAGAATGCTTACGAACGTGAACGTGCGCGTTCCCTAGTTGGATGTGTGCACAATGCGTTTGTCGAGGCGCGTCCACCAACTGTGTATCCGTCGCGGTAATGGTAGAGCACCCGCTGGCGTGTGCCGCTGCGACAGCAGGAAGGTAATCAGATGACGCAACGTTTGGCAGGAGGGGTTCCGCAAACGCGCTAGTGGTTAACGGCATATTAATCCTAACTATTAATTTTGTCATTATCAGTTTCAGTGTTACTCCACGAGCGATCCATCATTTATCTATCAGTGTAATTCGTTAAATACTACATTTCTTTATTTTGAACTAAAAGAGCGCCTTCAGAAGCACTTCTTAACATCTGTACATACATGTCTGCATTTTGTGTGTCTGAACTAACCTAGAATAGCTGCAAAGTACTGAATAATACTATTTTTCTTCATTTGCAGTCTGAAATATTACGAATATGCGTAAATGAGTAACCGGTATAAAATATTATTTTATATCAAGAGAAAAAATGGAATTTAATGGTCGTAAAGTACTATTCGAAGAGTGTGTAGGCATAGTTTGGCTTCAATCAGTTGCGCGGTAATATATCTACAGGACAGACTGGTCCCTAGTATACAACACCTAAGAAACAGACGGATGCGGTTGTAGACCACCATGACATCACTTGCGAGTCGAATCATAATGGAAATAGGAAACTGGGAATCAGAAGACGAAAAAAATCTGCGTGTGCTGGAAAAGCAACCGCTGTGCTCAAAACAATATTTCGGATCTGTGCGGATTCATAATATTGTGTTAAAGAGAAATAATTATAAATAGAGAATATAAAATATTATAATATTCACTATACTTTAAACATTTTGGACCACTACAGAACCAAAAATTAAAAACGGTTTTCTTATATTTTAATCATGATTTATAACCGAAAAACATGTATGTTCTCTGATACAAAATCGAAATATACGAAACGTAGTTTATTCAAATCCAAACAACAAATTAACACTGAAAATATTTTGAAGTTTAATATACAAGCCTCCCCGTCAATTTTTTTTCACCACTGATTCATGTAACATAGATTCATTATTTGACATTTCCTCTGCAGCGGCAAACAACTAAAACAAATTTATCTCCCAAGCGCACAGCTTTTATAAAAACTATACGTAACATGTGGGCGTCAAGCATACTGGCACGCCACAAAAATGCTTCCTCATTGACAGATGTCAAACACGATTACTTTGGGGCGATTGGGGACCTCACTGGGCGAACATGTGGAGAGGACTTGGCGATTTAATGAATTCAGATAAAATAAAAACAGAAATTACGTCAAATTGAAAACCACAGCGAAGCCTTTTTAAATTTAAACCCAACGGGGTTCGGAGTCAAAAAAGAAATGTCCTTTGTGCAAGATAATGGTGTAATGCAGCCGAAATATTAAAAATTTACTGCTAAGCAATGATATTAGCAAAGATTGAGCGTATTTTTATTTTTTCAAACCACAGAAAATAGCGGGTGTAGAATAACGTAACCTAATGCTCTCATCGTTATTCTGTTTTGTATTTTTTTATTCTTCGGCTTTGTAGATAGCTGGGTGACAGACCTCAACACGCCATCGACATCACGTTTCTCGGTATCCATTCGAACCTTTTGATAACCAACGCGTAATTGTTTACAATATGTCACGCCGTTTTCATCTCTACCCTGTCATTTATATGTTTTAATTAGACTGTAATTTCTGCTCAACGTTCATTAGCTGCTCTTTGATTACAAACGCAATAACGGTAGCAGCAATCATGGCAAATTTATGGATGTTCGCAATTGTGCCGCCGGCTCTAATAATTTCATACACAGACATCCAAGGAACATAATTTCTGCAACGTGTTTTGGTACAGAACGTATCGTGTTATTAAGAGCAATGAATGAAACTCCTATACTACAAAGCGAGAGGAAGTGTCAGGAATGGTCCTGAAGTGTGGGGAATGAAAGAGAATGGAAGAAGAAAATGGAATACATTCAAAGGCGAATAAAGACTCAGAAAGACCGGAAAAGGTGAGGTGAAAGGATGAAGGAAAAGATAGAGCAGTGGGGAAATAGGAGGGAGTGAGGAAGTATGTGAATGAACCAAAGAAGAAAAGCTTAGAAGGCCGTGTAATGGTGTGAAATGTAAAAATGTCAATAGACATGTTATAAGTCGCGTGGCGCAGTCGGAAGAGAAGGAGGGGAGTGGAATAGCATGAAAATGTAAGAAAGAGTGCGGATATGCAAAAGGAGACAGAAGGGAGCCAAACAGCTCGGTCATGCGTAAGAGAGGAAGAAAGGCATCAGTTCGAGATGCTTATACTCGAGGCATAACGCGTGACGTGTATGTAGTGACAGTAGCACCGCGGGGAGGGTGCTGGGATGTCGGGGGCGGCGGGTGGTGTTGGCGGTGGCGGCGGTAGCGTCGATTCCGGTGGAGGTCGCGGTGGGGGTGACGGTGGGGGTGAGCCGGTGGTCGGTGCACGGTGGCGGGTCGACGGTGGGTCGTGACGGTGGGCATGGTGACCGGCTGGGGGTGACGGGTGGGGTGACGCGGATTGGCTGGTGACGATGGCGTAGGTTGACAGGTGGATGTGACGGTGGACCTGACGGTGGGCGGGTGACGTGGGGGACGCATGGCGGTAGCGCGGGTGACCGTGGGACTTGAGCTGTGAACTCGGGTGGGACTAGTGACGGCTGGATAGGGGTGGGTGACTTGTGGGGGGGGGGTGCGTGACGTGAGAGGGCGACGGTGGGGGTGACGGTGGGGGGTTAGTGGGAGTGGAGGTGGAGGAGACGATGAGGATGAGGGTGAGGGCAACGGTTAGAGTGGGGGAGGTAGTGACGAGGGGTGATGGTGGCGACAGCGGTTGTGACCGAGCAGAAGCTACGCTCTGCGGCAAGTACGCTCCACAACACTTGCGGTAATAAATATGAGGATGGTGGAGAGGTACGCTCGTTGCCGAACAGTTGAATAAGATGGCGCGAAAGCGACATGGTAGATTATTTGCCGCGTGTCTCCCGGGGTTTCCTTAATCAGCGCTAATTGCACAGATAGATGGATTAGTTTGTTTTAAATAGCAGTTTCTTGTCAAGATTTCGAAAATTAAACTTTTTTTCTTGAATGTGAATATTGTATTCAATGCTAATATTCATTGTCGTATCATAGATTTCTTAAAGAAACGTCAAGGGGAAACGAAGTTTATGACATGTTTACTACAGATATTCAGACTTCATATTTTGCAAATATTATGAGGGAACACTAACATATCACATCTGTAATTATGATACTAAAACATGATTTCATCGAAAAATAATTTTTTCAACGGAACCTATTCATAAAAGAGAAAGTAAATTCAGGACCTAGGTTCCAAGGAAGAGACTAGAAAAAAATAATGTGTGAATAGTGGTTTGAACCTTTACTTCAGCATATATGAAAAATAGTACTAAAATTCGGAAAGACTTCCCAATGTTAATCATTGTTCTAAGTGGCTGTAAGAATTCCTTAAAGTAATACAGAAATATCTGCAATCATATTGATAACAAATTAATATGTGATTGTTCGGTGCACTCCATCAAACCAAAACGTATTGAAAATTTGTTGTTTAATATATTAAGACATAGATCATCATGGAACTATGCAATAATATAACAAAAAAGTAAGGTCGAATGATTTTTTTATTGACAATCACCTTATTCTTTATAATTAGGTACATATCGAGCTTTAATTTCGGAGATGTACATTCTCCCTCTCTCGTTGATCGGTTTTCCTCACACCTTCCATGGCAACTTTAGTATCACTATTACTCCGACTCTGACCATGGCTGGTCATGTGAGACAATGTTGGTGGTTGATGATTATCCTTCATGTCGTACTCACATTCATGAGCTTACTTTTAGTAGTATATTTGTAGATATAGATAATGCGTTTTTTTGTGAATGTCATTCTATTGATTAGGTATAGTGTTCTCGATATCAATTTATAATATGACGACATTCTTAAGATTTAGTATTACTTAATGTTATTATTTTTAGCACTATTTTATTGTTAACCTCTTCCAAAGATCAGTGTTGTTCATTTCAATGTGTTTTTAGATGATGTAAACTTCCACTTTCTCACAAATAAACGTTTAATCTTCTATTAAGTATGTATGTGTGCCATTTTTTAGAATTAAACGTCTAGTGTTTGGTTTAAAATATGTTGATTGTTAATTGTTTAATTGCAATGTCTGAAGAGGGAGAAAGTACATTTCCGTAACGTTACGATATGTGGCTAATTATAAAGAATAAGGTGTTTGTCAATTAAAAATCCTTGAACCTTACTTTTTCGTTATACTATTTGAAAAGTAAAACTGTATAGTAAATGTGTGCCACACAATACACAATTCATTTAAAAAAGAAAATAATAAAATTGTTATTTCTATTGTTTTCCATTTCATATATTTTGTTCCCTTTGCTCCTTGTATTATTTGCCGAACTTACTGAAGTTTAGATTAGCTCTTCTATTATTATGAATATGATACTAGAAGTGACTTAGCAGTGATATAAACGGCTAAGTAGTGGGATTCTTCCAAAACTTGCCGCAAATTCACTTTGGCCACAAAAAATTGTATATGGATTGAAGGGGATATGAGCTCCGACACCAACGCTGGAAGACAAGGAGCCTGAACGCTTATTTAATGGCATATTTTATTATGATACCCAATTCTACGTTTTTGGGACCAACATGGGAATAATTTGACGGTCAGGTGATTATGACGAAATTATATAAATGCTGTAGCAGTAGTGTGAAAGCGGAGGAAAGTCGAGAAAACCTCCCTCGAACCCTCTTTGCTCATCACAAATCCCACATGGAACAATCGGAAATTGAACTTCGATTGGTGGAAGCCGTGCGGTCCGGCCACTTCCCCACGGAGCGTCTAGCTCGAGGACCAGTCGCGTCCTTTTTCTGCGGCAGCGGCCCGACTTGTCTCGCAGAGCCGCTGGGCGACGCGGGCTACGGCGACGCCGCGGTAATAATATCTGTGATAGCGGCGCATAACGGCGGCGGCGGCCCCGGGTGGGGCGAGGCTTTGCCTACGAGCCTGTGTCGTTGCGGATGTCTCCACCGGCGCTGCTTTCGTCGCCTCGCGGGCAGAACCACCCTCGGTCGCTGCTTGTTGTCTCGCCATCACCATCGCCACAACGCGGTCGACTGAGCAACCCGTGCAGGTTTGATGTAACGGTCTGCGTATCGGACTGTGTTATACCCAAGTTCGCTGTTTTAACTCAGATCGAAACAGAGGTTTTTTAACGGCCGCAAATCAATCGTACGCCTGCCTTCGGATGGGAAATAAAGACGGCTGTCTCATGTTGTAGATTGTCTACATGTAGAAGATCCTCAAACCTAAAAGAAGCCCGTTAGCTAAATTCAAACCGCTAATTGGAGAAAGAATTGTAGCAAAATACACGAGGTCAAGGGGAGGAGCAGGCTTGAGAGTCTGAGCTTCGACACGTAAAATGACGCATCATTGATCTGAGGCAGTGACGATGAGACTTGAAATGTTTTTCGCAATCGAACACATCTCATTCCTAGATCTTTTTCTTAGCTTTCTCTTGGATGCCATCGGCGCCATTGACAGCTGCGGGTTTGGCCAACTTCACCCTCTAACGGCTCCCGACTCAGACATGAACGGCTGTCGCCGGAGAGTCATCATTCACTCTTCGTTTCGCAGCTCTTTATCCAGTCTCACTGTGATCTGAATACGTTCAGCAACAACTTCCTTTCCATTATCATCGTGACTGTTTTAACGCCGGAAGATTTTCCCCTGGAATTATTACCAGCTTCTCCTTTGCCAATTACGTGACACTCTACGAAGGTATTTCGATTTCCCCTATTCCCATTCAGACATATTCTTCGACGTTTCTTCCTAGGCTCCATTGCCTTCATTCGCGTTTCGCAATTTCTCAACTCGTCTCATCTCGTCTCAACGTTGCTGACTCAGAGACACCCATGTCCATTGACGGCGAGTTTTCGGTCGGTCTACTATATGAACGGGATCACTTTACCGTACAGCAACTTTCCCCATCCTTTGCTACAGTTGAAAATGTTCTTCGTAATGGAAACTATTCCGTTTCTATAAAACTATTGTGTTTACCGTTTTCTCATTATTACACTTTTTTAGTATAAATTAATATATTGTTTTTATCACTATGAAATGTATATTCTGCTGTCATTATAATCTCTTATTATAATTCTCGGATGCATTGCAAGCATGACGTCTCCTTTCACAAACATCGCTATCTTCTTCTCGGTTTCTCTCTCCTCGCTGTCAGCTTTTTCTAGCACAATTTCTTTTCTTTTCGTCATTATGATATTGGAGTACTACTTGCTCGCCAGATCTGTTGTTATTAACACTGCATCGTTACGTCGCAAGTCAGATTATTTTAAATCTTGAATATTGTTTCACTATTAATAACTTAAACAGAATTGAGATAAACAATAGTACATAGTTGCTTCACACTAATTAAATGCGGATAGAGCATCCCTACAGCTTTATTTCAAAAAAGAAAACAAAAAAAGTAATCCCAATATTCACCAGTTCGTCGTTCTTTCACTGATATATCACTGATACTTTCACTGATATTTCACTGATATATCCTGTCAAAATCTTTCAGTACCATACATTGCTTTTTTTTTAATAACAACCTTCTGTCTCCCTTTCTCTCTCTCTCTCTCTCTCTCTCTGCAATTATTAACAATATAAAGAATGAACATAAATACAATTATTTTCTTCCCTTACACTTTTTTGTCATCGCCTGCAGGATGTCAGTGCCGTTACCATCACCTCAATCAAAATCAATATCACTACTATTGGTATAGTGCATCCTGGAAATAACTCCCTCTATTTTAGCTGTTTCTGAGTGTATCGCCACCATTCATTCAGAAGCTCGAGTATCTGAAACGCGATCCCTCTTCCTCCACTCATTACCCTTTCTACATCTCCAATATTTTTCACTGGCAACTTTGCAATTCACGTCGACGCTCCAGTTCTATCTCCCCCATCATTTCCACCCTCGCCTGCAACCTCAATGTCATCTTTCGCATCTCCGCTCACCTCTCCCTTTCTCCCGTATCGTGTACTTACCTACGTCAACAACTTAAGTCATTTCACCGCGTTTTTTCTTCCTTTATTGTCACCTTTCCCTGCCTCAATCTCCTTCGCCACCCCTCCCCTCAGAAGCGTCTTACACTCCACGTTCTTATCACGTACACGCCATCGCTGTCGCTTTCATCGTCTGTGTCACCGTCGCCGCTACTGCTATCTTGCCGCAGCTGGAGCCTCTTTTAGTGTCACCACTTCTACCTCCCCCACCTCCGCAGGGCTGCCGCGGCGTTGCAGCACAAGAACACCGCCAAGAAGAAGCAACAGCGAAAAGTGGGAGAAGAAGTTAGTATGAATATTACATGAGGTCTCTACGTGATACCATCTTGGATCCCTCCCGTTTCGCCACCCTTCGCTGCTTGCTCCGCGCATAGCCGCCGATGCCGCCGCCGCCGCCGCCGCCGTCTTCGCCACCACGTGCAGCGATAGCGATTGCAGCGATGTGGCAGTGCTATCACCGTCTCCACCCCTTCCGCCACCTCGAGGGATCTGACGTCATAGCTCTCGCATTTCGCGAGATTTACCCCCGATGTGTAAAAACAAGGCGAAGAAGAAAACCGAGAAGAAAATAAACGCAAAAGGCGGCCACATACACACACACACACACACACACACTGCTAAACTCAAATACATACAAAAGAGGAAGACCGGCACAACAGAAATTATGAAACTCTGATAAAAACGTAGCGCGCACATAAAAGGAAGCAAGGAATGAAGACGAGATCGCCTAAGTAAGATAAATTGAGCATAAAATTTTTCATGAATATGGAGAACCCCGGTAGTTCCCTCATTTTTCACGGCCTTCTTACTCCAGGGTTATTTCATGACGCTGTGTCAATACTTTTATTGGACATATACTCCTCTCTTGTTTATGCTACTTATTTCGTTTACAATACAATAGAGAGCTATTGATAGCCTCTTCACGCGAAAATGTATTTCAATGTATTGCTCATATCTCAAATGTTATCTCTATGTGACATCAAATATTTTCCTTTTTATAGTATAGTTGTATCATCAGACAATAAAGCCAAACATCCTTTGAAATTCGATTTGTTGCACATTTTATAAGAATTGAATTAAATAATATACTGAATTAATATGCACTACACATTATTAGCAAACTTAATTTTCTTGATTGTATAAAGTGCAATTGCGTACTGCACGATTCTTCTTTCAATACAATGCCGAAAATGGAAGAAATCAATGTAAATTCAAATGAATTAATCTTTACGTTATGACATATGTAGTAGATAACCAAAAATAACAACAAAAAGTAATTACATCTCACTGATTTTTAAAACTGAATTCA
The DNA here is from genome assembly GCA_017312745.1 of Gryllus bimaculatus. Lineage (NCBI taxonomy): Eukaryota > Metazoa > Arthropoda > Insecta > Orthoptera > Gryllidae > Gryllus > Gryllus bimaculatus. Next base: position 5,923,528 of record BOPP01000006.1, read on the forward strand.
TGGTGAACTTGATAACATTTCGATTTAACATGAGAAACTTTCTAATCAAATGAGTCTTGAAAATGTAGAATTACCCACACAGTGAAGACATTTGTTTGAAATTGAAATTATCCTACGCATCGACGTGCACGGTGACCTATCTAATTTCATATAAAATTCAATGAATATTGCGCGAGTACAGTGAAAATAATGTGAAGCTTCCTCTAAAATTCTTTAGAATCAAGTAGATTTTCTTCAAATAACATCAAGTTGAAACTGTGGAATAATGTTTATTTTATCTGCTACGTTATCCATACGAAGCTCAATGTACTGGTATATAACTTCCCTAGATCGAGAAGATAGTAGTTATGATGGAAATGTGAAAGCAGTTAAATGACCTCTTTAACAATTCAATGTTCTCTTGTAAAGAAATTACGAGAGGGGATTATGGGAGGAAAATATGAAAATAGGTACAGAGTCACGTTAACGTTCAGTTAATTAGTAAATAAGTAAACCTGAATCATTAAGATGAGATAAATAAAACCTTGAATGTATTATCATGGGCGTTAACTGGTTCTAATGATCTAGCGATGAAAAAAATCTGTCTGGCAATTAGAGCCTACATAACGCCCATGGTGCTTAAATAACTATTATGTTATTGCGTTGATGACGCATTCATATTCCTGCGAGGTCCTGCCATCTCCAAAGATACAAAGATTGTCTGTTGTCCTCTCTTCAAAACTACATTAATTAATCCATTGCCGCGTAATTGTCAATGTCCAAAGAGTAATTTCGTTCTAATTATTGAAGCATGTTACTTCATAGAGTTCTAAGTATATACTACATACATTATGAAATTATTCAAGAATGTCATGAGGCTGCAACCAGAAGAAAATAATATGAAAGAAAGTTCTGCGATGAAAGAATGAAATGGGCCGATTAATTTAAATCGATATTGTCTCATAAAGCTTGGAAAATCATTATAAAAAGAAAATGTTAGACGCCAAAAGGCTACAATAGTACACAAAAGTGACAAAAATATAAATAAAAAGAAGGTAAAGAAGATAATTAAGGATAAGATTAAACGGCACTAAGATGAAAATGATAAAGGTAAAAAAGAAATAATGACGATAACCAAGAAAAAATATGATAATGATAATTCATTATGTAGTGGTTGTGATTGATAATATATTGTCAATTGTATTGATGATTAATAAAATGGTAATGGTGTTGGTACGTCAATAATAACATTGATGTTAATAATGCTGATGATAGTACTGAAAGTGGTAATAAAGATGAACTGTGATGAAATAGATGTTAATTTATACAAAGATAAGGTTGATGAATAAGGTAATGAAAGTGATAATGAAGAAAACGAAAATGAAGATTAAAAATATGAGAATAGGAACAACGTTACGTAAACGTCTAGTTAATTAGTATATAAGTAAATCTGAATCACTAAAAGGCGATAAAGCTCCTGATCATAAATTCAAAATTCTATTTAACTGGTTCTTATAATCCAGCAATGAAAAAATCTCTGGCTGTTAGAGTCTATATAACGTTTCTTGATGCATAAGTATCTATCATTGCATCGATGAAAAATACAGTGAAAATGAAGATTAAAAATGCAATGAAAATGAGGACGCAAAATACAATGAAAATGAGGACGCAAAATACAATGAAAATGAAGACGCAAAATAATACGAAAATTAAAACGCAAAATAATACGAAAATTAAAACGCAAAATAATACGAAAATGAAGACGCAAAATACAACGAAAATGAAGATTAAAAATTTAAGAAAAAGACAATGAAGATTCAGACGATGTCTGAACGCTTCATTTCCTTGTGAGAGCGAGCACCACCTCCACGCCCGCCTGGCTCCCCGGCGGCGTTACGACGACCCGTCCACTGCGCACGCGGGCACGCACCATTTGTTGCCAAGTGACTGGTTATTTCCGCCTGACGGGCCGTCAGCAGCGCCGGCGGCGGCGGCGGCGGCGGCGGCGGCGACGCAGCCCTCAGAGAGGAAACTCTGCCGCGCAACCGACGTCCTCATGCCGTCCTCACGCCGTCCTCTCACGATCGACTCACCTGCGTCGGACGCACCGCAGCCTCGGTTAGCGTAGGTAGGCGGCGGCTGCGGCTCTGATTCTCGGGAGATCACGAAGTTTCTGGCGAAACTCTGGAGGCGTTAAGCTGAGGCTCCTATCGAGTTTGTGTGTTTTGGACCGAATAAATCCGTAACTGAAATACAAAGGCAGAGATCGACCGAGAATTCCAGGCAGTGTGGGTGAGTGTTTAAGCCGAAGTAATTTTCGTCAGTGCATGTATGCCAGTGCATGTTTCGTCGTTCGGGCATGTATTAATTATTTGCCCCCTCAATGACCCGGATAATGATTCCTATTCTCAGAAATGATTAAAAAATAAAACTTCTAAAAGTAAAATAATATTTCAGAACATTCAGATGAGATTCGCAAAACAGATAAATATCGAAATGGTAATACAAATTTCGTATTCCAGTTCTGCAGGTGGCTTTCAAAGTATCTTTTCGAAGAATTCCGCAATGTGTATTTTTATGAAGTTACTATCTGCAATAGCAAATTAATAATATTAACACAATATTCGAGCAAGAATAACAATATGTTAAAAGCATGGAATAATGTTAAATTTGAAAGATTGTGCCATTTGTCCAGACGACGTACATCGAGTGCCCAACGAACGAAACCATTCATATATACCAACATATATGCAGTCGATAAATTCAGTAAATAACATTAGAAGTGTTAGATTGAAACAAAATAACCATGCAATTTCTAGAGACGTTTTTTTGTCTAGAATGAGTTTTATTGCTCAGTATTGCAACTTATTTCAACGACGGTCTGATAAGGTAAAATTAATTATAGTTGTAAAACCCTTCATTTCTTACTGCATATGATAAAAGTGTTTTCTTTATTATTTGAAAAATACAAATTTAAAGTAAATGATGCAACTAAGTATAAAACTCTTTTAACAACCATATGATTCATTGTTCCACTATATAAATTATTAGACTACCGAAATGAAACCTCTGCTTATGTATGTCAACTGAATAAAGTGCTCGCAGAGAAAAGACAAAGGTTCTAGTGCAAAAATCCAGACACTGAAATGACGTCAGAGTCCTCACAAGTACCCTACATGATCAATATTGCAGAGACCTCGAGCTTTTTTGAGACAGCGCCCCTGTGAATATTTCAACGGCACTCACTCTGCCTCTGACAAGGCGACGTAAACACAACACAGAACTGCTTCCATTCCTTCCTTCTATTCTGCGTCCTGTTTCTTGAAGAATAATGATATTCTTTACTTTTCTTAATATTGTGAAGCTTCTCTCTTCACGTCTGAGAGAGATTTTGTGGAATTACGGACGTCAAAACGCTTACTTCCTCCCAGAAATGCACGTTTTTATTTCTCGCACTGGCAACGGAACATCGCACATAAAATAAGTTCTGCCCAACAAACCGAATATAAAATGTAATCATTTACAATATTTCATTTTCTAATTTATTATTTTGCAGTTTTGGGGGAAGTTAACAATGAAAATCTCTTTTTAAATGAACAGAGGTACTATGATGGACTTTCAATTTACGGTCACAAGTTCGAAGGAAGTTGATACTGCAAGGAAGAGTTTTAGTAGAGGAAATAAGGGAATTCCCGAATTTGGGAATACAATTTGCCAGCCATTGCAGGTTTGTACTGTGAGGTACATAAAGGCGTCAAATCTGCAGGATATTTAAACTATATTATTTATAAAAGTAATTTTCTACATTAAACAAGAAAGTTAAAATATGTATAGTGTTCGCCGCCCTATTATTACTTACGCATCAAACATTAGAAATATTAAACGTGTCTGCACTAAATGACTACACTTTTAAGAAGTATAAAAATTGTTTAAAGGAAATGGTAAAATTATCTGCAAATATAAAACGGTGAAACATCTAATCAGTAGGCTAGTGGGTGACAGAAAGAAGATAAATATGCAACCAATAAATGTCGAGATTGGCTCCAGGTAGAATCGTCAGTGTCCTGACTGCCGTGTCAGAGAAATTCTTACAAGACAAAACACGGGTTGACCAGGAAATAAATGAAAGGAGTGCACGGCAGAACAAGATGGGCATTACGCTTACAGAAAGTAGTAGTAATAGCGGAAGAAAATGAAGAACAAAAACAAGAAAAGGAAGTGGAAGAAAAAAAAGAAAAGTAAATATGACAGTTATATAAATAATATTAGCATCTATTTATATACAAAATAACTAAACAATTGGAGTGTAGTTTTATAACATTCTTTAGAAAATCCCTCTGTAAAGAGATGCAACAAAACATCATTCTCTCCCAAGAGCAAACACAAGATCTGAATGAGATAAACTTTCTGGAAGAGATTATATAAAGAATATAATGCAAACTATAAGTAAATTCACAATTTTAACCAAACAAAAGAATCTCCAGAAAACAATTATGCCCACAATAAGTATAAGTGTTAGATTATTCTGAAAACAATCATGAAGAAATGGGCGAAAGCTGAAAAACCAAAAGGTACCGCAAGAGCGATATCTCACCGAAATAAAACAGAATAATGAAAGCAAATCATCCTAACTAAGAATGCAGCATTTAATAGATTAGGAACGCAAAGAGCGCAATGCGCAAGGAATCTCTGGCGACAAGTGCCTGCAAAAGAAGAAAGAGCTGAAGGCATCGGTGGCCATGAAGTGCAGCGGAACGAAAGGGGGTGAGAGAAGAGACGAGAGGAGACGTCGAGAAGCCTCGGCCGTGGGGTTTTCCGGGGTCGATCAGCAGCGGCACCGGAAGAGAAATATTCAAGGGGAAGAGGAAACGAACTGATAGGGACTTGGATAGGCAGATGTAAGGAACGGAGAAGGCAGAGATCCGTACGATCTGTGAAGGAAGATACCAGAGATATAGATCTACGCAGATAAGTAGGTTCTAACGGGTAGGAGCAGGGTCGGGTAGAGATGGAGAAGAGGTTTGAACAGGGTCGAGAAGAATTGGAGACAAGTAGAAAAGAAGACGGGCAGATTCGGTAGCATAAGTGTGGGTATGTGTACGGAAGGGATTCGCTGAGGTTGGGGATAATCAGGAATGGGGTAGGGTAGGAAGGTAGAGTGGTATGGGTGGGGAAAATAGTATTTATGAGAAATAATGTGGACAGTTTCGAGGAGCAAAGAATCGGTAACTGAGGGTTTGGTCGGGATATGTACGAAGACCTCAAGGGGCAAGAACGGCAAAAGGTATGTGTGTATGGGAGGGGGGGGCAAGGAACAAGGAACGCGAAGAGGCACAACATTGATTGATTGATTAATTAATAGTAATTCCGGGAGCGTCAATTGAACTGAGGTATTTAGACCCATGCGTAGTGCATATTATTGCTCGGGGAAGCGGTGACCTTGCTCCGCTGGATGACGTGATCTGGGGCCGACCCAACGTCGGCTAGCGGTGATTCCCCAAGCACGAATCTCCCACCAACGGGGCCCCCAGCCGAGGCAATCACTAAGCTCCCGAACGGTCTCCCGGAATCTGTGGTAGTGTAGTGTAAGTATAATCGTGTGTAAGGGATGAGGATAGGACAAGAAAGAGGAAGGAAAAATCGCGCGCGGTCCGAGGCCCGTTCGTTATGGTTCTGCTCCGACATTCTCCTGGTGTTGATCGAATAATCCACGGAAATCTACCTATTAGAGCAGCCGGTTGCTAGAATTCTCCTGCAGACAAGGACAGACCTCGACCTAGCTTTTTTTGCTAGTGTCAAAAATCCCGCCACCTCAGAGGCTCAAACCCAAGAACCTCCTATTCAGAGGCACTTTCGTGACACCAGTGGATGCTCTAAGCTACCTTCCCCGACAGAGGCAGAACAGGAAGAAATCGGGTGGAAGAAGAAGAGCGCTTTAGTAAGAGACGCCGGAGCGGGCGGAAGGAAACGACGAGGGCAAAGGCGCGGGAGCAGAGAGAGGGGCGGGGACGGCAACTCGAGGCCACCTCGTTACTCGCGCGCCCGCGCATTACAGGTCAGCCCGACGGGCAGCCGCTAAGCCACTAATTAGCGATGCGTCGACATAAACACGCGCCAACAGGTGCCGCGGGGCCTGCGTAAATCCCGGAACGTCCCGGAGGAGCAACGTGACGCCGCCGCCGCCTCCGGTACCGGAGCCTCCCCCCCCCCGCGACGCCGCTCTCGGCCACGCCCACGCCCGCTCTGGCGCCCGACGTCTTGGCGCAGTGGGCGCAGTCACCCAACTCCGGGGTCACTTACTGCTCGGGAAGTAGCCTGGAAAGGTTTGCTTGCTTTCGTCCACCCGGCAATAGTTATGAAATCTTACGCGCGATCAACAAAAGGCTACAAGAAATGTTAGTATCCGACCGTATTTATTGTCGGAAATTTAAATTCGGAATATTCACCACATTTTATTAAGTATTTTATTACTGGTCAGTGTACATTAATTAAGGTAAAGTCATAATTGTTATCTGTACGTTTCCACACTTAATTGCAGAATTAATAATAAATCTAATATAATTTCAATTACACTTCTTTAAGCTAAAAGACGTGAGGTTTGAGAATAATTAAGTAAAAATATGTCTGGGACTCAATAAAACGGTGCCAACTTAGAATGAGGGAATTCTTTATCAGCCAAAATATATTATTAACTATTTTCGATCTGTTTTTGAGCCAGGAAGAAGATAATGTAGAAAACAATAATAGGCGGGTTTTAAAAAGGGTGGTACCCTAGGGTCGCGGGGTGATAGGGGAAGACATATAAATTTGGAGAAATGGGCGCAAAAGAATTAGTGCACCGCTGGCATGTTCAATTTTAATGGTGACCCTTCTTTTGAGAAGAAATGGGACCATGCCAATCTGCAGCACTTTTTTCATTTGAGGACTCATGGAAAGTCAAGAGGGATTAGAAAATGCTGAGTCCTATAGACCAGAAGTAGATATCGTGGATCAAAATTAGAATGCTAACTTTCATTGGATAACCAGACATTTTGGAATTGAAACTTTGACAAAAAGAACTCTCCAGATCGGTCCCTTACGAGTATGAAGAAATTGCTGAGTGGGTTAAGAATGATTGTCGGTAAGGCATTTTAGTTAACGTACATTCGAATTTCTCTAATTCCAAATCAGCAATATTAATTCTGAAATATTTAATCAAGCTTGCTCCGCATTTACAGTTTATGACGTCACGCAATAATTTGCTAAAAAAGTTATTTTCGAGAGAAACATTCTACAATTTTGAAATTGAAGGTAATGAATACTCGATCCATAATTAAGCCGTGGTTGGTGTATATCACTTATATTGAAAATGCTGTCACGTATCAGTGAATATTTCATTGTGGTATGCGTGTTTGTGTACAAGCAAACATTTGCGCAAAAGTACTGCGTGCATTTATGAAGGACATATTACTTTCATCAACCTCAAAATTATTTGTAAACGCATCCTCACGTGTAATTACACACATTAAGAAAATTGCTCTGAAGATAAAAAAATCTAAAGAAATACATTTTTAGAGGAGTTAAAAATATTTCTAATTTTCTAGAATATTTATATTGCAATAATTCAGCCATGTTTTTGATATTTATAAACAAGGAAATTTTTTTAAAAAACCTTTCATTTTTGTTAAACTACGCTTCTAGAAGGCTACGTTTGACAGATTTATTAGTTATGTTACAGTTAAAAGTGGCAACAAACAATTACGTTTCTATTTATCGGAGCTCTGGCAATTCAGCGTATGCAATATTTGCATATTAGCGAGAAGAGGATAATTATTTATTATTCGTACACATTTTTTAAAATCAGATAAATTTGATTGGACAATCTACACTACATTGGTGAACATATAAACAGCTGCCTGAAATCCCTGTCGGAAACCTCTTTGCTATTACTGCGTCGTGGTAATGAGAATACATTCACGTCGTCCATATTCATGAAATTCAAATGCCACGTGTTCATCGACGCTTGTTGCCTCCAAAATTCGGCTTTGGCCGTTATGTAGAATTCAGAATACAACAATATCGCTTCATAAAATAAACTGTTCGTGTATTCAAGCAAAAGAATAATTTACATATTCAAGATGAGGAATCGTTATTACTCAATCACATTCTGTGTATTCATGTATCTAGTTACAAAATATCACATAATAATTCAATGCCTGTCATAATACTTCGAGAATATAGAATGTAAAGTAAGTTAAGAATATTACGAGTTGTTAAAAAGCTGGCACATTCGTGGTGAAAGGTAGTCTCTATTGTTATTGAATACCAATTATTACATTTGTATCATATTAAAATTGGAATAATTCATTTTTTTAAATTGTGTATTTTAAATAAAAGTTTTAATAAACTTATCTTTCAATACAACACGCATTATCTGTTAAAAAAAGTGAAAATATCGTATAAATATAAAAGACAATGTTTTTTTGTTCATACTTAATGCGCTTCCGTACCGTTCATCCGATTGCGATAAAACTTTGTCAACTTATTGCTTGCGCTCCCAGGAATAATTTAGACATTGGACGATAGCCTGCGCACATAGGCGATTATGATGATTTTATGGTGACTCAAGTGGCCTCAAAAGGACCCTCTACGTAACGGCCTTTGATGTAGCCCGTTGTACACTACAGTACGATTATTAAGACGTCTTTATTACGTATTCTGCCCCTCCGATTGTGAAATTTCTCCTGAGAGAGACAGATTCAAGGAGAGACAGAGGAAGACAGGGACGCAGAGAGATAAACAAAAAAAACAGAAAGAGAGAGAGAGAGACGGAACCAAACTAGTGATAAAGTCTTTCGTCTATTGAAATGTTTGTAGAGCGTAGTGTAAAATGGGATTAACAAGTACGTGACCAGTAGCATGGAAAGAGTAGTATATTGCAATAGCGAACCATTGTCGGTTCCACAAATAGAATATATATTTCTCAAGAACAAAGAAGTTAATAAAAAACAGAAATCAATAATATCGCTAAACCTGGAATTAAATTTATTCGTTTTCATAAATCATCGAAACTAGAGAACAAAGTAAAACTTTCAAGCGTGGCTCAGCATGAGATTTAGGCTTTTAGCAGTTTGCCTGGGGGTTGATCTCAGCTTCCGAAGGTTCCCTTTATTCCCACGAGCTCGTTCTATATTTCAACACGCTTGCGAGACACTCTAAAACTGTTTTGTTATTCCTTCATTTACGAAATGTTTGCAGATAATTACACTAGGGAAATAGCAACATAACTCAAGTAATCTTGAACTTCACACAAGTTTGATAAGACAACTTGTGGGTGAATACGTAATATAGTTCAACATTCTTCGTTCTTCCTGGTCCTTAAAATACCATATTGCATTACAGTACAGTACAGAACATTTTAACAATAATAAAAGAAAAATGAAATTTTGTTTACATAATTCTTCCCCATTGCGCTGTTAAACTTTGAGGAAAACAAATTTATATCACGATAATATTCCTCCCTGAATGATTAGGTAAGTTTGAACTAACATTTTGAATGTGAGAAGAATATTTTGGGAACTTTTAATTCATGTTTAAATTTTTATTTTCTATTTACTACTTTTAAGCACCAAACATTCTATTTAAAATCTTTGTTTTTGAAAACCTGTCACTCTGACCCTTTGTAAGGTTCATTAAAAATTTGTTCAAAAGGAATATATTTAAAACAACACATTTACTAGGCAAATTTACTCTCAGTATCGTTGCATACGTACTAATTGCTTGAGTTAGGTTTATATCTGAGAATCTCTGACAACTGTTGAAAAGGAGTTGTATCCAAAAAAATTGAAAAAAAGTTTTTATTCTATTATTTTATGATTAATATGTATAATATTATAATATGTGTAATATCATATGTTAATAAATGAAAAATATACCGTATCTTTACAGATAGACAGACAGGCAGACAGACAGACAATTTGCCGTCATTCGATTTTTCGGTATCAAGAACCCACAAATCATGAATTCTCGCTACAGAATGTTTGAGTTTTTTTCTGAATATACCACTTTCTCGACAGCAGGACTCTGTATGAAGAGTTTTTCTGTTGAAAATTTGCAGATTCTCTCGCATCATTTCATATGTTTCTCTCATTTTACCACATGAAAGCATAGGTTTCCGCGATGGGAGGCAATGGGTGCGTTAGTCCTTGGCTGTCATGGAGACACCGCGATTCATTATCCGTTCACCCTACAAATAACCTGATGTAAACAATGCGAAGAAATCTTTACGCCACACTACGCTTCTGATTGGACAACTCCTAACGTACTACATTCGAATGCGTGTGCAGTATACCCAACCAATTCAAGAGCTGTAATTCTTAGGCAACCACTTTACTTACAATCAGTCAGTTTCAAGGAGGTAAAACGATATTAGTTATCCCTATTCTGAATAAGATTTCTTCTCCCTCTTCTTTGAAACCCAAAATTTGATGTCAATAATTCGTGTACAATGGTTGGCGTAAAATTTGGAACACTGTTCACAAGCTGCAAAAATTACGCAATCGTTGGTAGCTAGTTTCTAAAAAAAAAAGTAATCCACTTTTGATCAAACAGCACTGACTATAAAGTCGTTGTATGCTTGAGTCACAGATTTTTTCCGCTTACTTTTCTCCTCGGATGTTCATAGTTGCCCCTTGACGGTGAGCTCTTTCCATACGCTGGAAACGAATATTCCAGTGAACTCTGCCGCAGATTCAGCGATTTGCTTCTCCGGTAACGACGAATTACTATGCAATAACGAATCGATTTTCCACTCCTGTGTTTAATTACTGAAGAGCACTTCAAATTCTCAGACATTCTAAAACGAACTGAATATCAGGTCCTCACAATCCAATCTGCGGCGCGGCGCCGCGGTGTCACGAGCTGGGACCAAAGCGCCTGACCCAAGTCAGTCGTGACACATTCGTAGGCTGAACTGACAGAGGCTCAAAGTTAGGGGGCGGATTTTGATGACCGAAAACATTGCCAAGAATAATCAATAAACTACCTTTAACATGCTTCAAAAATGCACTAAAAATAACGAAAAATGACGTAACACATTTCATCAAAACCAGTTCAGATGAACAACTCAAGCTATTGGATATGTTACTGATATAATCGAGTTTTCTTCCTTTTGTTCAAGTGAACTCAGCTTGCAAACTTTCGGTTTGGACTGTTCTGTAAAAACATTTGTGCCTTTAATTATCGTGAAATCGGCCGAATTAACAATGGAGCCGATAAACTTCATAGGAACCTTCGATTACATAGTACTCACAGCGGATAACATTACAATATATGAGCGAAGAAATCTAATAAGCTACTCGAGAATTCTGTGTTGAACATTTGTTGCACCTCGTAAATATTTATCGAAGCAAATACCATTAAAATGATATCCAAATCGATTAAATCAGTGAAAATGCAGTAACAATGAAGTAGTCCGGCTCGAGCCGCCGAGGCCAACACTTCGTGCTTCGCTCTGGGTCTAGGGTCCAGATAGCAGTTACCTCAGCACCCAGCTTTCCTAAGGTGTATATTTACTACGTGAAGTACTCGGTGTGTTTGTGAGAGTTGTGTAGTCAATCAGCTAAGCACACATGTGCTGTCCGATTAAACGCAACGTCGCTAGCAGTTGATGTATAACGGTGAGCCCCCTTCAGTGCCAGCGTGTGACCTTAGGTCACAGCGATTGTCAGGAGCCATGGCATACTTGCGCTACGGGTAGCGAGATTGGGGCTCATGACAGTACCTCAGGCAGTCCAGAAATTCCAACAACACATCGTCGTATTCGGAGCCGATCCCGAGCTGCCAAAGCTCTCAGCTTGCTCAAACATGCAGTAATGGGCAATTTGCAACTGTCAAGGGTGCCGATTACAGCTCGCAACAGATCACCGGGGCTCGGGAAACTCCAGGTCGGTATACGCTTCTGCTCAGCAAAAGAAGTCAGCCTAGCGGCGAAGCAGCCTTTTCCGACAACAGTGAGTCGTTAACACATTATAACAATGCAAAAGACCCCCATACCTCAGAGAAATAGACTCGCTCCCAAATGAAGAAATCAACCATCTCTCAGATTCAACTGAGTATAATATAGCCAGTGGGAACAGATAATGCTGTGGCTAGAACAATCTATCAGATCTAGACAAAAGATTTTGAGTTTTCCGCAATGTCACTCCGCCCCAAGAAGACGAAAACCTAAAATTCCCTCCATCTATTGTAGAATATTATCTACATATATTTCGGAATTCAACAGAAGAGATTAAAAGCAAATTAACCTGCAATTTACAACAGATTTCAACGAACAGAATTATAACAATAATATTAAACAATAACAGACTGTTCAGAACTGGCCATAAATACCTCATTGAAACTAAAAGACAATTTCAACACCTACAAGATCCAGTCATAAAAATTTTCTGTCGTGCTTTCAAAAACATTCACCCAACAATTACACTAGAGGAAATAACGAAGACCTTCATGCAGCAAATTCCCGTCCATCCATATAAGTCGGTAAACAGACTTTAATAAACAATATACGTGCCCATTCCAGTTTTGCAGCAGGAATTCAAACGGAAAGTCATCTAATATTCGAACACAGTGCTTACATTGAATCACGATCTGTACCTAGTGTTAAGCGCAGAAAGATAAGAAGAAGGCCAAAGAGGTGCAGATTCAGTGTAATTGCGGTGCTTAGACTTTGGAGCACAAAGAATAACTGTAACAATTCATTCCGCGTGTATTTCTGTGCATCAAGATATTATTCTGTTAATTGCTATAAAAAATGATTTCCTCAGTTCTGTGAAAATTTCAATGGCTTCTACAGAGCTGATTTTAAGATCAATAGAATGCCCAATACTAAAAAACAAATAGACCCACCTAAGTAACCCCAAATCAAGGCAATATTAAAATGATTAAGAAACACCCCTCCAAGACTCACGCCACAAAACTTCCATCTGCTCCCCACCATCTAACAATATCCAAAATTTTCACATTTGCTCCAAACCTCCCCAAAATACAAATGAAAACAACCGTACTAACAATAACCCATCCACAACATGCTTTCTCTAATAAAATAATTCTAATAATAAGCTCTTTTATTCATTCCGATTATTAACTCAATTACCTGCTTCTTAGTCAAGTATTTATTTATATGTGCTCGCCAATATAGTCATGCAATTTACCAGCATCTCTCTCAGCTATTTTAACAACCATATATGTAACAGGTACGATAGAAACTAATTTAAATCTGGCCTGCACTGGGAACGTTCGCGAATAGCATCAACAATAAAATTAAGAACTAACGGTATTTCTTAAATGATAAAAAATAAATCTAGCTTGCCTTAAAACGGAACGCATTAAATCAGATGTTACATTAATATATCAGGCTATAGTGTAGTCAGAACCGACCAGATCAACATGGCAAACGGAGGTGGTGTACTAATACTAATAGAAAAAAATACATACCATTTATTAAACATCAACCTACCACACACTCAGGTCTCGAAATATACCATTAAATTCCCTCTAAACAATAGATTAATAACCTAGATTGCCTGGCACAAGCCTCCGAACACAAAAATTTCTGTCTCGAATATTCAGCGCTAATTCCAGATGAATTCGGCCCACTCTTCTGATTGCGGATCTTAATGCTAAAACCCCTATATGGGGATGTGATACCAACACTCGCAGACACCTAACCTCAGCAAAATATTACGGACCTCAAACTTTTCAGTTAATTATCCCAGTATAAAGCCCACTCACTACCCAAGATCACAATAAACACCGAAGACATATTAAGATATTGCAAATTCTAAACCAACCACTTTTCACTCAGCTCCTTCTTTGACTAGACTCGAAATCACCTGCCAACCATCCTCTCAACTCAACAAAGTTACGCCCCTCACGCCTCCAACTCTCACACTTAAACACAACATCAAAACTGGCAAAACTTAAGAACATAATGTCAAAACAATCATCTGTCCCATTCCCACGTTAAAATATTAAAAAACTCCCGTAAAATAGAAAAGCTATAGCGCTTCTTAAACATATGTGATAATTAGCCAACAAACATTCTTAATATATCACATGCTGCAGCCCCCCATCAGCTAACATTTCAAGTAAAATCTTCCGAAAAGCATTCTCGAACAATTATTAACACTTAGAACAAAACAAGGAAGACTTTGGTGGCAGCAATGAGAAACCACAGCTTAAGAAGAGTTAAATTACTCTCGCCACATCGCGTAAAAAATCACTAAGGGAAATAAACAAGCAAGCTTAGCAATAATTAATCGCAGTCCCTCACACAATAACAACCCACTTTGTGGGCAATTCACGTAAAAATAATCTTGAAAAAGAAAGCAAATAATAACCGGCACCATGTAAACAACGGTCAACGTGGCAAGATAATTTGCTTCTTAATGAGAAGGCTCGAACATTAGTTGATCGACGTTGTGCTTAAGATGATCGTTAGCTGCCTCAATGCATCCCCCGCCCAACTCACCCACTGCATTCAACATACTCGAATAGCTATCATCACCCCCAACTATTAACGGTAACACACACACAATCAACTACATAGTCCCCAAATGAAGTCATTAATATAATTAAGATATTTGCCATGAAAACGCCCGACGTGAACCCGAACAAAGATAAGTAACAAATCCTTAAAAAACTTACCTAACCCCCAATAGCCATATAGTACCAAATTTTAAGCAATTCAATAATTACGAACTGCGTTAGCTTCCTCCGTTATTGGCAAAATTTCAAATGTAATACCCATTCCCCCAGTCATCAAAAATCTCTCAGCAGCTGACAACTCACAGACCCATTAGCCTGTCTTCCCACTTTATCAAAAATGCTTAGAAAAACTAATCCTAAAAAGACACTATTCCATTCTGAATAAAACTCAACAATCCCCAATGCACCAATTGCTTTCAACTAATAAAGTTCTACTTCTCATCATCTATTTAAGATCAGCGCCACGAGCACATTCACAACGGCATTTCAGAAAAAACAGCCATACAGATATGTTTTACCTTTTTAAATCATTCTGAAAGCTTTTTACAAAGTGTGGTATACGTGGATTACATATTCACTAAAAAATAGGTACCCTAACTATTTAATTAACTACATAATAGCTTTTCTCAAAGATAAGAAACATTTTCAGTCCAAGTTAATAATCACAGATGAATCCGCAGCAAAAATTAGGGCTGATTACCTCACGGGCTCACTCACTGTCCCCCACGCTTTTCAACATATACACAGCCCGACAGTTCCCATAACATCACACAAGCAACATCGCCCAATTCGCCAATGACACGCAATTTTATGTCATATTATTCAACTTATCTAATCTGTAACAAATCAAACGCATTTTAAATAGAAATTGATGAATGGTCATCAAATGGAAAATCAAACTAAATCCTAAAAGTTCAAGCGCCAAAATACTTCTCATAAGAACATTTTCAACCCAACACCACTCCTACTAAACAATAACCCAATTCCATGGCTTCTCATCATAATTGAATCCTGTCAAATAACCTAGGGCCTGAATCTTTTGTACCAGACTAAATTGGAACTAAACGAAAAAAATCCACATAAGAGCTAAAATGCACAGCAATCCAAAATAAATTATTAATCACACTAAAGCCACTCTTAAATCCGCAATAGTAAGCCTCTCCAATTGAAACAATGCCCTATCACCATCTACAATCAATTAATTAGACCCCTAATGCTTTATGCATGCCTACTCTGGGATCAATGCTTGCTAATAACTAATTATTAGATTTAACAGGACTCTCCAAATTTCTTAGCCCGTCTTGCCAGCTCGATGCACCCCCTGGTTCCATGCTCAACCACTCCAACTGCATAAAGACTTTAAATTTTACCTCCTATACTTTACCATACCCGCGCTCCTACTCGACAATTTGCTTCTCAAAATAAACAGACATAACCCCAAGCCAACCCATTACGGGCCTAGCCCCACCTACCAGCTCCCAACAAGAATAAAAAAATAGATATCGCAAAATTAGATCATTCCTCAGCATATTTTCAGAACTCAATTACATCAATAGGTGCTCTGTGAGTTTCTAATTCCAGTGTAGTTAGATTTATTTTGTAAGATTAGCATTGAAGCTTAAATATACAGTCATAAATACATATGTGTAATGTATAAAATAATAATCTGAACTATGTACATTCGTTCACTAAATAAGGATATACTTAAAAAACAAAAAACATAATGAGTAAAAAAGTTAAAAAATGGACTTAATCTAGTCGAAAAAATCAAACGAAAAATGGAAAAAAAAGAATACATATAAAATTGTACCATTTCGTTTGTGATAACATAAAGTGAATTTCTATACTAAACGGCATAGTTCTAAAGTGAAAAGAAAAAAGATATTTCATTAAAATCCACCCCTACTCATAATTTTATTGCACAACCACATGTAGCAGTTTACAATAATTTTCTTTTTTGAAACCGCTGTTATAGTTTTGACGCAAGGTTAATTTAACGAACGATGGCAGATAAATTAGTTATTTTGCAGAGAACTATTTTCTTTAGCATCAGGGTCACGACAACTGCAGAGTGCATACTGCAAACCAATGAAAATCATCCAAACACACGTGTATTTGTTTACACCAGTTTTTTTTCTTAGCGTGAACGGATAACAGGCACAGATTTCTACGTTTTGGACATTCAGGTGCATGTATAGCATCAATATTTGTGTCAATATTGAAATTTCATTGCTTCACATATCATTTTCAGGTGTCATTCGTCAATTCGTTCATCCATTCATTTAAAATCAGTTCCCACTTTCCTCGTTAGTTGGGTACACGATTTGACACGAGGTTATGATTTTTCCAGGGTCTAATAAAATAAAAATTGACAAATGAGTGAAGGAGGTCCCTGGAGTAAGTGCCGTACAGTAGTTCCCGACGGTACCTCTTAGGTGCTGTGTAAAGAGTAATCCCCGAGAACTAAGCGACATGAGCGGTGTTAATTTGGATAATTGAAAAATGGTGTAACGCTCATTAGAAGATAACTAAAAAGATAATCCTTACACCTCAACCTGTTCCTTATGCACTTAATTCCCCAAGTAGCTATCCCCACTGCTCTCACTCTCACCTAACTTTTCGAATTCAGCATCGTCTTTGTATTCATCCCCAACCCCGCCATTGCCTGCGCCCAATCCGTGACGTCGGTTGGAGCCTACGTAGCTTCATTCACGTCCCCCGTCTCACTCTTGTCCTTTCCTAAGCAAACGTCTGCCTTTGCAGAGGCATCACATTGATCTCCCACTGCGCTGATCACCCATGTAACGTCTGTATGCTCGTCTGACGTCCTGCCCACAATTCCTTTCTTGTCACGCGTTCCAGTATCTATGTGACTCCTGACTTTCTCGTCTCCCCTCCTCTTGACCCTTCTCAGCTTGCGTGTCAAACTTCTATTTTTCCTCACTCGCACTTTCTCGTTTGCCTTGGCCTGAGACTTCTATTCACGTCCATACCATCATCCTTGTTTCCCTCCCAGACCCATACTCACACGTACCTTTCCCTCCTCCCATCCTGTGCTCCACTCTACTCCCCCGCTCCACTCTACTCCCCCGCTCCACTCTACTCCCCCGCTCCACTCTACTNNNCTCTACTCCCCCGCCTCACTCTACCCCCCCGCTTCCATCACTTCCACATGTAGGCTCATCCTCTCACCTTCATTTCATCTCTGCCTTCTTTTAGTCCCCTCCTACGGCTATGGCCTTTGCTTTCGTGTACCGACCATTCTCTCTCAAACTCTCGCCTCACCACCACCTTCACCACTCCAAACCCTTGTTCAATGAACCATCGTACAGACCCACGAATCACTTCCCCCAATTTCATGCCCGTCCTCTCCTTTCAGCGTGACCCGCTCATCCTCACTTCCATCAACACCTCCATTCTCACTCTCACTGCCACCCCATCCCCAGCGCCGGACGGAGGGCAGGAAGGCGGCTGCGAGGCGACGCGTTCTCTCGCGATACGTCACAAGCAAAATCAGTCTCCGGGGCACAATCAATAAACCTCAGCTGTCCGCCCACCCGGCCTCCTTCCGCCCTTCCGAGATGTCAATACAGCAGCCAACTGCGTGACAAGCTGCAGAAGAATTTTCGAACGACTCGACCATAGAAACAATTTTTCAAATCAAAACTTCTCTCATCGCCTCGCGCTCTTTCCTCCCGCTGCGCGCTTCGGCGCGAAGAGACTTCGCCCCGGCGCAGCACGGCGCGGCGGTCCCCACAAGGATAAAAGTGAACTTCATTACAGAAATATCAGAAAAGAAAGTTCTGCCGGGTAACTTTCGCCGGTGTGTATATAGCCGGCAGAAGTTAATTTCAAGACGTTGCAACGATGCCGCATTGGATGTAGCAAAGCCTACACCACATACAGGATGTTCCACTAGCCTAGAAGCAGTAAACGGTTTGAAGTAGAATGTTGCGTTAATATTGAGTCACATGTGGTTTCTGCATGTAACTAAAATAGCGGATTAACTAGAGGATTGAAAATGCAAAATATTGTAAATCCATTAATTTCTTTCAATGAATATATATTTCTATAAATAAAGTAAAGCAACAATAACTATTATATCAATTAGCTGTTTGAATGGTTCTTATCGGTTGACATTTTTCCCTACGAAAGATTTCATTATATTTCAATATACGTATATAATATTATGTTATTAATTCTTAATTGCAAGCGCATTTAACAATAATGCTGATTTAATTTATCACACAACCGTTAACTGTAGGCACTGAACCAGTAGATAAATCTCATTAATGACCCCAAAAATCATATTAAACCATCCTGTCGTGCGAAAGTAATACACCAATTACTTAATGTAAGGATAATTCATGACGTAAGTAAAACGAATAATATGAATGTTAATGTGAGTACGAATCTGACGCGTTAAAGAATCTGCTAATAACGCTATAACAAACGTAACCAATCATTGTTCTAAACTCCGTGTTCACTGCCAATATGACATTCCTGTTGAATGTATATAGAAGAAGAACATGAATAATGAAATGTTTGTACCAATAGCTCCACTTTTTCTCCCCTTCAATGCAAACCACCAGCTTTTCATCAATCCCGTTACATTTTTCATGAACAAAGGATCGGTGTGGCTGTTCTTGTCATCGCAAATAAAATACCTCAGTATTTTTATATACACATAAAACGTAACTATCAAAGGCATCATAATCATGCTTCTCAATTGAATTATACGACGTAAAACTAGTGAAAAAGTCGAAATGTTAAAAATAATCAAATTAACAAAATTAATTTTAATAATCAGAATCGATGTCTGGTGCTTACTTTCGTGAAATAAAACAGCTCCTGGTGAACATTAGGGTGATGTTATTCCTTTTGAAAATTGTTCTCGCTTATTTACTAAATAGTGCTGATTCATCTTTATCTTATTCTGAGTATTCGTTTTAAAATATGATGAATTAGTTATATTCCAAGTAACCATATTTTCCTCAGCCATTACTAATGGACTAAATTACTCTTATTAATTGTTTGTTGATCGTAATGTTTCGTAAGGTTTCACTGTGTGGGATACAACTGCCAAGCACGCTATGACTTAAAAACATCTTTATTGAACAAACGAAATTGGAAGGAAATGAAATAGCAAAAGTGCCGTGTTACATATTGTGAATTGCCCGAAGTGTAAATATATACATTATTTCTCACAATAAAGTAATTTAAGACAATCGTGAGAAAGTGTCTTTGGTATAGTCATTTCAGAATCCGGATTCTGCTACCAACCACTCCTCGTCTGAAACCCTTCATTCGCATGAAGACTTCATATTAAAAAAATATTTAAAGTGGGATTATCACTTTACAGTTGAGGATTAGATATTATTTATGTAATATAATGGCGCTGAGTATGTACTTGTCACTTTATATATTAATTACTAGTGAACCTGCAATGCGTCGCTATTGCAATGCAACACTTCACATACTACTGATCACGTAATTGTTAATGCTACGGACTGCCACAAATTTCAATACACGAAAGACTTTCTCGCGTGTGGGGTTCCGTCTCTCTCTATTCCTCTGTATCCCGCATTTCTGTCGTCTTCTGTCTCTGCCTGTATCTGTCTCTCTCGGGAGAAATGTTTCAATATCAGGGACAAAATACGCAATGAAGTATGGTGCTTGAGTCAGCATCAAATTGCCATCAACACTCTTATATGTGGGCAGGCGTTTCCATCGTACTATGCCTGTATTCTTCCTGAAAGTGCAAGGAATAAGTTGACAAAGTTTAATCGCAATCGGATGAACAGTACGGCATCGCATGAACCACCAAACATTGTCTTTTATATATAAGATGTAATATTGTTGGGGTAAGTTACGTAAATAACTATGGTAGTGGGCAATTTCAATAGAGCACGCTAGCTTCCTATTTCTGAGTCATAGACTTTAAATCCTAGGCAATCCTCAGGAAAATTATAGGAGATAAAGCGAGTACGCGGGAGTTTTCCTCGTGGCCATTTCGTACCTCCTGTGTTCCTCTCTACCATTTGCTTAATCTTCATTCTCATCTCTCATCACATTTTTGCAAAGAGGCATTACATTAAAGCGACGGAAATACAACGACATCCGCACTGAGATTTTTGATGCGGAACTATGATCGATCTGAATTCTTTCAGTTTATGCCTCACAAAAAATGTTAGATGAACTCCTTAGTTTCTCAATCAAATCAATATTCATAAACCTTAGTTTTTATCTGATGAAAGGCAGCTTACAGTTAATAGCCGGTATGGTAGTCCAAAATATGAGAGAATATTTAAACCAAAACTACTAGTTTTTTCATTCAGTATAATCTAAATGATGATTTTTACAATCATAAATACAATTTCAATCAGCATCACAGTTGAGATTGCAATCATAATCACGAGTACCTGGTAACGTTACTAAGAGCATCAAGTGATGTTACTGCAGTTCTTCTGCTCGGGAGGTCCTAGCGCTCGCGTTCCGACTGGGACTGAACTTTCGACTTCCTAGAGAGCTAGGTCAAGTTCAGCCACTGCTTGGAGACTTCTAGCGGCCAGCATTTCTAATCAGTAGTTTGCTGTTATTTTTCCAATGAACACCAGGTGAATGCCGGAGCAGTACCCTAAGAAATGGGCAAAGCGCAATATTTCCTAGCTCTTCCTTGCCATAACCTCACCCCTTACTTACGTACGCTAACATGCATTAGAACACTACACATATTGAGAAGCCAGTTGCGAGCTTTTAGCTAGTCCCGGGTGTGGCGGGAGATACCTGGATCGAATAACCCTGCAAGACAGCCTAGAGGTCGGATTTCACCATCCAGCGGGAGAAGAACTCCACCACCTCCGTAGATGAAAAAATGCACTACACTCACGATCCTATTGGCCGTAGCAGTTGACGCGCCCGGAAACACATAATAAGCAATCATAATCATATAGTGATTGCAAACATCATCATTATAACTATATCAATAATAGTCTCTTGATAGTAATGCTCAATTGGGAAGACAGCTGACATCCATGCTAAGATTGTAACCCAAAACAATTGTAATTGAGCCAAATACCTCCCATTCGCACCATAGGAAAATAAAATGAGAAAAAAGGAAAAACTCATTAATCTCAGGAATATGGCAATGGGTAAACATTTTGTTCCGACAATAACGAACCCTACTGTAATGGCACATTTTGTTTTGGAAACAATATTGAATATAGAGAAACCTACATAAGAAAACATGTCAGATCGTTTGATGTAACAGATATCTGTACATCTGTATGACCACTTCTCAGCATTAATGCAGTATCGTGAAGACGTCGCGTTGATGGCCGCCTTGAGAGACTGATAGAATAATTTCAGCAATAATTTTGGCTCTGCTTTCAAATCACAATGTACGAAAATAACACAAAGCCTTCTTGGGGTGAACTCCTTATAAGAAGGATCCAAAAAATAAACGCACAATTTGTCGAACGACGAATGGCACACACGCAGTTACTACAAAGCAGAGTGTAACGGAGCACCCTATATAAGAAACAATATTGAATGTGGAGAAACCCACGCGCTCGCCGGCGGAGGGCAAGCTCTTACGACGGGGAGGAACTTGGGCGAAGGAGTCGATAAAGTGGCAGGAGCGCGGCGCCGTTACTTGCTGAAGTTCCATTCACACCTCCTCTCGGTAAGCCCGGCTTCCCTTCCTTCCCCCCCAGCCCCTCTCCACTAACCCCTCCCCCCACCACACCCCACCAGCAAACCCCGCCGAGAATATACCTAAGAGGCATTTCGCCGCGCTTTCAGACCCTCTGACGTTCTGTAAGGAACGGTGGCTTTGGCGAAAGTCGCCACCCTCCCCCCGAGTCCACTCACCTCACCCCCACCCGCCTTTACGATACTTAATCGACAGAACTCTTGTATATCTGACCGTAAAAGCTAATGGGGAATTGACCCACCAATTTCCTGGAAATAGACCCCCGATGGCCGCTTTCACGTCGCGGCGGGGGGTAATGCTTAATTCCCTGTCGAGCTCTTGCGGTTTGTTGACACTGTGATATGGGGAAATGAGATATCCACGCTCTGCTGCAATCAAATTTGATGTTCGTACTGTTTGCAATGAAGTGAGATTTGGTATTGTAGGAAAGAATAAAAACGAAATTAAAAAATACTAACAACACTCAGAATAAACCACTTTCGTGCATCCATTCCCCGTAATCGACAAAATAGATCTTTAAGATGTCATTAATAATTTTTAAAACCGTTAGTTAAGTTATGATTAAAACATTCTGCTAAGTATGCTACTTCAATGTGAGTGAATAGTTGGCAGTCTTCCTTGAAAACCACCTTTGTAGAGCCTTCTGGAGAAATTGCTTCTACAGTGTTTTAAATATTTATTTTTTTATTACATAAGTTAACTTTTCCATTGGAAACATTAATTGAATAACATTAAGTAAATGAATTTTCCTAATAAATACATATTTTATTATTTTGTACTATAACTTTCGCCTCAGTAACTAACATAAGATATCTCGTTTACAAAGGAACTTTCAGTTTTTTTGTAATTTTATGAATTTACTAGGTTAATTGTTTATTTGGAAAACAGTAGAAGGTTCTGCAGAAATGTATAAAAATTAATTATATGATTTTTAGTTTTGAGCCAGTACGTACTACTTATTAACGACATCTAAAATACTTCTAGTAAATTGAGGGGTTGTGGGGTTGTCTTAGAACTTTTATTGGTTAATACCCCCAATACTGAACAAAATCTAGGAATTCGAACTTTGAAACATATGAACCTAGACTACCGATCCTCCAAGACTGTTTGACGAGCGCAGCAGAAAAACAGCAATGCAATTAAAATGTTCGCCGAAAAATTTCCATTCGCAATCGATAATCTGCTGGATGAACATATGGAAAGAAGGAGCTGATCCTATTATACTAAGTATCTTCGCATCGGTAACAGACAATTAAGAGGATATAGGACACATATTGGGATACCGTATTGATCTGGAATTTCGCCGATTTGAAAGAACTGCAATTACAGAAAAGCTAGTTTTAATACTCTTACCCGAGGATTTCCTCAAATTGAAGCGACGAGCACACAGGATAACTTGAAAAGCCTGACTTCAGCATTACCTTCAGTGCTTCGACTACCAACAAACTCCTCGCAAAAAGGTTTGTTGTAATATCTATACCGTACCCGAACATAGAACCAGAATGGGAGCAAAAAGTCATGGAACACACTGATGATGTTCTGAAATAACAAACCGTAAGTAATTTTAAGTAAGATTTAAGTAAGATTTCCGATTTTTGCTTTTAATACGTTGTCCAACATGGATTATTAAAGAATTAGATTATGTAAAAGTCGGACAGTTTTACAAAACAATTTCCAGCGTGAACAATCTAGCATTGCGGAAGAAATTATCATAATATGCTATTTTACATTAGAAAATGTTTCAAAATATTATTGAAACAACATATGAGAAGTGTCAATGATTAAAGCTCACAATACTCGCCAGTTAAGAAAATAAATACGGTTTCACTTTCATTATGCTGTATATAGAAGAATGTTGTTGTTGTTTACTACACATTACTTTTAACTCTGGTCATTATACTCTAGCTCCTTTAAGAATGAAGGAACCCTCCTTTTTCCACACCTTAATATACCCATAGGCAAAGCCCCACCTGAAGCGTTCACACTGTTATTCGATTGTAGCGTCAGATCAAAGGACAAAATGTGACAAATACAACTTGATAACTACCTCCGACACAATAGAATACTGCCATGTGAATTAAAATACCGTGACGCAAGAACACAACGAGAAACGACAAAGTGTAAGTTAATAGCACAAGCAGCTTAGTTCATATCCCACGACGGCACTCCGATAGTTTTAAATACGGTCGCCAGCTCGACGACAGTAAGAAAGTAACGGCTCCCGGAGAAATTACTGGCAGAAGTCCACATTCCATTAACCGAGTGCGCGGAAAAGTTTAATTAACCACATTAAAGTACAATTTTTATGTGCCACTTGCACTTCTTCGCTAGTGCTGCGAAGCGGAGCTGTAATTTTAAAATTCATGAAAAATGTTAGCTTTAATTAAAGCGGGAAAGGCCGCCGCCGGGCCTCCGCGCGGGAACGCGTGTGCGGCCGCGCGTGTGGGTGGCCGTGCCAGCGGGGACAGGGACAGGGACAGCGGCGACCTGCCGACGGGACGATGGGGCATGACGTCACTGGCCGGCCGTGTCACCTACGCTCAGAACTCTGCTCCTAGGCGGGCTTCAAACGTCAGTCAGAACGGAAGCAATTTACGTGCACTCTTGAGAAGGTTAAGGGAATCGTTAATGATGGTTAACAGTAACAGAGGTAAACGTTTTTAATAAGTTCACATTCTGAGATCAAATCTAAAGCATCTTGAAATTAGTATTCTCTTTCAGCCTCAAATTAAATTTAAGTAAAAACATTGCGCTTGTCTTAGGGAGACATAGTGAGGGGGACTTGACGAATGAGGGAAACTTCTGACGCCACAGACTGTCCGCGTCATCTACATTTAGATCTCAACCCATCAGTTAGAATTGAAGAGCATCCAGAATTAAAGATGTATATTTGCACTCTATAGTTGTTTATTTCATGGAATACAGAGGCAACCGTGATTTTTAATCTGTATACATGGATATGTTGGCATTTTCTCACCCAGAATCAGTAAAATACATTTTAAGTCAAAATATGAAGGAAGGCGAACCGGCTGGGACGTGGGGGACAGCAGAGGGAAAATTACATGGGCTAGGACGGCGGCCGAGTGGCTACCGTAAGCCGCTGTTAGAGGAGAATTCTACCAGTAGGCTGCTCTGATCGGTAGTTTTCCTTGGTATCTACGATCAATATAAAGCGAGTACTAGAAGATCCCTAACAAATCGGTAAAAGAAGGCTCGCATCTTTCCGCCACCATCCTCGCCCCCCTTTCTCTCTCCTTACGCACTAAACTAGCACACATTGAGACCAGTCTGGAGCTGTGGGCGTGTTCCGTCTGAGGCAGTGCCCCGCTGGCGGAGATTCTTGGAGGGGGAAACCTCCGCCAGCCGACTTGTAGATCGGCGTCGGAACTGACGTTCTGGTGGCGGAGAACCATTGTCACTTACCACGATTTAACTAGCAATATACTAAGGGAACTAATGATCATAGCAATGACACGTCCGGGAACATAAAATCATCAATGGAAGTATTCATTTTCTTTGTTGCATCAACAACATGGGATTTTTAAATGAAACTTCAATGCTGCACTGTGTGACAATGGCTGTTTTGTATGTTTATTTCATTTTAATTTTGTATATTTTAAGTTTATGTCAAGAAAATTAGTATGTCATTATTTACTGTCGCCTGCAGTACATTTCTTTATGAATAAATGCGAAAAAAGTCTTCATTTTGATTATATAGTGAAAAATATTTACCACTTTTATATATGTTTGTCTATTAATTTCGATTCAATTCCATTGAAGTCAAATCTCTTTACTGGCCATTGCAGGGTCATTGTCAATAGACGATTAAGTGAAGAGAATGATAAACTCTTTGCAGATGTAAACTAAATCTACTTTTCTCAACAAAATGTGTATAAATTCTTCTGACAAATAGTTATAAATCTGCTGACAACTAGAACGTAGGTACGAAATAAAAAATTCTAAAACATTGAAAATATTACAATAAACAAAATATATAAATATTAACATTTTAAAAATATTGTTTTAAATGAAACACATTGTCTTACAAATTAATAAAAGAAAAATAAAATGTTAAAAAAAATAGAAGCAAAGGATAGATATGAAGAATAGATTCAATAAATAGAAAGGAGTGTAATCTAATTTTGGAGTGTTAATTATTTGATAATAAGTTACCCAAGATAAGTTGTAGATTTATTCGCGATACTAAAGTATTTAACTTTAAGGCGCTTACTAAAAAAAACAGCCTTTTTCAAAGACGTCCCGTACGTCATTATTAGTAATTGTACGCCATTACCAGTACTTTACGTTAGTTACGTTACTGTTCATTTTGTAGATCGGATTTCATCATCTTCAGCTTCAGCAGCAGCTGCAGCAGCAGCATGGATTAGGCTGATGTAGCCTGATCCGATAAAGTTGTCTAGAGAATACCATCTCTTCTTTCGTCTTCTTATTTGTCTTTTTCTTTTTGAGAGATAGTAATAGGCCTGTTCAGGCAATCTCTCATTGTTCATTCTTTGTAAAAGGTCTATCCAGTTTTTTCTATGTGTGTATTTTCCTAGTAAGCTGGTAATTCCCAATTCTTCTACTATATCCTCATTTCTGACATGGTCCATTAATGTGCATCCTTTCACATACCTCAGAAATCTCATTTCTTCTGCGTTTATTCCTCTGTTTTCTCTAGATATTGTTACCCATGTTTTGCATCCATACATGAATGTTTATTAATGCACTATTTGAAATACTTAAGGAAGTTAATGAATAATAAAAATTATAAGAATTTGTAAAATTACTCTCCAATCCACGCTTTTTAAATGTCTTTTATAAGAAAGGTTCCATTAATACTTAGAGTGCAAAGTAAAATATTTCATTAAAAATGGTAATGAAAATTGTATTAAAAATGGGAATGTAAATTAGTAAAGAGAAAGCCTAAGAACATTCTCTACAATCAAAATGTATCAGGACAATTTCTCGTACAATATGAGTATTAGACTTCAATCCCAAATTTCCGTAGATATTGAACCATTTCTGAGAGAAATCTAGAGTTCACAATTGAGTTTACAATTCCTGCTCATAACTTTCACTCATCAGAAATAATCCTAGAATACTACGGGTGTTATCGAATCGACCGAAGTAAGCCAGAGTAAGCTTGACCAAAGAGCCCATTGCCGTAGACCCAACGAAACTTCGCGTTTGACGACTGCGCTTCCAAGACGATAGAAAGCCCTATAACGCAAAATTCGAGCCACTAAATAACGAAGGGATCAAAGCGCTGTTTCCGTCGCCCATTGTGAAACTAACGTTACGAAAGCAGCGACCCGAGCGTTTCTATGTACTTTGCGCAGCTCGCTCTCTCTCTCTCTCTCTCTCTACAGGCCTTCCGCTGCGCCAAACTTTACGCGCGTCTTACTTTTATAGCTCAATATGTAGGTCAAGAAGGACGATAGGGCCGTAAGAAACCCATCAAAAAGATACGCTGCACACTGCTTGGCCTCGCGCGCATTATAACATCATTAGCGACAGACGTCTGGGACGGATCAGATTCCTGCGTTGGGCGCGGGGCTGGGCTGGGTTGGGCTGGGTTGGGCTGGGCTGGGCTTAATCGTGTGGAGATAAGTCGCTTACAGGGAACAATCGCACTGTCTCTTGGAACCTTGTCACACGTTCCTCTTGTTATTTAAGGTCGGGAAGCACGCTTTTATGAAAATTATCTCCTGCAAGATATTAAAGTCGTATTTTACGCCACTTCGTTATTAAAGGAGTCTTAATAACCGCCTCAAGGAATTTTATTTACAAACGTAGAGCACCCGTCGTGTCGGGGCTCTGAAACTTTTAGCGGGACATAAAACTCAGACTTTCTGCGGCTAAAAAAGTGAGGCCTGTTGATAAGAGATAACGTCAACCATTCTATCAAAGTTGGCGCAGAGTTTGAAAACAAGGAAAGTTACTGTGCTACATAATTTTTGTATCAGATCCGATACAAAGCCCCAGGCTTACTTCCGAATGGGGGCATTACACAGTGTTTTGAAGACAGAGTAAAAGGACCATTTCCTTTTTGTTGCCCCAGGTTGTCGTTATATGCCACAAAGGAAATTAAAACTTGCTGGCCTGTTCTTTCAGGAGAGTAAAGAGACCTGCTGGCAAGTCTGAGATAGACTAAGAACACATAACTCGAAATAGAGTAAAACTTCTTAATGCTACTACAGCTATTACCACTTCTTCATTTTTTACTATTATTCTGAGTAAGTGTATGTAGATTTCTGCGCATAGCCGTTGTTTAAAAAAGACACATTAGCGCAGTTCGCTTTCAAAATCAATTTTATTGTTATGTTCGTTTTTATTCGCGGTTTATTATTTAAACATAAACCAGTAATATTAATAGCAACAGGTAACTAATTCTTACAGAGGAAAAAATAGTGAACTAATGTAAAGAACAAACTAATAATATCGTTTTCAACAAATATCAACGTTCACTTAAATTAGGAAATGAACTTTTATTTATTGCAATTCCATATCATTTTGCCCTATTATGGAGTATGTATTACATCATTTTTCAAGCAGCATTGTACTGTCAATGTATTGAAAAAGAATATTGCACATAATAAAATATTCGACTTCCAAATAGATTTGCATCGAGAGTGAGCTAGAAACGTTTCCAATCCCAAAGAAGTAACCGTCGTCATGCAATCAACGTTAACATGCATCGTTGTGCTGCGCAAACAGTCAGGTGACAATTGGGCAGTTTACATTGTTGTTTACTGACCAGTGGAAAACGACGGTAACGAGAAGATCGAGGGGTCTATCCCAACTTTCCCCGCAAGCATAAAATAAAACCGAAAGACTAATGTCAAGGAATGACTAATGTACTTTAATAAGAAAGCAATAACTCATTCCGGAGGTACAATATATATTCTATAGTATGTGCAAAGTTTTAACCACAATTCTAAGTCGTAAGATCTTCATGACCTGGAATTCACTCGATTCTGAACCCTTTTTGAATACACCAGCGGATATCTACATCGCGTCATAAAATA
Source organism: Gryllus bimaculatus (assembly GCA_017312745.1). NCBI lineage: Eukaryota > Metazoa > Arthropoda > Insecta > Orthoptera > Gryllidae > Gryllus > Gryllus bimaculatus. Next base: position 5,952,778 of record BOPP01000006.1, read on the forward strand.
TTAGACTTCCAAATCGAATTGCGTGGAGAGCCAGCCAGAAACCATTCTATTTCAAAGGCAGTATCCATTAAACTTTACACCGAATGTGCGTTGCCGAAACGTCGAACCGTAATCAACACTCGCGTGCAAGGCCAACTGGCAGGTGAAAATTGGGCAGCTTCCACTGTCGTCTACCGTAGCGCGTGACGGGGACGGGCAGATGCGGACGAACGGGTGAAGGGGGAGGCGGAGGGGGAGGTATTGCAACGGCCTCCGCAAATGCGAAACAGATAAACACCTCGCGGGGGCGGCTGGGTCCGCTAATGAACGGCAACAGGCGCAGGGAAACGCGCGCGCGACACAGCCAACGCCCGCTCAGTCAGCCGGATAAACACGACACTTAACGGCGGCGCGAGGCGACAACGACGCGCGAACGGCGGAGGGATGGAGCGGGCGGCAACGCTGCAGGGCGGCCCTCGCAGTTTCGCTCACAGTCGCAGAGAACACTCCACTATCCCGATTTCGAGTAAAATGCTAGACGACAAAGGATACGAAAGTTGGTTGTTAACGAGTTCTTGCCCTGCCTCTATTAACTCCGAAACAATTTCACGATGTTAAAAAATGTCTGAACTTCGCCAACGCGTGTTGTTCACGTGTTTCGTATTTCGGGTCACGTATTTTCTATTGAATAGTTTCAGTATATAATTTCAACCACGTGAATTTACTAATACTCGCTCATTCTTCCCACAATTGAACAATACGTCTTATTGTTATTTAACAATACGTCTTACGCATATATATTTCGTATTTGCCTCTAAGTTGATGCTCGTTTTCGTGATTTAAAAGTTGACCATTTTCTTCATTTTCACGCTAGGGTATTTCGGGCTCAGCCAACGTCCGTCAGTCACCGGATAAACGCAGGACTTAACTGAGGTGCGAGGCGACAATGACGAACGCACGAACGGCGTGGAGGGATGGAGAGGACGGGCAACGCTGCGGGGTTGCGCACCGGTCACGCAGTTTAGCTCACGGTCACAGAGTACTCTCCACTATGCCAATACATGTGAATGGTAAAGGCCGTGGAACTAAAATCCCATGTAACCATCTCAAAAACGAATTCACAATTCCGAAAACTTTCTCAATATTGCATGACTAAGGTTCCAGAACGTGTGTTTTTTCTTTAATCAAATTAAATGTATGATTTTCTATTATAAAAATTAGAACCGTTTATAAGTACTAATACTTATTCATACATACTATATTTTAACAAGTTCTTGTATTGCACTGCCCGTATATGTTTCAGTTTTGCGGAAATGTCAAATTTATAACTATTGAAATTTAATATGTTTTTGCATGATTTCCAAATGGCCTATTTTTTTCACTTTTATATTAAAATACGGAAGTTTGCGCGACTCTAGCCGGCGCCCGATTAGTCACCCGGATGAAAACTACACGTGACGGGGACGCGATGCGCGTGGAAGAGTGCCGCTTCGCACACAGTCCTTGGGTGCACTCCACTCACTATTCCAATATCGGGAAGAATGTCTATGGGCGAGAAAGGACGTGAAACTCAGACATCTCCTACGCTATCGACCTACCTCTACTTTCAAACACGAGTTTTCTATCTCGAAAAATGCCTGCATTTCGTTATCTTTCGTGTTGTTCAATTCTATCAATTATTCCGTATAAAGAGTATTCTTTTGGACGGTTTCAGTACAAAATTCGAATCACCTGCATTTACTATCCATTCATTGCGCATTTCAACAACTTGTCTCATTGCAGTGCTAACATATACTTTTGTCGAACTTCTGGGGAAATGCATTGTTCTGAATCTCTGAAAATTTATATTTTTTCTGTGAATTATTGTTTGTCCACTTTCCATCATTTTGACACTGAAGTACCGTGGGCTCGCTGAGGTGCGTGCTACTCAGTCAACACCGGCTCAGCCACCCCGATAAAAATACTCCACACACTCACGGACGGGCAACGCTGATTTCCGTGCTACGGTTACAAACAGCCATTCCCGCATTGCTCAGGAAACCGTACGCAGAAACTCCGCTGCTATACCAATATCAGGAAGAACGCTGTGAACGACAAAGACTATGGAACTGAAAACCCATCTAAACTATCGATATATGTGCACTACATTCAAAAATGAGTTCACGATTTCAAAATATTTCTGAATATTGCATGCCTTAATATTACGTATCATTTGTATTCTCTTAAATGACATTATATGTATATGTTATTTTATTGTATTATATTAGATTGGCTTATAAGTACTAATAATATATCAATATTGCATGACTAAGGTTCCAGAACGTGTATATTTTCTTTAATCAAATTGAATGTATGATTTTCTTGTATAAAAAATAGAATCGTTTATAAGTACTAATACTTATTCACACATTCTAAAATTTAACGAGCTGTCTTATTACACGGCCTGCATACTATTTTGCTCTTATGAGGAAATGCGGGAATCTGAATTACAGTGAATTATTATATTTTTGCATGAATTTTCAGTAGAGCTATTTTCACCATTGAGTCACTAATTATGGAAGATCGCGTGACTTAGCCAACGTTTGCTCAGTCAGCGGAATAAACACGACACATAAATAGGTCAGGAGGCTACAAAAACTCGCAAACGGGATAGAGCGATCCAGCAACGCGGGAGGGCGGGCTTAGATTCCAAACCCCCCACGCCGTGTCGCCCAGGCAAACCGCAGAAAATCCACCACTATTCCAATGTAGGGAAGAATGCGTTTGGAAGATAAAGAATGCGCAATTAAATTATAACCGCGCTCCCGATGTGGGCCTTCTGCCTTCAAACAATATTGAAGCTCCCAAAAGGTATAATTGCCTGGAGACCGGTGGGGAACTTCGAGCTTGTACCGCGGCGGTGCTCCGCTGGTGGGAGATGCTTAGTAGGGGAAAACCCCGCTAGCTGACAGTAGGTCGGCACGGGATTATGCAATCTAACGGGGCAAGATCACTGCCACCTCCCGAGGAAGAAACATGCTTATGGACTAATCTCGGAAGTTCACGCGTCCGTAATCACTAATCAATCAATCAAAAGGTGCATGCGTATATTAGATTAGGAATCATTAAAATATGCCAATTAATCCATATGCGATGCGCTCTCTTGAACCGTTTCACTATGCAACTCGCAATTGAGCGTGAACACTGGTACATGTTCAAACAGTCATTTTACAAATAGTATCCCGTTTAAAAAATATTCTTGTAATATTACAAGATTATAATAAATTATTTTACTAGTTTGTGAGTAAGCGACTTACTTTCAACCACTTTTTCCTTCATTGTATATCTGTTCACTAGTCATTCATTAGGCTTCACTTCTGATGGTTTCAGAAAACCACACAATATATACAACATTTAATTCACTATTTACATTTGAGGTAACCATAATTGGTTTCCGTGCTTTATTTATTTTTTTAATTTTCATGTATCATGCTTTTGTTGGCGATGGTACAGAGGAGAAAAATTATTATATTACTTCATGGGGTTATGCTTTCTTAATGAATGCGTAAGGATGTCATACCTTACAAGATCACTTCAAGTAAAGTAGGTTTAGTGCATGTTATTTCCTCTGGATGCGGCTGTGATATTTCCCCACTGGATTGAGAGATCCGGCTGTAACCTACCCGTCGGATAGCGGGGTTTTCTCACCACCAGGTATCTCCCTCCAGTGGGGCACCCCCCGCCATCCAGGACAAGCTCTAAGCCCGGTCTCCAGGCATGTGCTAGTGTTGTGCATGTTACCCTAAGTGTGTGCAAGTAAGGAGTGAGGATAGGATAAGAAGGAGAAAGGGAAGATTCCTCGTGGTCCGTGGCCCGTTTTTTGGGTACTGCTCCGCCATTCGCCTGCTATTGATCGGTGAAACCACAAAAAATTACCGGTCAGAGCAGCCCGCTGCTATACTTCTCCTCCAGACAGAGGCTGAATTCAACGAATTTATGTAGCTATTGTCGAAAATCTTGCTACCGTCGGGGCACGAATATCTGGACCTCTCGGTCAGAGGCACTGCCGTGACATCAGTTGATACCCTGAGCCACCTCCCCTAGTCCAATTTGCGTCTCTTTGTCTCTAAATTACTTTAGGGGAAATGTCACCGCTCGCTGAACCACACGAAAAACAGGGCGCATTCGAGGGCTACATCGTAGCCTCGACGCACGATCGGCGTGAACCGACATGGAGCGCGCGGGAACAGCGTAGGACGGTGTGGGGTTCCAATTCATCTACGCGGAGCTGTCCACCGTACGCAGAGGACACTACACGGCTCCAATGTGGGGGTGCATTCCAGCAGTCTCGGTTCAAAGGGTCGCGCGTGGAAAACCCTGTTAGAAGCCCGCATGTTTGTTTGTTTGTTTGTTTGTGCGTTGTGGCATGGTCAACCATCCTTGTTCCACCTTTCATCTCTCTGCCAGCCATACCTGTCCGGTTTCGGGCGCAAGTTTGTTTGGGCATTTGCATGATACATCCGGCATCTGGGTTCGATGAAGAATACTCTGCGTTCCTACCACCATACGAATCTCCGTTGAATCTAAATCCTTTCTTTAATTACTTTCCCTTCCCAGTAAAGTTTGGGATCTCCGTTACGAGCAGGTGCATGACGTACAGGTCTAAGGCCCAAAGCGTTAGTTCCATCTAGGTCTCCTTGGGCTTCATCCCTTTAATGCAGGACGAAACACGATGCACTCACGTGCTAGATTATCCATTACAGTTTGATCATCGTCGATATGGGATCATGAGCACCATCAGTGTAATAAATGTTAGGTACCTCCAGCACGTCTAGGCTGGAAGGCGGGGACGTCCGGACACTGAAAGGATCATGCGTGTTCAATTACCGCAGCAATGCTTATCACAAGGAAGGCTATGGGACTAGAATTTCATTTAGGCTCTCAAATTGTGACTTAGAAAATATTTTACGATCTCGAAAAAGCATTCTTACGACAAAAATGTACATTGTTGAATTCTGCCAATTTCAATTACGTTTGCAAAGTGTGACTTTGAAAAGATTTTACGATCTCGGAAAAGCATTCTTATGACAGAAATGCGCATTGGTGAATTCTGCCCAAAACCCCAAATCGTGTGTGTTGTCGTGAACCGTTCCCGGTTGCGAAACACACTGCCTTCATTAATTGTTAATAGTATTTGCGCTCTGGTACCTGCGCAGCCTTTATGCTACATATCAACACGTCTCCCGTTAATGCTATTACCATGAATGTTTTACTGTTTTGGAAAATGCGATCCCTTTTAAGCGATTTCAAAACTAAATACGCACTCTCATTATTTCTCAACTGAGCAATTTTCATCATTTATTCCCTGAAAGGCAACGGGTTCGGGGACGTGCGCGCGATACACAATCAACACCAGATCAGTCACCCGGATAAACACGACAGTCACGGGGTCGCGAGCACCGCAGCGGCTGGGCGGAGGCGGAGGCTGCAGCGCAGCGCAGCGCAGACCACAGCACCGCGTCGAAATTCGATGCGACCCACTCGCGCTGCATCACCCCGGGCCGCGCCCTTCTCGGTGCGGCACCCAGACATCATCCACTGTCAGCGCTGGATGTGGAAAGTAATTTACAGGGCGAAAGGAATTTCAGATCAGCCCCCATACATATTTTTGAATTTTTTATGTTATCGTGAAAAAGTTACTTTTATATTTAAAGCGTGAAATTATTTTTGCACGATCTAGTTTGAGTTTTTTGCCCGAGACTTGTAGGTCGAGGCAAAATAAACAACAATCGAGATCGATCATTTCGCCCACGAAAATAAATATTTTTCTACGAACGCATAAAAATGTTTTTATCGTGAATCATGATTTGTTTACTCTCTACTTTTCATGATTTAATCCACAGAAAGATCCATCTCCATTATTGACTGAATAATAGGAGGCAGTGGTTTATTGATATAAGGTGGCGATGCATTTCAGTTCCATACGAATTCTCAGTCTGTAACTGGTATACCATTGTTATAATAACTAAATTTAAAATGATAAAGAAGATGCTGATATTCCACAGGAGTTACGGACGCTGTAGTATTTAATTTCTTACTGATAAATACTAAAAGATATTTACCCAAAACTTACAATAACTAGGCAATGTACTGTTTTAACTGTACCATACAGTTTCATTATCACCCTAAGCAGAAATGTAATAGTCTCTTGATATATAATCTTAAAATACATTTTTTCAATGTGTTAAGAAAATTATAAGGATAAATTGACCATAAATTACAAAATGGAGGCTTGAGAGGGGAGCATGGCTCCCCTCGGACCCCCTTGAATTTGCCACTCCCTACTTCTCTATCTCACAGTACTTTCAAAATCATAGGATACAACTTAAAAACAACTAGAGACAACATATTCCCAGTTTAAATGAATTAAAATTACTCAAACGTGTTATAAAATATAAACAAGAGAAGAAATAGTGTTTATAAAATGTAAACATCAGTGAGTAGAATTTGAAATGGATTGTTGGCATGGAACACATTTACAGATACAATAATTTAGTGAAAAATTAACTCTACAGTTAAATAACCAAACTTCAAATATTGTAATCGAGTGGTTTAATGCTACTCTCTTTTTAAGCGCTACAAGAGCACATAAATTTTGTTATGATTTGAAAGATAACTTAATATTTGTATCTTGTATTGTACTTAAGTTTCTCCTTTTCTAGAAAACATATTTCTTGTTAAGTTTTTTTGTAAAACGTCACCAAATTTCTTAGAAGTATTTATTAAAATTTCTCAAATTTTGAAAATTGCAAAATTCTACATTTTGTTTCAATACATCCAATACCGAATTAGAAGATTCCCTTTAAATGTAGTATATTTCTCAATATTAGATTGTTTCTTCAAAATTTTTGTCGAAACATTTAATTTCTTGCACATTTTTGGCAACTTGCAAAATGTTATTAATTGTGAGAATTTTGTTCCGCAAATAATACTCTCGATATACCTGTGTTTATCGTTCCGGGTTTCCACTTCAAAAGGCCATGTTCAAGTCTCGTAAATTTGTTTTTGATTTTTCCTCGGAATAAATATTTTTCACTATTTGGAAAAAACTACCAAAGAAAAAAGGGATTCATTTCTGGGAAAAGTCTGAAAATAACCGGTAGAATCCATTTAAAAACTCCACAAAAAACAACAAAAAATCCTTTTCAAATTTGAAGTAACTCGATTTCAGATAGATTGATCAGAAAACATCTATTTCCAGGAAACAGTGTGTCCAGTTTACGCGATATTGTTGTTCATATATCGACAGAAGGACGTTTTCAAATAAACACTTTTTCCAATATGATCCTCATGTTTCCATCAAAGTTTTGGCATCGAATTTATTCAGCGATACATAACATTGTATTACCACCTATATAACACCTCTATACCTGTATATGAGAAAATGAAACTACGCGTTTTCGCTAACGACGTTTCAGTCCAGAATATGTTATGTTAATTCGTATAGTGTTTGCGTAATTAACACTTCCTTTGCATACTGTAATTTGACTTATTGTGTCACTAAATGGAATTTACTTTAACGTCTATCTGTTCCAAAAATTCTGTATACCTTAAACATATTCGGCACTTCAAAAATACAATAAACTCTTCTACTTTCCGAGATCGCCAGTTTTCTTCATTTCTTTCCTGAAAAGTAACGAGTCGCAGAATAGAAGCCGTGACTCAGCCATCGCCAGCTTCGTTGCCGAGATGGACGCGACAATGAACGCGCACGCTGCGTCGGGGACAACGACGCCCGCATCGTGCGAGGGAGGAAGAGGGCTCGGACAACAGCGCAGGCAGCGATGCACAGCAGAGACCGGGTGCGCCTCGCCCACGCCACACCCGGCCATGACAAAGGTCACAGGCGTCGGGGCACCCTGGCTGCATAGGAGCCAGCATGCTGTAACAGCTTTTCACGTGAGGATATCAACGTTGAAATCGCTATCCCTCCACGTGGATGTTGGGGTGGAAAATGTGCGGAGGTAGATTAATACATCAGTAGTCTGCGTAGAAGCTGAGCCTAAATAGGGCCCCCAAATAGCCCCACAAGTAACATTTTAAAAGGGTTATTTTATTACTTTCAAAATATAAATATTTTTTTTACAATTTTTACTATCGATACAAAAACTTAAAAAAAATATTTTATATACTAAAATGTAGTGACTTTTTAAAAAAATATTGCACAAAATATAAGAAAAACAATTTCAAAATACAGTCGTATATGTGTATTTATATAAGTATGAATTGTTACTTCGAGGCTGTCCGGGTGACGCCGCGTCGTTAGCAGATAGGCAGATAGACCCGGACAGCCTAGAAGTAATGGACTCGAGCCGCGGAAGCCTACGTGTACAAGTATGTATTGTGTTCATTTTTTCCATAATTTTAGAAATTATGAAGGTTGTGATTGTATTTGCATACTTTTTTTATTATGAATGTTAAATATTTCAAAAGTATTAGGCACCTAATACTAATACTTGGGATGGTATAAACCACTTAAGATTTTGATCCGACCTTGGAAATGCGAAATGAGTTCGAAACTACAGAATGATATTCCGATTCCCCGTCAGCGATTTCACTAATCATGCATCTTCATACTGCATAGCATAACAGTCATCGTCTTTTTAATTTGACGCCCACGCTATTTCAGTGATGAATGACGCCAGCTGCAATGATATCATACGGTTGTGAAACATGGTGAGGGAGAGGAGATGAAGAGGGGAGGGTGGTTGTTACTTCTACCAGCTCACACAAACTGAGATCGTTCTATTGAATTGTATTATGTTGTGATACCTTCCACACTGCACACTACACTCCATAACTCCGGAGTGAAACACACTACACTCCGTAAACAGAAGCAATAACGTAGTAAAAATGCTGGCGTTAGAGCTCACATCCATGGAATTCTATCTACGTTCACGCTTGGTGTTACAAATGCATGTAAATTGTGTCCATGCTATCGAATAGTGCCCACCCATTTCATTAGTAACCGCTCTTTTGAATTTCACGCGAGAACTTAATTCTGCTTGTTCTCTAGAATCATGTCTATGCGCCTGAATTGTGTTACCTTTCAAAATATTGACGCTGCTACACTTCTCGGCCCATGAATTTGTTGGGTATTCTCGAAAAAAGATTGCCTAATTTAGTTAGAATTAATAATAAAGTGCACGTCCTCAGTTTAAGTCAAATGTAATCTGATTATCTTCCAAATAGAATCTATGTACTTGAATAATATTATTTACCAAAGTAAAATAAACGTGCCTACGTGAATAGAGAATCACAATTCCGTATAAAAATACAAAGTTCGCCGATGGTGGAGATTACAGAAGAAACATCTCTTTAAGTAATTTCTCGACCAAAATTATTTGCGCATTCACGAACAATGTGACCTTGAAAATTATCTATAGTTCCTATTTTCATGTTATTTTGTAGATTATTGGCTCTAAAGTGAATCCTGACCCCTTGCGTCATACGTGTCTGTGAAAAATAATGTCCATGCTATAATCGAGAGAGTTTGAACATGACACGTCTTTTTGATTTATGTTTATCCAGTTAAATTTGATATTCAATTAATGTTAGTTGATTTTTTATTAGAAGGGAGGTGTATCTCGAAGTTCGAATGACGGCAAATATTTTATAGGAAATGCTCTGATTCAGTAATCATCTCTGGCAGTATTTGCACTGTCACACTTTTAAGACTTTTTCATTGTACAAAAAGTAACTGAGACACATTGTTGACTGACCACTGTGACACCAGTGTTTTTGCAGAACTCTTTCAATTTTACGGTCGCATGCTGCGCACCAGTAAACTTGGTAAGTAGACAAATGTACTAATATAAGAGTATCATGGGCATAATTAACGCGCAAGTAATAATATTTGATCATCTCTCAGTCCCACTTGTTGACCGCCAACTAAATTATGCCTGGGCAGTTACTGTACCGCGCGTTTCACTACAAATATCATCGAACACTTATTTTATCCATCGAAACATAAATTTAATTTCTCCTATTTTATCATGGAAGAAAATTCATGAATTTTATTTCTTCAAGGTGCAAGAGCCCGTACCGCTACATAACATCTTAACTAGAGAAAATAATAAAATTGACATCTGTGAGCAATCGACACTACACAGACACATGTTTTTCATTAATTTCGTCGTCATTATTCTGACATTAAATGCGATTAACAGTTCAACTGATTAATTATTCATCAACTTTAAAGACGTTAAACCTCCAATCGATATCGCACGACGAAAATATTTCCACTCACTTCATATTCTAAAATGATATTTGAATAATCTTATTCAATTCCTTATATCTATAGGAAAGGGATCATTATTATATTTATGGTAATGGATCATTTACCATGATATACATTATTGGAACGCTCATGTCTCTCTTAGAAAAATCAAACTTTAAATAACCCGTATAGTAGTATGAATTGATGTTTCCCAAATAAAACAAAATAAAAAAGAAACACTCCACAAAGGCGTTTATTGAGGTACTTTTAAACTACTACTAAATTACTCATTATACTATCAAATAGTTTCCTACCCCCCAGATATGATTCAAAAAATGTTTCCAAGTAAATTTAAACTCAATGGACTATATAAGTTAATAACACTCTAAAAATGATTGTTTAAACCAATCTTCACACTTTTAACCACATGTGCGTTGAAATGTATGTGGTACTGCGTCAAATATTTCCGATCTTTGTAATCATAGAGCGACGTATAAAACTTATGTTTTCCAAACACTTTAAACTCTCAAAACTTTACCAATGACTTCACTATCATATGTTATATCAGTGCGATTTTTTTTCGCGATCACATTAGTTATTTCACAATGCGTCTTTTTCTAATCCGAATCTAATTTTTCTGATGCGTTCTTCACAGACCACAATCAAGGCCTTTCTCTCAGTTTCCTTTATTCTACTTGTGGTAATCACTCCCACCCCGTTTCAATTTCACTCACGTGTTATATTATTAATTGTTATAAACTTCAAGTAACTCAATACCTTACATCATCCACTTCTCCTTCACGTTCAGCCATTATACGGTAAAAGGCTTATGTCTTCCTTTATTTACATTATAAAGTTTATCCCTTGCTAAGCAACTTTCCGGAATATAACCTGATTAGAACGCTCAACTCCAAGTAGTTCTATCGTAACGATTATTAGCAACTCTATTTACGTTCCTCCATATAATAGGTATTTATAATTAAATTTACTATTTATGTCCTTAATATCCAACTTTATTTCCAATTTGATACCTAAATTAATTAGTATTTATGTTTACTTTCAATCATATATACCTATCCAATGCCTAGGTTACGTTACAGTTATTAGCAGTTATTACAGGCATATAAACATCATCACGAAGCAAATACTGCGCGAGCCCTACCACTTCCCTAGATCAATGGCAGTGCCTGCACAGCCCCAGTTCCCCTGCCCCGAGAGCCTGGACCGTCCCTCCCCTCGCCTCCGCCGCCACTGAAGCGTTTGCTGCCGCCACCACGCCGACTTCCCCCGCCGACCATTTAACACTTCCACCTTGTTGCACGGCGCCCTCGGCGCTCCCCGGCAGCCCCTCCACCCGTCCCCCTCCCCTTCTCTCCCCCTCCCACGCTCCGCCTGCGGGGCAGCGGCGGTTCGCTTCTTTTCAGCGGAATTAACATGGCATGCTACATAAATATGGAATGGGGCTCATTGCTCCCGGCCCCTGCGGCGCATTCATAGCCTCGACCGCAGCGCCGCCGCACGGGAAAACGACGAATTAGACCACTCGCCGCGGCCGTCTTGTCTCGCGCCGGAGGGGATCTCTTTGAGTTCGGTAACGAGGCTTTGCCGTCAACCACCGTGCTTGCAATGGCACAGGGATACGGGTGGAGGGAGAGGAAAAGGACGTTGAAAAACTCAAGCGGATGGTGGTGGATCATGTACCGGTCGACGAGCAGGTTTCAATCGACGAGCAGGTAACTGTGGAGAAGCAAGTCCCGGTCGAGAAGCAGGTCCGGTCGAGAAGCAATCGGGTCGAGGGCAAGTCCGGGTTCGAGAGCAAGTCCCGGTCGAGAAGCAAAGTCCCGGTACGAGGAAGCAAGTCCCGGTCGAGAAGCAAGTCCGGTCGAGAAGCAAGTCCCGGGTCGGAAGCAAGTCCCGGTCGAGAAGCAAGTCCGGTCGAGAAGCAAGTCCCGGTCGAGAAGGCAAGTCCCGGTCGAGAAGGCAAGTCCCGTGAGAAGCAAGTCCGTCGAGAAGCAAATCCCGGTCGAGAAGCAGTTCCCGGTGGAGCAATATCCCGGTTCGAGAAGCAAATCCCGGTCGAGAAGCAAGTACCCGTCGAGAAGCAGCTGGTATCGGTCAAGGAAAAAGTACCGATCGAGAAGGTACCGGTCGAGGAGAAGGTACTGCTCGAGATGGTACCGGTCGAACAGAAGGTGCCGGTTGTAGGAAAGGAACCACCGAAGTGAAGGCAGTCGAAACGGACTGCCAAGAAAATGGTGAAAGTAGCAAAGCAGAGTCAGCGCTTAATATAAAGAGCACATGGAGGCAACGGGGATGACGGTGACAGCAACACTGATTCCACACGTGGTAGTAATGGAGACGGCTGCAATCACTCGGCGGGCGTTCACTCGAAAACTTTCTCCTCCGTCTCTGGAAACGGATGTTTCACGTTTTAATTAATCATTTTTAACTCCGTAAAAATTACTCTCGCCCGAATATATTTCATAACAGCCGACGGCGGGGTGAACATGCGACGTATCCGACATTTCGGGCTCGGTCGCAGCGACGCCACGGGTACGACACGAACGCGCATCTCGAGTTTCTCATATGTCGCGACACATTTCACGGGGCGAAAAAAAGCGCATGGCGAGAATCTGCAGAGCGGCGGAACGAGAAGTAGAGGGGGGAGGAAAATGGAGAGGAAGCGATATGGGCGAGGCCGGGTAAAAAATGCGAAGCCGAGAGCGAAGCGAAAGTGCTGTGAAGGATTTGCACAACTTAGCTGCGCTGGTGTTGACGCATTTGTTTACGAGAGACCAGCGACGCCCCAGCTCACTTGGCGAAGCCGAGGAGAGTAGCAAGAAAGGCGATTGGCGCCGCGAACGGGTCAAGGTTAGCTGGGGACGGGTGGAGGTGATGCAGGTGGGTGGCACAGTTTTATGAGAGAAACTTGTCGTAATGATAGAAAAAGGCACTGTTTCTCCACGATATATAACGATTCTAGACTTGGGAAAATCACCTGCCCCACTCACATGCAATGTGATAAGAAATGAATATTCGTATGGTTTCATTACTGGTACTTAGCAACAAAAAACGATAAATAAGATATTCGCTCTTTATAGTGTATATTATCCCGTTTATAATGCATTAATAGATTTTCCAGTGTTTGCATTTGCCAAACTGATAACATTGCACGCATAATTCAGAAAACATGGTCGAGGTCGAATTCAACCACTGTTTAGCGGCCGACTGCTCTGAACGGAGTGTTTTTTAACCAGTTTCAAGGGAATACTGGGTCAGTATCCTAATACATGGACGTCGTACAGCGTGTGTACTTTTCTTCTTCTCCATTGTTCTGTTCTGACCTCTCACCTTACACACACTTAATCATACATGCGCTTACACTGCCACTCATGTCTGGAGACGGGTTCGTAACATAGAGTTTGTCGCGGCTGGGGAGGTGATGCACAGAGGCTGACGTATAAGTCGCCACTGGATCTCACACCAAGCAAGAAAGCAACATCACCGCCACCCGGAAGAGATTGGATATAAATAGAACTTCTGATGTAGATATAGGAGAAGAAAGACAATATGTCTCTTATAAAAAGAAAAAAATGTGTAGGATAAAATGTAGAATAAAATGTTTAAGTAAGTATATGCCGATGGATTAAAACGTACATTTCGATGGATCCGAAGAAATTTTTGTGAAATTCGGTAATGTAGTCAAAAAAGTTCTACAATGTGGACGAACTTCTTATTTGTATTGCGGAAGATTATTTCTTCATACACTTTCAACTTTCATATTTATTTGAATTATGAAAAAATGTATAACGTAGAGTTGTCGTCAAGTAAAGGTAAAAGTGAAGCTTCCTTAACATTTTATAAAAATGGTCGCAACAGGCAAGAAAAACTCACGTTGCACCACAGGATGACAGTAATGCACAATCTTTATCAGTCCAATGATGTGCAAGTCACTTACGGCAATAGTCCATCAGAATGCGACGAATTTCACATGTAAACTTATTTCAGTACACAGATCAAGACACCGAGAAGATTCTGATCAAATGTGACCGTTGATAGGATTTCACCTGTATTAGTTGCGATAGATGAATTCTTCAAGCAACTGCATCCAACTGGCTGATTCACAAAGGAGCGCGCGTTATCTTTGTTTTCTTCATTCACGAAAACACTGTAGCAACGAGACATATCCTCTCCACCGGTCATCGTGGAGAAGAAATGACGAAGACGGAATCGACAATGACTCAGGCAGAGAAGGAAATGAAGTTGGCGATCGCAGTAGTATTCAGGGAGGTAACGATCCCATGACAAGTGAAGGACTATCTTGGATAGTTTGAAATGTTGCGCAGTAATCTGAATGGCAGTAGTTTATTACATTGCCGACGTTGTCGCGAAAGTTTTTCCTGGACACAATGTCTTCTGGTAGCCTCACTCGCATGTGAGGGAAAATTTTGATATACACAGACTTTCGCATGTGTTAAATAATTATTAATTAAATTCGCATCGAAACCACAAAAAATTGAAGCTTGTGGAATCGTATTAACATAAATGACAAATAATCCCGATAATTTGAAATAACTAAAAGGCATTAAGGCATTACATGAAAGACAATACCTTCATTAGTCTGTTTACAGTTAATATTATTCTTAAAAATATTAATAGTTTCAGATTTCAATTTTCTATATGTCTGATACAAAAATATAAATAAAAATATATCTAGTATTGTACTAAAAAAGAGATTTCCGATTTATTCCGTTTTAATACATAAAATACATCGATATCTTAGTACATAAATGCTCTTACTTTTCTGATGAGCTTACGAGCAACCTTCTTCACAAGCAATGTAATCGAGAGATAGGCAAAAATCAGCAATGCCATTTTCAATAAATATACATAAGATACAATCAATGAAATCATGACTTAAAGGAATATGTTAACTTCCTGTCTGTGAAGGAATTGATGAATTGTTTGTTGCTCGGACATTTACAATAACTAAATTAAGGCTTGAGTATCAGATTAAGCTGTTTATATAGAAAACACTTTTGAAGATTCTCAAAGACAGGAATGACGGTATGCAATGAGCATGTACGTATATAAACATTTTAAATTTTTTTTTATAGAAAACATCTTTCCCCGTAACTTCCAATTATAATTTACCATTGGTATCTGTTTCAGGTTTTTGCTGTGTCTTCTGGATAATCATCTACCATTTATCATATTCTTCCAAGCCTTCATCACTTTTATATAGCAATTTATTTTGTCTCTCTCATTACGTCACCTTTTGCATTTCCGACTGACTCGTATTTCTCGCTTTCTACGAGTTGCCTTCAGTCCCTCCCTCGCAAAACCTGTCTCTTCCTTCCCCTTCCTTCCCCTTTCTTCCATCTCCATCCTCTCTCTCTCTCTCCCCCTCTCCCTCTCCCTCTCTGCTGTCCTATCCCCGCCTCGGGGGCGTCCTCGCCGCGTCGTAAAAACGCGCGGTGGCGGCGGCTCCATTACCGCGCGCGGCCCGGGCCTCATCTGCGAGCAGATTCGCTGCCAAAGCCCGCAAGTCGCCGAGTCAATCTCCCTCCCCCGCCACCCGAGCCGCTGCCCCTCTTTTCGTCCCAGCCTCGCAGTTGCACCACGCCTCCCAACGTTTATCGCCATCCTCGCCCTTACAGCTTCCCGG
The DNA here is from genome assembly GCA_017312745.1 of Gryllus bimaculatus. Taxonomy (NCBI): domain Eukaryota; kingdom Metazoa; phylum Arthropoda; class Insecta; order Orthoptera; family Gryllidae; genus Gryllus; species Gryllus bimaculatus. Next base: position 5,968,683 of record BOPP01000006.1, read on the forward strand.
CCTCTACAGTACACCCCCGCCTCTACAGGTAACCTCCCGCCTCTACAGTACATCCCCCCGCCTCTAGCAGTACACCGCCCCGCCTCTACAGTACATCCCCCCGCCTCTACCTCTACAGTACATCTCCACCGCTTCAAATTTCCCGTCAATAAACTCCCCGCAAGTCCAGCATTCCCTTACCACCGAGACACACACCGACCGACAGCGCTCACTTCGGAACACACCCCTCCCTTCCCCTTCCCCTTCCCCTCGTTTCCCACCCTTACGCACCGCGTTGCGCCGAACCGCGCTGCTGAGCACGTGACTTGGCAAACTTCCCCCGCTCCTAACCCACTCGCGCCCTTTGCATAAAGTGTGCGAAAATACTCTCATAAAAGGGGAGCGATGAGCGAATACGGCGTAAGTGTTGCTAAATTGGATGGCCGCCTCCCTTCCGTGTCGTGCAAAAGCCAAAGCTGTCGTCGAGGGGCGACAGCATGCCGGGCTGCGGGTTTCATGAAAATCTTACGACGCCAGGCGAAAGGTGTATTTCGAAAAACTGGGTAATACTTTCATTGATCAAGTTGATTTAATTTTTATATAACACGACAATTTGTAATATGGTTATTAGCGTGAGATTTTCTGAATTGTTTTTTAAATGTATTTATTTTGTGCTGGTTTTGTAACAGATAAGATAATTAGCTGCCACTACAATTTTGAGTCTGTATATCATTTAAAAGGTGGAAATAACACGATACAAATATAATTTTCTGAGTATAAATGCAAGTCTAATCCTAGAAATCTAAGAGGGAGGATTTATGTCTTGTGGCCTTAAGTTTGTACTACTGTAGTTTATTAAAAGTGTATTTCTTAATCTACCTATACGAACTGTACATTTTAATTGTATGACTGATATAATGCCGACAATAGTGAAGTGATACGCCATGCAAGATCATTGAACACAAACACAATGTAGTTATGCCTTGACTATTTGTATGTTGTGATCAAAGAGAGTTATTTTACAGTCGTATATGGAAGTTTTCTTCAAAGAGCCACATTCATTGAAATTCCAGTTAAGAAACTCATATCATTGATAATGAAAATATCAATTTCACTGTTACTAGATGTCATTTATTTAGGTTTTGTCTGAACTTCCAACTGAAATCAGATCACATTGTCACACGTTAGCAGACTTCCTATACATACCACTTATTGTGATGTACAGCCATACTTTCTACGAAAATCTAGTGAAAAACATACCTTTCTACCTAACCTATCTAGCTCGGCAAACCATACCTTTCCCTCCTCTTAGTGTCAGTATTCAAATACCCATCTTTTAGAAAAGCGCCCAGTATCGTTTAAATATCTAAAACAAGATACCAACTGCAGGATAAAGATATTTGTAGGTGTACAAAATATCCGAAAAATATATTAAATTTGCAATTACCCACGAGAATCAACACTCCTGAAGAACTCCAACGTTACGATGCTAAGATACTGGAAAAATATCACAATTTGCGGATTCAAATACAAGACCTACAATTTACTATACCAGCGGTCAACCTGAGAGCTATTACTACTTCTACACGGCACTTGAAATATATTCACGTATGTTTCACTGATCGGACATCTCATTTAGTTCCCATAAAAAATTTCAAAGAATACCCATATTTTGAAAGCAAGCACATGACATTATTTAATAATGTTGAGAAGTATAGTAAATTAAATCAGAAATATCTTGCATCAATGTTGAAGGTGTAAAACAGGTTTAAAAAGAGTTAAAACTTTGTATTCGTATTATTGAAAATTCCCCGACACCAATAATATTACAAAAACGTGAATTGATTTAAAAATCTAATATTAAGGAAGAAATGTGATTCAACGTTTATATAGAAGGTCTATCAGAACGATTTAAAAAAAATTGACTTTTACAATAACTGCCCAGAAATATATAATCAATCTGCCTAAGAATTTAACAACTATTGGACCTGTGTAATTGTTTTATATTGAACGCATTCCATAAAGTGCGCTTTTCTGTAATGGATAATAACAAAAAGTTTGAAAATTGAGGAATATTTGAGGAAATTTTAGAAAAGTTTCAGGGCCTCTAAAATTAAATGTTCCATTTTTAATTTGCAGAACATTGAAGGCAGCCGATCAATATAGAAATACACATTTTGGAGAATCGTCCTTAAATCGTTTACACACTAGTATTGTCCACAGACAGACAAACTGGTGGTCGTATAAAAAAAATAATTTTCGTTACAGGAATTTCCCAAAAAGGTTAATTCCGAACAAATTTTTGCATGCACGTTTAACAACATACTTTCTGTCCACTGTATACAAGAGACAGTACAATATCTTATTTTAGACAATGGTGTGTATCATCCTGCAGCCTCGCAGAAGGGCGACCATTCCTCGCGGCGTAGATACGCCACGCACGTCGCACTCCTTTCCGATTCCCACGCGGGGCGTCAAGGAATTATCATCCGGCGTGAAGGACGTCGGCGCGCGCGCGTGCACAATGAAGACGAAGGGCCGGCGCGAGAGAACGCCGCACGCACGTGCCCACCATAACGAGCACGCACGTGCCCAGGGCGCGGAGGCGGCCAGGGCAGGACGAGGGGAATGGGGACCCGCTGAGAGCACGTGGAGGCGGCGGAAAAAGCGGAGGTGGTGATGGCAGGGAAAACAACAGCAACTGTTGCAATCATAAGGCGGTCGCGTTGAAGGCGTTAAAAACGCGGGGGGTAAAGAGACGGAGGGAGAGAGGAGAAATTTGAGGAAAGCAGGAGATGAAAGGGACATGAGAGGTAAGTGAACAAAGGAATCTCTACTAGATATATGCGGTTCGGACCGGGCAGGAGAGGGAACGACTGAGGGAGGGAGAACGGCGAAGTGAAAGAGGGAGAGAGAACATTGGAGGGAAGGAGAACAGTAGACGGAGGGAGGGAGTGAGAATTTCGGGGGGAAGGAAAGTGTTGGATGGAGAGACAACGCCGAAGGAAGGGAATGCGAACATCGGAAGGGAGGGGGTGAGGGAGGGGGAGAGCGGCGAAAGGGGATCTCTGGACGACCACAAGTAGTTATAATTCAACACAATACTACTGGTCAATGAGAATCGAAATTAAACTATAAATGATTATTTTTTAAATTTTTAATGTTATTGAGGTTCCTTTATCCTCTAGAACCTTTGCATATCATTTTTTTAAAAGTTAGTCTATTATGTCATCTGCGAGCGTCCAAAAATACATCATTAGCACGTGTTGTTTTGCTACATTCCCTGCGATACCTACAAAATTTGAAAACCTAAGAAAACCGGAAAATCACCCTAAATGACTGAGAAATTCAAGGAAAGCTGACCTGGCTTCCAAACCACAATGCTCAACCGAGTCCTTTGGAGTCCAACATAAAATAAGTTGAATGGCGTCACTCCAGTACCCTTTCTTATGTGTATTGTAAAGGTAATGAACAAATAAAATCACTACAAACTTTTGAAAAATTTAATAATAATAATAATTACAATAATAATTATAATAATAACAATAATATTTTCATGCTCCTAAATCATAGTGTACTGCGGGTTGCATAGGCACGTTATATTATTTCGATCGCGATCTATTTTCACCTCTTACTTACACACGCACACTTACATACACTAAGCTTCAACACATGCTTGGCGACCAGTCAGGAGTTAGAGCTTGTCCGGGCGGAGCCGGTGCCCCGCTGGTGGAAGATACCCTCTTGGGGAAAACACCAGAAAGCAACAGGTCGGTCGGCGCCGGATCTCGCCATACGGTGGGTGATGATCACCGTCACCTCCCACGATAAAACCTTCCCTATACGTAGGTGTCTAATCTCCGCAGCAGTTGACGCGCCCAAAATAATATAATCCCTATAATTAGCGAATTTTTACAAGGCGGACCACATCTTAACCTACCCGTTCCTCAGAGGACGCTTAGCCTCGACCCAGCCGCGCCCACATCATCCCTGATACCTCTCCCCTTCTGTATTCGTTCCTTGAGCTCGGAGGCGGCCCCTGCGGCACGCCCTGTTTGCCCTGGCACGCCACCGAATCTGCGCCAGTAACTGCGCCCGGGTTTCGGGCATGCGACGTGTTCGTCCTCATATTTTTCCGCTTAAAACTCGCTGAACTTTAGTAACTTGCAAAGAAAAATTTTAAAAATTAAACATTACATACAATTATTTTCATTGATGAAGTTACACAATTTACTAAATAATAAAAATAATATAAATTTTTGAAAAGTAACTTTTCAACATTTGTTTCGGATATTCCAGAATTACCATATAGTAATTCCAAAAACTCCTTTAACTACGTGTCTTAAATCCTCATAATTCTAAAACGCTAATTTTTTAAGCAAATGAAAAGCCAAAAATAGGAACAGTTTGCCAAAATTGTTATCTGGAAAAATAGGAAACACATTTGCATCGTATTATCTCGTCGTGAAAATTTTAATGACCCATCAAGGTTACTTTTGAACACTCGGAACAATAATTTCATTCACCGTCATGTCGATGACAAAAATGCAGATTGATGTAATGGAATTTAAGTTAGAGATACTGTCTGTACGGCAGTTCAACTGAATACAAATGAAAAAATGACGCCTAAATTATAAAAAAATGTATTTGAATTAATTTAAAAGAATCGTTACAATAATAAGACAATAAATAGGTATAGTAAATAAAAATCTATATTCTCTGCAATCTTTTAATCGGAAATGTTTTATTTTTATTTTGCCTTTGCAAAAAAGAAACAATGCAGTAACTGTTATTGATTTTATTTTCATTCGTAAATAATTGTTTTGAAAACTGATTGGTAATGTAGGAATTTATATGAAATTGATAATATTTGCAACAGAAAACTCTATATGCTGCAATTATTTTACAAAATAATTTTACACATTTGTTCATACAATTTTTGCATCAATAAATTATTGAAACTACTAGATCCCTTCATCAACCCAAAATAATGTATTGTATCGAAATTTAACAGAATCATGACTTTCGAAAGAATATTTTGAGGGAAGTTCTCTAAAATTCACGATGAATTCAAAATAAATACAGGGATGAAATTGAGATTACATACATCACACACAGTTTATACGCATACTTTAATTTTTGTAATTAAAAAACTTTAAATTATTATTTAAGATGGTGGATATTATAGAGGAAATTGAAAAAAATACTAACTTGGTTTGGACATGTACAGCGAATGGACGAGAGAAGACTCCCCAGAAGATGGAATGCCAACCAAGAGAAAGGAGAAAACGAGGCAGATCATAACCAGGATGGATCGACCAGATCAGAAAGATAATCGAGAAGTGGAAATTACCTCCTTATTCCTGTAAGAACACGGTAGATTAGAAGATTAGGCGCCGGATTACCGAAGGAGCGATTAAGAAATCTACAAGAAGAAGATGGTAGGAGAAAATTCTTGGAAATGTCGGGTAACGGAACTTCGTATTCCAAAGAGGTGTGTGAGATGAATGATTCAAAGCAGAACTAGTATGAAGGCGCAAGATAGACAACCCGCGCGCCAATGTACTAAACGATCTGTAAGCCCAGATAGGGCGCGTCCATAGGGCGCGTATCTATCCATTTTTTAGTGTCAGGGACCCAAAACAAGAGATTTATTTTTGAAAAACTGCCATTTCCCTATAGCTAATACAATTCTATTCTACGCAAGTAAAAACGATTATATATTTCTCACTTCAAGATATTTAAATTATTTCATTAACCTTTTTGGGAAATACCGGAACTTTCGCGTATTTTTTTAGTTTTATGGCAACAAAGTTCGCTTTTTCTAATTAACTTTTATCTTTTTTAAAGTTACAGGTTTCTTTGTAATGCAATTTATTTTCCAATGCTAAATCCCCTGCCCCCAATACTCTTTTTTTGTACTCAGTTATATCGTTTACATTTTTCAAGTGATTCATGTAGTATCGTGGAACGTGCAATATAATAACATCACGTAGTGGATACTAATATTACGAGAAAGTAAGTACTTTAGTTGCACCAGAAGTTTCTAAATGTGGCTCTTACTCGTCTATCGTGAAGTTCGATTTGCCGATTATGTACGAACATTTACCACGTTCGTTTACCACGAAGTTCCTTTATTATAAAAGCACTAAACTGTGCCTGTCGTGCATCCCATGCATTATGCCTGATTTAACATTATGATTCACTGGGTCAGAAACGCCGTAGCTCTAAATAATTACCTCTAACGTCTAGCATGTTAGATTCCGCACATTTATTTTGAACAATTGGCATAATAAATGAGAAGTAACGACGTAGAAAACTCTCTCGAATACATATTGTAGTTAAGCACAATTCATTTTCTGCATCGGGTTGAATGTTTTTTCGAAATAAAAAAATATTTCTTATTTGAATTCATTTTCATTCTCGTGGGCGTTTCTGACATTATAATTCAATGATTTTCAGAAACATGTTCAAGAATTCTTTTAATCTTAACTCACAACAATACTCAAAGGTTGGTTCAAAAAGTGAACTTAATTTCATTTTTTGGAACTAGTGTACAAATAGCCTTGTTCGAATCATCTTTGTAGTACTCTCTTCCGTAACACTTGATAGTTACATAAGAGCGAACATTATTTTTTTAAAGAATTATGTGGAAAAATATATGGCTCACATTTAATTTAAAAAAAGGTCATGTACAAGGAACGGTAGAAAGTTCACAGACATGTAACTTGAATTAACCAAATATTGGTCACGATTAGGACTGGCCGCAAGGCATTTCAGTTGGTAATAATAATAACAGTAATAGCAATAATAATAATAATAATAATAATAATAATAATAATAATAATAATAAATTATATTCAGTAGATCAGTATTTCCTGATGTTTTCTATTATATTATTGTTTGCGTTCGTATACATCCCTTCCTATATGTTCGGTTTTCTGAGGCCACTCAATTTTGCATATATATTCGAATATATATACGAAATACACATATATATTCGATATATATTCGAAAACAACAGTTGACGCGCTCGGAATCACTAACCAATCAATCAACCGACTGAATACCGAATCGAATATCCACAATGGCTTTGTCGTACGTTGAACGTATGAACGTTGGCTTAAAGACCGCCAAAAATAAATACTCCCACTATTCATATCTTAATCAGATCCTAGATTCGCTTAGTCAAGGAACACCTCGGTAATGGCACACTACGGTAATGGATAAATATTACAGATTTCACTGTTGCGGAGCTTTGTTGCGGCGAACAAGATGGTCCAAATTTACTGGAATCACTTGGCAACACTTCGGGGTCATGAAAAAAAAAGATGTAACGATGACCTGATTATTACAACTGAGTATAATTTCTCTACAGTAATTGTGAATCCATACCAACCTCTGAAATATATCTTTACTTGATAATAGAAAGTACTTGTAGGAGATAAACCGCTTCTCAAGGCTCGTATATTTTTGAGTGAATGTAGTGTTTCCGGACGTGTCAGCTTTTAGTCCCGAATGTGTAGTTTATGTTAAACTCAAGGAGGTAGTGATGTTCCTCCACGGATGTAACATTAGATCCGGGGCCGATCTTAAGTGAGAGTGTTCCTTGAGTGTGTCGTCCCCTATCAGGATACTTCTCATAGCGGGAAACCGCTCCGCCAGTGCAATCTGTAAGTTCCGGACATGTGCTATAGTATAGTGCACGATAATTTTAACGCGTCTGTACGTGCCTGTAAAAGGAGAGAGAGAGAGAAGGGAAGAGCGAGAGAGAGAAGGGAAGAGCGAGAGAGAGAGAAAGGGAAGAGGCGAGAGGAGAGAGAAAAGAAGAGAGCAAGAAGATTTAGAGGGCAAGAAAGAAAGAGAGCAAGAAGAAAGAGAGGCAAGAAAGAAAGAGAGCAAGAAAGAAAGAGAGCAAGAAAGACAGAGAGCAAGAAAGAAAGAAAGAGAGCAAGAGAGAAAGGAAGAAGAGAGAAAGAAGAAAGAGAGGAAAGAAAGAAAAGAGAGAAAGAATGAAAGGAGAAGAGAAAGAAAGTAGAGAAAAAGAAAGGC
>BOPP01000006.1:5976972-5993391 GCA_017312745.1 Gryllus bimaculatus
GAAAGAGAGAAAGAGAGAAAGAGATGAGAGTCAAGATTGATGAAATAATAATAGCATACCGTCAATGCCCAGGATTTGCCTGGTATTGATAAGAGAAACCCCGAAAAACAGCTGCTCAATGCTGCTGACATATATAATCCTCTTCCAAAGTGCTTTAATTCGATCAAGCTAAGTAGTTACTTTAGAAAATTCACCTCCGTCGGGATTCTAACACTAGCCCCTCGTAAACGGAACTGAGAAGGAACGTCACACTTATTCGAACTTTATATTGCTCCAATTAAGTACAACGAACAAATGATCACCTCGGATTACGAATGTCACACACAGCAACAAAAAACGTAAACGTTTCCGAAAAGGGAACAAAATTAAGCAACCTCGTGTAATTATCAGCTGCGCGTACAACAACGATTCGTACGAGTTAAAACGCACCTCTCCATTTACATTTTCCGCTCGTCACCGTACCATGAATACTTTTGAATTTAAAATGAACGTGGGATTTTTTTTTCGAATTAATAGGCCTACAACGAACAGCGACGCCTGTCGCACACACAGCCTCCTAGCACGCATGGAAGCGCGCTGGCGAACGACGCGTGAAGTTCCGCGCACCGGCTGCAGAGGTCGCTACTGGTGGCGCTAGGTCGGCGCGCCAACGAGAATCCCGTAATTTTTTGGACATTCAGAAAAAGGGATTTAAATTTCGTATGGACGTTAATTAATGTCATTCATTGCTGAATGTAAATGAGTCTGTGACTCCAAAGGAAATCCAAGGAATTAGATAAGGAAAATAATGCGATTTTAAAGCGTGGAAGAAAAGATAATCACAGAAAATTGAAGCACTTGGAACTAGTTCAAGGCAAACTAGCTTACGCAATTTTTAAAATGGATACGTTCGTGATAATTCAATAAGAGTTATGGTTTTAGCCGAATATTTTAAAGTTATTTCTAAAATATTCCGTTTTTCTCTGATAATACCAAATTATCCATAAAATTTGAGTTAATAATTGTAGATTTAGGATAAAAGACTTCTACCAAACAAGTGACTCGTGGCATTCAAATTATCCAGAGCGACGGTCTTATGGCATAAATTGATGTCACTGCAGTGCCACTGAGCAGGAGATCCTAGGGTTTGTGTCCTATCGATGGTATAATCTTCAACACTAAATACACAACCGGGTCGAATTCATGCGCTGCCAGGCGGAAAACTATTCTAGCAGCCGGCGGCTATAAACGGTAGTTTTCCCTGTTTTCTTCGATAAAGACTCAGCGAATGGTTGAGAAGTATCCTAACAAATGAGACACGGACTTTCCTTCCTCTTTCTTGTTATATTCTCTCCTCCCTCTTACACACATGTATACTTACGCGCAATTCACTACCAGACATGTCGGGAGCTTGTCTTGGCTAAAGCGGTGCCTCTTTGGTGCGATATGCCTGGTCGAGAAACCTCAAAGGCCGACGTATAGGCCGGTGCCTGATCTCGCCATCCAGCGGAGGGAGATTACCTTCACCTCCGCGATAAAAGAATTACTACATTTACGAGACTGATGACCTTATGCTTTCACGCACCCGGAAAAATCAATCAATCAATAAAAAAGATTCAGAGACACACAATCAACAAATTTTGAGGGAGGCCAGGATTTCGCAGTAATTGGAACAAATGCATCATTAAACTTTTTGTTTGATATTTTTATATTAATGATATTTTTTTACATTATGTGGTATTTGTACATTAATCTTGTTGGTATCAGAACTCACACCACACATATTTAGTGCACGTGGTCTACAAATGAATTCAGAAAGAATTATGTCATGATCTACGCAAAACTATGGGGTGCAATTATTTTCATTATGTTAAAGTAATTTTATATAATTTGATATTTATTCCTAGTAATATGTTGCAGGCGTGTCGTGAAAAAACACATTGAGAAATTTTGTTTCTTCCATACTTCTTCCTTACAATTTTTGCAACTACTGATTCAGCTTCTTCGTCAATGCAAAATAAAGCCCTAAGCTTATTTTATTAATGGTTGCCAAGGCAACGAATCAATTTTTCTCCGGAAAGTGTGCGGCAAGTCGAGAAATGTTACAGTTGCTGCTGGCGTCGCCTTCATTAGCAAAACAGTTTTCATGGTTATCAAGTTATCAAGACGTGGTCTTTATTGTCTCAAATCACTCAGCTAACAAGAGAAGAGAAACCCCTCACAGCGTTATTAAAGCAACAAAGAGTTTTTTGTGGAAGTAAATTTGATATTCACTTTATACGGGGAAGTAATTCCTGGAGAATATAATAATGGTGGTGTAAGTTCTTAATTTACTAGTATTTAAATTCTAAGCTGGTAAATATTGAAGCTGAGAAGTAACATACGGATATTGTTTTCCTAAAAGTTGGTGGCTTTAACTTTGATAACATATATGATATTGATTTGAAAGAACATAGTAATGATTGTTGACTTTCGTTAAGACGTATTATATCAAATTTAAGGTGCATTAAAAACAAAATCAAGCATTTCTCTATACAAAAGAATATTTATTTTTTTCAATTGTACGAGGTAGTTACAAACAGAAATACATAAACATTTCTTACTTAATTGCTATAAAAACAAAAATCGTTAGTAAAAAAATTTTTTTCTGTGTCATTATAAATCCATCATGTTTCCAAAATAATTTCTGTAGCACATCTGAGACATTTTATAAATATATTGTACAGAAAACATTAATGAGTATTTCAAGTGCAATACGAGAATTTTAAGTGTCAACATTGGCATAACGTTGTAAACACAAGAAAAAGAAAACTTCCTATACAAACACCATCCACTAATTTCCCTTAGTTACCATATTAATTAGCATAACAAAGGCCAAAGACGGCCCTGCAGACCACATGTAATGGCATACAGACCTAAAAACCACAAGTTTATTATACGGAAGGTATTTTAATGCTATGCTCAAAGTTGGCTCGTGTAACTGTGTTCTGGCGCCATTACCATCCACAGCAAGCGTTTTCAACCGCAGACCACGGGGCCGCAAAAACCGCAGGCCGTAGAGAAAACGAGAACAAGGAGGCCTAATGCGGGACGTGTAATGACGTCGCAAACAAACTCTCTTCAACTCAAGTGTAACAGCCCGAATTACAATGTCAACTTGATGAGAGTCTGGGGATCACCCTGGACACCGCCGCGGGGGAAGCTCAGAACTCTGCATTCTTTGCAGCAGCCACAGCGCGCCCGGCGGTTATTTAAGTTCCGACAATAAGCGTTGTGGATGGCTAATTTCTCATGAAACTGCTACTCGTCTTTTTATTTCGGAGAATTGGGCGGTCGCAGAAACACGGGATGTCATAGTATTCTAAATGCAAAATTGAATACTGAACTCCGAATCGATAGGATGAGTGTTCAGCTTCAAGTTGTGTGGATGAAAGATTTAAAGAGACTAGGAAGAAATAATTTCGCAAATTGGTTAGCGATTGGATCAATATTCCATCTTAACTAATCGATAAACACAAACGACATATCAGATCAACCGGTCTCTGGAATTTAATTGGACATACAAACATTTTACATGAAATATTAAACACAGGAAATTGTATGGAACCGTGTCATTATTCGTTGTTCTTTGTTTGAAATAACATTGAATCACTATCGGACCAACAAGCGCCGAACTAACGAGTCTGCATATTACATTAACGCATTAATTCACGACAAATGTGTAAAGGAATACACGAGATCAGTGCATTTGGGTCTGACGGATGATTTCATTCTGGCGCAGAAAACGGAACATGGCGAGAAGGTAGTGTTGCACAATTTGTATTAAAAAATCCTTTCTTATGACCCAGATCCCTCTTTAGTGAAAAGAAAATTATATAATATTTTGGAGTAGTAAATTATTCAAATTTTTATTGAAACCAATTAAGTCATTTATGTAAACGTAGGCGTAGATTTTTCAAAACTAGTACTTAACGTTTTCAATACGTTAATAGATGAAGCTAGGCAAATGAATGTTTATTCACATTAATGATCGGCAGCCAATATGCCTTTCCTATTTCAATACCATTTGGCCGACTGGTAACAGAAGAAGGAAAGCACAATTGCAGATTTGTGAGGAATAAAGCACCCAAACAAGTTTCTACTGAAACAAAGTGTTTATGAAATCGTCATTATTAATAAAATACTGGAATATTACCGGATTCTAAGATGCTATCATCAATAATATTTCTGTGATGTTGAAATCTTGTAATAATTTGAGATAGAAATAATTCTTCTCAAAGAAAATATTGGCATTACAGTTTCTTGGTAATGGATTATCAGTTGTAGTCATCTTTGTCTCTGGGGAAGTCTCTTAATACATTTTCTTGCATTTTGTATATGAATTTGACATAATTAATGTTGATCCGAGTACAAAAATATCTAACATGCGACGATTCACATATCTTTAGATTTTACATTTTAATATTTGAACGCTAATTTATGTAGTATTTTCCTTTAGTTTGGAGAAAACAATATTGTATTCAAAAATATTCTTAAATTGCACACAAATTTATTTTAACGGCGAGATGTTTGTTCATCAACAAACAAGAAAAATTAAGGATAATTTATGAAGAACTATTCATTCTCAATAGCCGCACCAGAAGAGTTTATATTTTATTTTCATGTAATATAATTTGACATAAATTAAACTTTTTTACTGTTGCTAAAATTGGAAAATAAAAAAGTGAAAAATGAAAAAGTAACTTGTGAGATAATGAGAAAATCCATCTCAAAAAATTATTTTACTGTTTCTTGAGATAAAATTGCAATGAAACGTCCTAAATTTTTTCACATTATTACTATACTAAAGTTCAATTATTTTATTATTAATATTAGTTTTTATCCAAAAAAGCACATTGCATTTTTTCATTTCTGAATACACTATCCTAACAATCAGTTCAAGATTCCAAAATAATTTGCCCTTAAAGTGCACCTTGTGGAAAACAATAATTCACGAAGATCAAATGAATCGTCCGTTCCCGGAAATCTGTCGCCAAGAACCCCAACTGTCTCTAAAAGTGTCGCGCAAAGTTCATCCCGAGTTGGCCTCTTTCTTGTGAAACCAGGTCGACACAAATAACCAACAAACAGAGGAATCAATAAAGCCCGTACGTCGTCTCCTGTTCATTGTTCTGCTAAGCTTTATCGAGGCCGCGCTTAATCAAAGGGGAGAAGGTAAGCTGCGCCCCGCGGCTGCCAGGAGCGCCACCCTCGCCCGCAGATGATAAATGACCGTGGTGGGATTGTGTAAAAGTTTGTGTACTTTGGCAGAGATATTTTATACGGTGTAGATAGGAGATAGAAAAAACGCTAGAGAAAGAGATAGAAAATAAGAGAATTACTGCTCGGTTATTATGCCAGTAACAAGTCTTGCCCCATTAAACGCAGATAAAAAAGAAAAGATATATGACGAAGGGGAAGAAAATAGTTAAAAAAGAACGAGAAAGAAAGTGCTTGAAAGAAGGAGAATCATCGTTCGACGTGATATGAGATGGAGGGAGACAGACAGGTAAAGAGAAAAGGGATGGAAAGAAAAATAAATTATGGAGGAGGAAGATGGGAAGAGGAGAAGGAGGATGAGAGTGAAAATGAGGGGATGTGAAAATGGGAAGCAGGGAAGGGATGAAAAGTGGAAGTGATGAGAAGTGCAAAAGGGTAAGAAGGTGAGCGAAGAGAATGAGAAGGGCCAGGAATAGAGGGACAACCAAGGAAACTAGGAGGATGGAACTACACTAAGAGAATGCGGATACGACTTAGACAAGGCACGTACAAACGGCAGAAAAATATTGCAGCAAACCGAAAAAATGTGTCCAAAGCGAATCCTAAAATGGCTGTTAAAAAATGGGGAAATGAAACTGCCAATTAGATGGTGACATTTCAAAGAACAAATTATCACTTTGAGTTTGATATATTTCAATATTACGTCTTCCATTAACTGTTTAGAAGCTGGTTGGAAATAGTAACAATTATAGATGCCATTACAATTAAATAAATCCTAATTACCATTATGAAAAGAAAATGTGAAAGATATTTTAACTGTTTATGTTACTTTTCTATCGAAATGTCGTGGCTATTCCCTCCTTACTTTAGATTTTATACGCTTCAACATTTTACGATGAAGTTTCTTCCACATATGGATTGTGTCTGATACGCACAACACCAACTTAACTCAGCAAAATATTTCATTACCTATTACGAATGAAGAAGAACGTTCTTCTATTTTTCGTGGAAATTTTGAAGTCTAACCATATAAAATGCTTATCCAAATTGCTTTTGTGATTTAGTATTAAAATTTAGATATGGAGCAACAAAAAATAATTATTACAACATTTTTGAAATTAAATAATTGTTTGTAGTATTACATTGTTTCACGGAACTTGGCGTGTGGTATAGGAATTTACTGTATAAAACCTATACTGCTGGGCCGGCGTTGAATTAAACATGTCTATCTAGCTAGTGCTGAAAATCGACCTCCATCGGGACTAGACGTATGTATTGATTCATTGATTAATGAATTTATTACTAATTTGGGCGTCAACTATAAGCGTAGTCCTAAAAGTCGTTAGTCCTATAAGCGTAGGGCGGAAAGAGAGTTTGATCTTCTCCCGCTGGATGACGAGGTCCGGAGCCGACCTATCCGACTGCTTGCAGGGATTTTCCCCAACCAGATATCTCCTACCAGCATGGCACTGTTTCTGACGGGACAAGCTCCTAGCTCTCAACTGGTCTCCCAACATGTGTGGTAGTGTTGGGCATGTGAGAATGGAAAAGGAAAGGAATGAGGATAGGACAAGGAAGATGAAGGGAAAACGGTCCGTGGCTCGTCTCTAAGGGTACTGCTACGGTATTCATTTGGTGTTGATTGGACAAACTACAGATAACTACCAATCAGAGTAGCCAGCCGCTAGAATTCTCCTTCAGACAGCGGCTGTATTCGACCTCTCTGACAAGCTAGTGTCAAAAAAATACTATCACCGTCGTAACACGAACCCCAGCATCTTCAATCGACCGACCCGGACCATCAGTTGATGCCGTGAGCCACCGGTTCGGTTACCAGCCCGAAGATCTGTCGATAAAGAATGCTGTACGAGTAACAGAGTTTTCACGGTATTGTAACCGCTCGCTGCCTCACAAGGTTCAGAGGCTGACCTTTCAAAATTGCCACCGCAGGGACGCACCCCATTCCCCCACGGCGCAGCAGATGAGACGTTTCCAAGAACTGCTTGACGTTAATTTCAAGGAATAACAGTTGACCTTTTTAATATTGTTCTTTATGGCATGACTGACATAATATATTTACATACTTTTATAATATAGCGGCAGGTATATTAACGTTGTATTCGTAAAATGTATTTAATATTTTACATCAATATATATTTACCCCTCCTTCGTCCAGTATTTGTATTTATATTTAGCCTCTATATGTCCCGTGAAGGGAAATTAGCCTCAAGCTCTTAAATCCCCGTTTTTCTAGACGGCTTCCAACGAGGAACCCGAGACATGTCTCAAATTCGCTTAACCTTCCTGACTTCACGTAGTTAACGATTTCGGCTAGCGACACCGGGTTCGCGGCCTTTGAGTAGAACCATCCCAGCATTTGCCTGGATGACCGAGGGGAACCACGAAAACACCGTCAGGATAGCGGGCGTGGGGAATGAACCAGGGTCTCTGGAATGTGACGTCATCGCGCTACGCACTGAGCCACTTCACTCGGTAAGGTTCGTATACGTCCCGTAAAATACAGGATTGTCCAGTTTTCCCCGATTTCGGTCTCGTTGGCCAAAACATCTGTTGCGATGCCGAAAGGTCCCGTAGTTTGCTTCGTCCAGTTATTGCGCTGTAGGGCAACACGACTGAAATATACAAATATTTTTTCTGCTTGGTTTACTCAAAAACTGTACTTATTGAATTGAATGCCTTATTTTACGTGGCGAGACTCAGGCCATTACACGCAAATTGTCGCTCCACGCTCCTTTCACCAACTAGCGAGAAAGGCAGTGTATGTGGGCGAAAACACCGCGATTGAAATGTGTAGCTGCAGAGCGTCATTTAGCTCTGAGATCGTTTTACATATCAAGTAAATCTACGAACCGTGACAGCCGGCTTTACTTCCTTTTTTCGCCCTTAAATATCCACGGCTTCGATCGGGTTTGAACCCGCCAACTTGGGTACAACAGTCCTTGCTTAGTGCCACGTCCCCCGCATAGGTCTCATAGGATTAGTTTACACCCTCATCACTACAAACACAGCTTTGAAGTAAAGCTTATTTTTCCTTACATTTAATAAACGGTTCAACGTATGGAAGCACTTCATACATTAAAACTGCGAGCTGTGATCATTGCTAGTGAAATTCGTGCTTTCCTTTTTCTCCTATATCTGTCGAGCTCCTTTTAGCAAAATTTAAAAAAAACGCTTTATTTTTTTACAGCAATGTCCTTATAATAGAAATCACAGAGAATTCAATTTAATTTCAAAATGGTTTTAATTTGTATTTTATTTTCATACGATCCAAAGTTATAGATTTTGATATTTTTGGAGTTTCAATTTGGGATTTTGCTTATCCTGATAACTAAAATTCTAGAAGGATCACAGCACTTTTTCCTTATTTTACCCCCGATCACAAGAATACAGCTTACATTCCAAGGACACGACCTCCTTTGACGAGTATTATAGTAAAAATATAAAGAAAAGAGAATAATCAATAATTTGATGCTTGCCTTTTTTGATTTCCAAACACTTTCGGAATCAAAATTTTGGTTTCCTATGTTTTTGCTAAAAAAAATAAAATCTATACTGTACACATAACCTATTTGACACTGCACAGACGCAAATTGTATCGCATGCCAATGTTTAAAATTGATATTAAAATTTGGATCTTATGTTTTTAACAGTCGAAAATTCATCAACCTGTGACAAATCTATAGTAATTTCACGAAAATCCTATTGCAGCAACTCAAAAGATTACACTGAGGGTATATATTCAGTGATAAATTCAACATATGTGTTACTCTTTTCCGGACAATCAATTTTAATATAGCTGCCCGATGGGCGGGGTCCAGCGGACCCTGGAGTGTCTGCGACGTAATTATGCTTACAGGTGTACTTTATTAACGTAAATAATGAAAAAAACTATTATAATTGTTTAATTTAACAAAACCTTTCAAAATATTTTACATTTGTTTTTTAAGCAGTTTTTTTCTCTTATTAAAGATCGCACACACTGTTATCCTGGTTAGGCACATTACAGACAGGTTTCGAGCAGTTGCTACATCTCTTTGTTTCCTATTTATTTCCTAAGAGCAGAAATGGTTTGGTTTAAATTTTCTGAGGTGTGGAAGCTGCTTCTTCCCCGCAAACTGTGTGTGATTGACAGGCGACACATGTTATTCAGTTCTGTTTGACATTCATTACATTTTGTGTACAAACCAAATTCTTTGTAATATCAACAATAAAAAATCGTATGATCTCATGTTTTCTAACATTCACTCAAGGTCAGCAACATTTCTATCGCTGTGCAGTTTTCCGGCAAAATCTTTACCACAAAACCGCTTGACCGACTTCAAAAACTCACTCTCCTTACTCAGCTTCATATTAACGCGCAGCAACTCTGTCTACGAAGGCATCTTACAATCGCTCACCCATAGTATAATAATAATAATAATAATAATAATAATAATAATAATAATAATAATAATAATAATAATAATATTAATAATAATAATATTAATAATAATAATTGATTTGAGGACTACTAAGATCCCTCAGTATACATTAGTAGTTGCTAGGTAGTATTGAGCAACTTCACTGGATTGTATACTCTGGTGCAGTGACGATCGTGAGAAGTGTTGGAATAGACATCAATTATGAGCGACGAATTCAGAGATAAACAGGGTGTAAGGAGAGCAACAAAGTCAGAGCGACTACTACAGGTGGTAAATGTGTTATTCAAAGCCATTGTTAAGGATACTGTTGGAAAACTAATGAATGGGAAGTCACCAGGACCGGATAATATTCAAAACATTTGGTATAAGAAATTGACATGCATACATGAAAAATTGAGTCAACTCATTAATGATGCCTTTGATTATCCAATAAAACTGCCAGCTTTTTTCACTCATGGTATCACTTGTTACCTCACGACGTATTGAATACACAGGACCGGACAAAATAACGACCAATAACATGTTTGCCTACGCTATACAAAATTATAACATCCTGTTTAGCTAAGAAAATGCGTAGTTATTGCGAACAAAAGAACATCATTGCCCCTCAGCAAAAATACTGCAGCAGAAGATCAAAGGGGTGTAAAGAACAGTTAATAATTGTATTTGTTGTATGTGACCAAGCATATGCGAACTATCGAAATATATATGGCTTACATCGGTTATAAGAAGGCGTTTGACTCCGTACCACATAGCTGGCTATTGCAGGTTCTCAAAATATAAAATATATACGCAGAAATCGTCAACTTTCGCTCATATTATGTCAACGTGGTGCACAAGAATGGCTCTTAACACTCCAAAGGAAACTATTGAAACGGATGAGATTGCTATTCAGCGAGACATATTCCAAAGTTACTCACTGAGTCCGCTATGGTTTGTCTTGGTAATGAATCCGTTATCCAATATCCTGAATTCTACTGGATACGGCTATGACATAAAGAACGAGACGCAAGTAACATATCGATTAAACCATCTCTCGTATATGGATGACTTAAAGCTGTAAGCTGCGATAAATATGCAACTAGAACACCACCTGCAAATTGATAAAACGTTCTGAAGGTATGTATGTATGGAATTTCGAATGGACAAATGTCGGACAATTAAAATAGTGACAGGTGAAATTGAAGACCATGGATTCCAGCTAGAAAAACGGCAGCTTGTAAGAACAATGCTTTCAGATGAGACCAGCAAGTACTTAGGTGTCAAACAATCTAAATGTGTAGATCATGCAACAGTTAAAGATGAAATGAGTTTGCGGGAAGAAACAGATAATTTCTGAAGATTCTGAAGTTCTGTTCACTTAACAGAAAGAATATGATCAAAGCATTCAAAACATATGCTGTCCCTGTGCTCGGGTACTCTTTTGGGGTTATAAAATGAGTAGAAAGGAAATCGAAGGCCTAGAAAGAAAACAGCGCAGATTGATGACTAAAGAACGCAAGCATCGTCCAAAATTAGCACTTGAAAGAATAACATTGTCACGACATTTGGACAGTCGAGGTATTGTGAACATAGGCAACCAACAGTCCCAACATATAACATCTCTATGAGAATACTTTCACAAGGAAGCAGAAACATCTAAACTACATCGTTGCCGTACGTTTAGCAGATGGATCGACACCGTTGAGTTAATTCATCAAGTATAAAACGGAAATAATTACACAGAACAGCAGAAACTGGCAACTTTGATGCAAATCCTCTGAATGGAGAGCATCTGTACGCAATTAGTCAACATCTTGTCGACATGAAAGCGCTGAACTACTGGCTAATGGCAGGTCAGATGTTCCCAGAGACAGAAGGCACTATGCCGGCAAACCATGATCAAGTCAAACCCACTAAAAGTTATCTGAATACAATAGTAACAGATCCTGGGGTACAAGATGACTGATGAGGTACAAGATGAACAGATTACAAACGCCATGATGAAATTGGAAAGATCCTACATCAAGAGATTGCTTACCAATACCAGCTTATAGAATGCAAGGTAACCCGCTATAAAAACATACCTAACAATGTTTTCAAAAATGATGAATGCCGACGTTATTGGACAGAACAATTCTCACAGCCCAAACAGTCCCTCACAACCGGCCTGATTTGGTTCTATTAGCCAAGACGAAAAGGCAAGGCGACCTGATCGACATAATCATACCAAACACGAAAAATCTTCAAGAGATGTAAGTCGAGAAGATCACAAATTATGCTCCGCTAGTATCAAGAGATAGTGGCATACAGGCTATATGAGAACCACCTCCATTGCTATCTCTAGCACCGCAAGAATTCCGGAGACACTGTTCAAAAGTATAAAAGATCTGAATATTAATGTGAATGTATATAAGCCTATGCAGAAGGCTGTGGTCATCTCAACAACAGGAATAGCTCGAAAGTTTATAGAGTATAGTAGATGTGAATTCCTAACAAAGAGACGTTGATAAATATGCTTTGGTCATGTATAACCTGTGTATTTGTCGTATTATAAAAGAAAATAGAAGTTAATAAATAATGATGATGATAATAACAATAAATAATAATAATAATAATAATAATAATAATAATAATAATAATAATAATAATAATATTAATAATAATAATAATAATAATAATAAATACCCTTCAAAACGTACCAATTCAAATTGAAAGAAAATTAAAGGATGGCACTATTTTTACTCGTAGTTTCAACACAGTGAACAAAAGTTTACTGACGGAAAGTTCAGCGTATTATTTATTTCTCAAAATGTAATCAAGCACAAAATACCCGTTGAACGAGGAAAACGCCCCCTCTTTCTCCTCCTGTAAGTTACTCCTCGATGGGAGTGGGGAGTGGGGATCGCCGCTGCGCCCTGTCGCCTGATTTAAGGAGCGCTGGGAGCTGGCTGCCGCCACGTGCCGCCCTGCCGCCCAGCTCACCTCCCGCTGGCGCCGTTAATTTCCCAGCTATCGACGTCGTGCAAGCGCCGCTCTACATCACGCGCGACTTTCCGACGGTTATGACGCAGCCACTCCACTCACTCGCCCCATGCATCCCCTTAACCCCGGAAAAGATAGCCCGGTAGATCTTGGTCTAATAGTTCTCCTGCGTTCGCATATTCCGCAAATTGAAATCTTACGTAGGATATATGAGATTTTAAAACGTACGTCGAGAAATAGTTTTCGGATTCATCAGACCCTAGTTCTGTGAACTTACAGACGGTAAGATACGAAAGAAATAGGTGCAGATGCTAGTTTCTAAACAGTGTGGTCACAATTATCTAATAACGTATAAAATTCAACTTTCCCGATGATTTTGGCGTAGTCACTCCACTCACTCGCCCCATGCATCCCCTTAACCCCGGAAAAGATAGCCTGGTAGATCTTAATCTAAATAGCTCTCCTACGTTCGCATACTCCGAAAATTGAAATATTACGTTGGATATATTAAAACTTACGTCGAGAAAGAAATTTGGGATTCATCAGACGTACGATTGTTCTGTGAACTTCTTTGAGCGGTTGCTAAAATACGAAACAAATACGTGCAAATGTTTCTGAAAAGTGTTTGCAATTATCTAAGAGCATATGAAATCAAAAGAGTTGATAGCGAACTAGAAAAACGTATCATCTTTACTGGGCAATAGTGACCGCTAATAAAAGAAATCAGATCCTAAAAGAAATGTGTGTTTAAAGAGGATCAAAAGATGTAAAATAAAAGAACCAGGAACTAAATTTAAAGTTACACAAGTACCAAGGGAGAAAGAATAACAGGAGTCAATAATTCGAGGCGAGAGTGATATTGTATATAATAAAGCTTAATAAAATTCACCTCTCGGAAACTGCAGCATTTATCTTTTGATGCTAACCCTTCCATTTCTACGTAACATGTCATATAATAAAACATGCTTTAGACAGTCAGTTTTTTTTCTAAACTACCAGGACAGTAAGATATTATTGTCCATTAATGGCTACTTTACAGCATAATATACAACTACGATTAAATTCACTATTTAATATTATTTATAAAACATGATTATTATATGTAATAAGGTTTGTATTGTATATTATGCTGTTTAAGATAGAGTAATATATTCAATCACATTGTGATTATAAATATTTAAATTACATTGTATTAATACCCAGTCAATAACTTGAAAAGTGAAATAAAGTCATTAGTCCACCATTATCACTCACAAAACCTCTGAGAGACAATGATACCACCGTACAAACAATGAGCTACACAGTCTGCTCTCGAGCTGGTGGGAAGGGGACCCACCACATTCGTCGCATCAACACGTCCGATAATGCACAGGGATACTCCCCCAATGTTTTGACAGAGTAATGATCTGTTTTACACACAACGTAACAAGGCTGTGTGGAGCGCATCGCCAACGTTTTCGAATAGCTACAATTGGTCACAAGACATGTATCGCAACGTAGTAAATAATCTGATTCAGTCAGAAAATTGTTGATCAATACCTAATTTTCTTTCGATATTTCATTATCAAGTTGCATAAAGTAATAATTTATTTCCTGGTTTGGTATTGGAAGGACTTGGAACAACGTGTAAGAACGGTATTTTGCGAATTCAAGTTTTGTTCCGCGATAGAAAACTGTTTTCCAGCCCCAATATCGGAATTGCGCCAAATTTGGAAACCCTGCATCCCGGTACCTCGCATCCCGGTACCTCCCATCCCGGTACCTCCCATCCCGGTACCTCCCATCCCGGTACCTCCCATCCCGGTATCTCCCATCCCGGTATCTCCCATCCCGGTATCAAGAGCGGGGCACTGCCACATTTGGGACAATCTCTCAGTTCCTGACTGGTCTCATGTCATTTGTGGTACGTTAGTGCATGCAAGTGTAAATGTGTGCACCTAAGGGGTAAGAACAGGGCAAAGAAGAGGAAGGACAGATCGCGTGCGGTTCATGGACTGTTTTTTAGGTTACTGCTCCGGCAAAGAAACCCTGAAAATCTGCCGATTAGAGCAGATGGACATAAGAATTTACATCCAGAAGACTGTTGAATTCAACGAATTTATCTAGCTAGTGTCGAAAAAATCCCGCCACCGGGACTCTAACCCTAGCAGACCTCCAAGTCAGAAGCAATGCAGTGATATCACTTGACGCCCTGAGCAACCTCAGTCGGTGTCAAGGGCAACAAAGGGTATGAGGGCTTAAGTCACGCTTTGAGTAATTGCTAATGAATTAATTTGATGCTGTACTATCTTAAATCTTTCTAGTGCAAAACCGAAGGTAGCCGTGACAACACGTATATATGTTTTATTCCGTTCATATATTTATTTTATTTTATACTGTTCACCAATTTGTATGCGTATAACCTCCTTTATAATAGCATTTCATTTCTCCAGTCCATTAATTTATCTAAAATAATACAGCGTTTTATTAAATACAATCTGTTTGATCATATCTCCAGTGATTAAAACATTGAAACCATTTGATGAAAAACGGTAACCAGTGAACTACAATATTTTGGAATTTAGAACGATAATGTCAATCGTATTAATACTCATGACATCAATATTGGCTACTGAACCCAGACAAAATACATTTAGTAATGAAAGCGCTTATTATTATTCTGATACATTTTGAATGTAAAATATCCAGAGTATGAAGTTTGTTTCGATAATTGTAAATATAATTTTAATTTTAAACCGAACGGTACTTTTGTCGTGGAATAATTTCATAACCGAAGATAAAAGTGAATTTGACATAGAAGTAGCTACATATATTTTTAGAGCATTTCATTTAATTTTAAACTCCATTGAAGCGTTTATTTTTCGCTTGTAATTAAGTCATTTAGTTCACATCTCTATATTGTATATGTTCGCATCCCGAACAAAAGTTTCCAAACTCTTATGACGGAGTAGAGAAGTACTTTTTGTAAAGGGACGACAAGACATTAGCTTGTGTAGGGACATCCATTTCGCTCACCGAACTCTTCTTGACTTTGAAGTATAAAGTCCTGTTAAGATAATTTGAAACGATTATACTTCATAACTTGTCAATATTTGTTGCCAACTTTGCGTAGACAATATTCAGAACGCCGCCCCAGCCGTCCCTTGGCGAAAGTGTGTTTATCTAACTATAGTACTTAAAGTAGCTGAGCTGTTTGCCGAACGTGGGGCGAGGCTGAATTCTCAGCTATAGCGACAGTTGTGTCGTCGCAACAGCCGCACGAGAAAGCTCGGCCAGAAAATCCTTCTTAACATGAGGAAGTGCAGTACAGCGTGTCAGTGAAGTCACTAAAACTTAGAGGAAGTCTGGCTGGTGACTGGATAAGACAGATGGAAATAAATCCCTAAAAAGCCGCGATACGTTTTGTAAAGTTTCTCTCTTAGAGGTTACTTCTTTCACTTACAAGACCAAAATATTTTATATCATGTTTCTTATCTCGAGTATCTCAAGAGACCAAAATATTTGAACCTTTAAAATGAATTTTAATTCAACTATATCCTATTGAAGAGCATCAAGTCATCATTAATTCATTATCATTGTTGTATTATAACATCTATTATATTGTATTCCGGACGAGCTAATGCCAAGCAGTCCCCTTCTTGGCTTAGTCGAGAACGAGCAGGTGTAAATCCACGGAAAATAATGAAAGGTAGAAATATTTAAATAAAAAATATTCATTATTATTATTATTATTATTATTATTATTATTATTATTATTATTATTATTATTATTATT